>JAMFQS010000094.1:0-118086 GCA_025503055.1 Sordariomycetes sp. B11D1 | reverse complement strand
TTTTTTTTTTTTTTTTTTTTTTTTTTTTTTTTTTTTTTTTTTTTTTTTTTTTTTTTTTTTTTTTTTTTTTTTTTTGGCCAAGGGGGTCGTGACCAGCAGCCGGCCGAAAGGGATAATTCTCCCAATCCCGAGGGTGAGTTATGTCGGAAAATGCTGGCCGAGCTCGGCAACGAAGAAGATATGAAAATAAAAGAACAAAAAAGGGGGGAGGGGGCGAGTCAGCGGGGTGAAGCCGGTGGTGTGTCAGCAGCGTTTTGTCCGGTGGACGCGAAAGCACCGGATTTACCCCTCCTTTGCACTTCCCACTCGCACCCCGCGCCGATTTTTTTCTGCCTCACAGCTGCTGCTGCTGCTGCTGCTGCTGCCGCTGCTGCCCCTCCCCCCACAGCCGTTAGCATCCCCGCCAACCCAGCACACCGGCGTTCCCAGCCCCGGCATTGTCCGGTCCGAGTCAGTCATGCCTGCAATAGCTGCCACTAGCTCCGGATCCAAAATAGCCGACATTGAAATGCCCGGCCAGCTCGAGGGCCCGTTAGCGCGATTGCGCAACCGGGGCTAGGAGCGAAAGGAGTCGAGCCACCGTTGCACGGCGAGCTGGTTGTACCCCTCCCCCGCCCGTCGGACAGCAAAGCAGCGTCGACAAATCGCCCGTTCCTCGCGGTGGTGTCTCACAACCACCCCCACCCTTGTAGACCGAGCCCACCAGAGCTCCCGCCGAGAGAAATACACGCCCCAACGAGAGGGCGCGTGGCTCCGCGGGTCAAACGGACCTAGCTTCGGGAGCTACGCGCCCCAATAGCCTGTAGCTTGGGTCGAGTCGCCCCGTCCGGCGACGTCGGGGCGGTCGAAAGCCGTCCTGGGCTAATTCCCTCAGGAGCCCCTCGCCCCTCGCCCCATAAATACCCAAGTACCCCTCCGTTGCCCCTCCGTCGCCGCTTCCATACGTAAAATCCCCCCCTCCCCCGCCGCCGTGACCCTCGCCCGACGTCCTCCTTCCCAGCCCAACCCAATCCACACCAACCCAATCCTCGAGCCCAGCCTAACCCGGCCGCAACCACAGCAACAGCAATAACAACCGCCGCACGAGCGCTCCCGTCCCCAGACCACCCGAAAATGGCCCCCGCAAACTCCCACCCCGCCTGGGCCGAGCTCCAGGCCCACCGCGACAACGTCGGCAAGACCTTCGTCCTCAAGGACGCCTTCGCCGCGGACCCCAACCGCTTCTCCAAGTTCTCCCGCACCTTCAAGCCCTCCGCCGGCGCCGAGGTCCTCTACGACTTCTCCAAGAACTTCTTGACCGATGAGACCCTCGACCTGCTCGTCAAGCTGGCCGAGCAGGCCGGCGTCGAGAAGAAGCGTGACGCCATGTTCGCCGGCGAGGAGATCAACTTCACAGAGAAGAGGGCCGTCTACCACGCCGCGCTGAGGAACGTCGGAGGCTGGGACATGAAGGTCAACGGCCAGGACGTCATGAACGGGCCCGGCGGCGTCAACGCCGTGCTCGAGCACATGAAGGAGTTCTCGGAGCAGGTGCGGAGCGGCCAGTGGACGGGCTACACGGGCAAGAAGCTGACCAACATTGTCAACATTGGCATTGGCGGCTCCGACCTGTGAGTTTGCCCCCCTCCCCCCTCCCAGACGCACACGGGCGAGACACCAAGAGACGCTAACGCACTACTCCCAGCGGCCCCGTCATGGTCACCGAGGCCCTCAGGCACTACGGCGCAAAGGACATGAGCCTCCACTTCGTCTCCAACATCGACGGCACCCACATGGCCGAGGCCCTCGCCGCCTCCGACCCGGAGACCACCCTCTTCCTCATCGCCTCCAAGACCTTCACCACCGCCGAGACCTGCACCAACGCCAACACGGCCAAGTCGTGGTTCCTCGAGAAGACGGGCGGCGCCGGTTCCATCGCCAAGCACTTTGTCGCGCTGTCGACCAACGAGGCCGAGGTGACCAAGTTCGGCATCGACGCCAAGAACATGTTTGGCTTTGAGAGCTGGGTCGGCGGCCGGTACTCGGTGTGGAGCGCCATCGGCCTCAGCGTCGCGCTGTACATTGGCTTTGACAACTTCAAGGACTTCCTCGCGGGCGCGCACGAGATGGACAAGCACTTTAGGGAGACGCCGCTGAGAGACAACATCCCCGTGCTGGGCGGTCTGCTGAGCGTTTGGTACTCGGACTTTTTCCAGGCGCAGACGCACCTTGTCGCTCCGTGAGTAGTCCCCCGGCATGTCTCTGAAGGGAGGACGTGCTAACAGAAACTCGCAGCTTCGACCAATACCTCCACCGCTTCCCCGCGTACCTCCAGCAGCTCTCCATGGAGTCCAACGGCAAGTCCATCACGTCGGACGGCACCCCCGCCAAGTACACCACTGGTAAGCTCACAGTCTCGCTTCCTCTCCCGTCTCCGCAGGAATAATCCCACCTGACACTCCCACAGGCCCCATCCTCTTTGGCGAGCCCTGCACCAACGCCCAGCACTCCTTCTTCCAGCTCGTCCACCAGGGCACTAAGCTCATCCCCACCGACTTCATCCTCGCCGCCAAATCCCACAACCCCATCTCCGACAACCTCCACCAGCGCATGCTGGCCTCCAACTACCTCGCCCAGTCCGAGGCCCTCATGGTCGGCAAGACGGCCGACGAGGTCCGCGCCGAGGGGGCGCCCGCCGAGCTTGTCCCGCACAAGGTGTTCCTGGGCAACAGGCCCACGACGAGCATCCTCGTCGGAGGGGCGATTGGGCCGGCGGAGCTCGGTGCGCTGATTGTCTACTATGAGCACCTTACGTTTACGGAGGGTGCTATCTGGGATATCAACAGCTTTGACCAGTGGGGTGTCGAGCTGGGCAAGGTGCTCGCCAAGAAGATTCTCAAGTACGTTCCCCCCCCCGTTCCCCCCTTTTCTTCTTCCCAGTTCTTCTTGTCGTCACTTTCTTTCCCGGTGGGTTTGTGCTTGGATTGTGCGCTAACGAATGGAACAGGGAGCTCGACGAGCCCGGCAACGGCGAGGGCCACGACGCCTCGACGGGCGGTCTGATTGGTGCTTTCAAGAAGTACTCGCAGCTGTGAGCGGGGGAGGGGAGAGCGAAGTATTCTTTTTATTATAAGGTTATGAATTCGGGTTTTGGTTTTTTTTTTCTTTTTCTTTCTGCCACGAAGGGTGATGAAAATGGAGATTCAAACCAGCAGAATAAGATTGTAATGAGGAAAAGCGAAATAACTCAATTGTGTGTGTGTTTTATTCGTGAGTGCTTGGTCTTGCCCCTGAAGAAGCCCTTGAGGCCTACGGAGGGGTGTACTGAGATTAGGGGTGAGAGGTGTATGGACCACGGAGCGGTCTGGATGCTCGACACGACGGTGAGTGGTGAAGTAACTCGACTGCTCTGTGGCGAACGGCGGGCGTAGCACAGAAGATGCCCGTCCACAAGCGCAGGGGCAACGATCTTGGCTCTCCCGGGGTACGCCATGCGCTCTAGACGCGGCGGGATGATTACACGGCCTACGTACGACGCTGCTGGAGAGCTCCCAATAGGCACCGGCTTTTTTCAAAAGTTTGATGCTCCGGTCCTGATATGGGCGGGAGGCTGACGGACCTCTAGGCCCGATTCCGCCTTGGGAAGCTGGTGGGAACCCAAACTCGTCTCTTGCCATATCCCACGCTGGCCACCAAACCCTTGACAAGGACTAGGTAGTTTTCTTATTGCCCCGCCTATAGGGGAAAAAGGCAGCTTGCGTCCTCCAAGCTTGATCGACCCCGCAATCGTCGAGGGCGCCTCCGCGCCCCAGGATGCTGCCCTACAACAGCAAAGGCCCGTCACCTACACGCGCCCCGGGCCGGCAAGCAGAGGGCCGGTGAACAGCGGCGCGCCACCCGCCCGCGCCTCGTCGGGTGCTTTCAGAGCCGTCTCATCACCCGCACACGCCGCCCTCGCCTTCGAGGCCATGGACCACTCCCTCACGTAGCTGGCGTCGTAGTCGCGCGTCTTCGAGATTTCCTCCATGCGTGACCCGTATGCGTGTTCGGGTTTGCCGATCTTCAGGTGTCCCGGCGCCGTGTTGCGTTCGAATGTGTAGACGTATCCGCCGGCCCGCTTCTTCTCGCTATGGACCGGTCCCTCCAAGCGCTTGGGGAGGTCCTTTGGCGCCTTGAATCCCTGTGATCTGAATTGCATCGCGTCCCGTGCCTTGCGGTGGGGCTCGAGGTGTCCGTGTTGAAGCGCGTCTAGCTGCTCGCCCTCGCCCTCGCCCTCGTCGTCTCCCTCCCCAACTCCTTCATCGTCCTCGTCTTCGTTCTCGTCCTCGTCGGGGGTCGTAGCCACAATGCGTGGCGCCGCTCTGGCCTTCATGGGGTTTCTCCAGATGATGGCTCACAGCCCGGGGCGGCCGCTTTCCGTATCTCGACCCGGGTGTGAAATCCTTAGACAAGTTGCTTTGAATTTTTAAAGACTTGTCTGCACCGGAGGCCCTCGTTTTGGCGGACGTGATCGGGTCTTCCTCGTCGTACCGTGAGGACGATGTGACCGTGACTGTAGGGTCGTTTATACCGGGAGTTCTGTTCCCGTGATCTGGAGGGCTTGTTGCAGCTGTTTTGAACTCAAAAGTCGCTAGAGAAAGTGGCGTCTGGCGTCCCACCGAGGTCGCCCTCGTCCGGCGGGAACAAGGGGCTACCCGCACTGGAGGAGGAGCTAGATAGGGCCGAGCTGTCGTCGGACTCGTAGAATGCCCCCGAGACATCCCTTGCCAAGTCGTCTTTCGGCTTGCGGTACTTGACCGGAGTTGTGAGACGGTTGCGTGTCAGCGTCCCTGTAGCGACAACCCTGGGCTCAGAACCATCATCGAGCACAAGGTCGCAAAGATTCGAAGGCGTTTTCACCGCGATTTCTTCTCCTTTGCGAGACATTTGTTGTCGATCGAGAGGAGCTTCTTGAGGGCTGCGGTACTGCCCGAAGGTGTAGGTGCTGTCGCCCCTGCCAATGAGCTTGGCAATCGCCAAAGTGTGCTGCGTTGGATCAATGTGGATCCTGGTTAGTAGGGGAGAGAACTGGCCGGGACGTCGTAGATGACGAGGCGATTGGGCGAAGGCCCTGATCCTGGGGACGAAGGAAGGACCGGGAAGGCTTTATGAAGGCTGGAGAGTGCCATTTGGCCGCGCGCGGGGGCCGTCCAAATCGAGTCGTCTATACATGGCGACGGATCAGGACCACCATCAGCACCAACTCCTACCACAACCACCTGGGGCCAGGTCCCATCCGAATACCCATGCCGAGGTTCAAGCTTACAGGTTCAAATAACCATGCCGGCCGGTCTCTTCCTTGCCTTCGGTCGAGCATTGCAGGTCCCAACATCACCTTCACACACCGTTGCCGCCGAGGCCACCCCCAGCTCCGCAGAAATCTCCCCCCACGTGGTACCCAGGCCGAGCAAGGAAGACGCGGCCGGGGAAGACGCAACTGCAGCGGCCTATACGCGGGAATCCCCGCGAACCGCAACGCCGGGACGTCGCGACCAATGAGAGGCCGCCGCGGCCGTCATGAGGGGTCCCCCGGCGCTTGGCCGAGGACTCGTCGGGGCGGGCCGCAATGGGGAAATCTGGGTAAGTCAGCGAAAAGGCCATGGCTGTGCGTCCTGTGCGCCTTAAGGGGTTGCTGCGGTCCGAGGAAGTGTGTAAGAGGAGGGGGTACTGTATTCCGTCGTCGCTGTCTGGACCAATTACGGTAGGTGTGGCGGGGGTATCCACGATGGGGCAATTGGCTAATCACTCGGGACTGCATCTTGCGCCACAAGCTCGATCCAGATGGCGCCGGTCGCCAAGGGCCGCCATGACCCGCCAGGATCTCAGATTAAAATCAGAATCAATCGACAGAACAGCAGTTTTGGCTATTAGCATTAGCATCATTCCTAATCAAGTAAAGTCATGCATTAGATAGATCCTACGATGTAGTACGTCTCGACAGACGCCTTGGATTGAGAATCGCGCCCCTTGGACTGCGCCCCCGTGTGCCACACTTCAACTTTCACGGCGGTTCCCGAGGGCTGCGTTGAGATAATTATGTAATCCAGATGATGCTCAGATGGCTTGGGCAGTTCACGGTGGCTGTGCCAGCTGATTTGGGCTGCCGCCTCCGAGGCTCCCAATCCAGGCTTTCTGAGGTCATTCCGTCCGACCCTGGATGTGTGCGTGATGGAAGTAGGACTATGAACTCGATACTAAGCTCGGCGAGAGAGAGAAACATGTCATCTGCTGGCTTTGCGTTTCAGAAGGAATGACACGGGAAATGGGTAGCTCCGTCATCTCTTGGTCTCAGAAGGGTCCACCCATGGACATGGTCAAGGCTCACGGCGCCCTTGGACTAAAAGTACTATGGCTAACATCATAACTGGCCTCAAGAGGTGAGACATATCGCCGATGGCAGACCGCTACCGTCCTGTCGGGGATAGCGTCCTCGGGGCCGCAACGCCTCAGTCCCGATGCGGGCAGGCGTCTCAACAGACTTCCACCCCCTTGTAGCTGGGCGGTGAAGCCAAGAGAGGTGAAATCAAGCGAGCTCAACCTCTATATCGAGATCTGAGCAAGGCATGCGCGTTAGACCCTGCGCAGAGATTCTCTGCGGGTCCCAATAGCCTTTCGAGCAGGCCATCGCCAAAGCGGCTAGACCTCGACGAAGGGGACTTCAAACATCAATGTTGAAGGCGGGGCTCGGGCATGCTAGCCAGGGGCATAGCTCCAAGACACAAGGAACCTACCTGAACCGGGTGGTGATCATGCTACAAGTCCTTACTCAAAAAGGCATCGCCGCCCAGCAGTGATGCCCGTCGGTAGCGCTGTAAGCCAGTGGTCCTCCCCTCGCAAGAGCCACACCGACCGCCCGGCTTCCCTTAATCATCGCGAAACCCCACTTGCCCCGCCAACCCCGCCGTTTCGCAGCGAGCTCCATCGACCAACATACCCCAGAGAAGCTTCTAGCGTCGCCCAGAAATTGGGGAGAGAGGGGGAAAAGTGAAGCGCTGGGAACATCGATTGTGAGAGAGAAGACCTGGGGCGGACGCCGCGAGACGCCAAAATTTCACAAAGACCTTCGGAGGGGCGGCGCCTGCGCTGACATCCGGGCGGGACGAGGACCCGGCGAGACGCGGTCGGCAATTGGGCTGGTAATGGCTGCATAATGGTCATCCCGGTCTTTTAATTCCTTCTTCTCTCGAGCTGCGTGTCAACCAGGGTATGGTGATCTGCAGCAATAGCGTTCGCTCGGCTACGCGATTCTTGTATGCGAGGTATGAGCCAATCTGAGTTGGGCAATGGCTGGCTTCCGGCTGCTTATCTTTGAGCGAGAGAAGAGTGCATGGATGCAACCTCTTCGTCTCTCAGGGTGCCTCCGCATGGAGGGGGATATCGGGCCGGAGGAGGGGCTACGCCGTGCCGCCGTGGAGACTTGCCCTGCCACGATTAGCCCGCTCATTAAACACCAAGCGGACCTACCGATGACCCAATCGACACGACAAGTTTTTCTTCGCGCTTCCACGACGCGGAATTTGCAAAATCGACGATATCTGCGGAGCTCACCTGGCCTGGCAAGCTGGGCCCGCAGCGGGCGAGTGATCTCACTTGTGCGTCGCGGGAGGGGCAAGCTACTGCCGAAGAAGCCCCTCCCCCAGCACCAGGCTCGTTACGTACCCCGTATCCAGTGGAGCCTAAGCATGTGTGCTCGCCCAGCCGCCGATTGGTGCCACGCCCCCCATCTCATCTCGATCGCGGTCGAACGTCGGGTGATGGCGGGAGAGTGGCTCGGGCGGTACCTCGGCCGTATGTTCCGTTCCACGTCACAGAAACAGGAATTGCGGGGATTCGTGTTTTTTACGCCGGAAACAATGTAATAACGAGGCGAGAGAAAGCTCCGGGAAGAGACTGGGACCGCGCAATTCGTTCCTATGATGTATTGGTGCTGTGGGTTAACAGTGGGTGCCAGCTGGTTTAGCGCCCGCCCCGGGCACCCCGCTATGACGAAAGCTTCGTGGTGGCTAAGCGCGAGCTTGCCGGTTCGCCCGGAGGCCGCGTGTGAGCCTGGTGATGTAAACCGCCGTCGACGGGCTCTCGGAAACTTGGCTTCGTCGTACGGGCCACCTGTGTTTCAGCGGGAACAGCCTCCGGCGCGTCGGCGCTGTCTCGTGGATTCCCCATGCAGCTCCGGTATCCGTCAGAGAGCACGAATTCGGAGGCGGGGAGCTCCTGAGCTCCGACGGACGGACATTCCTAGACGTGTATCAAACACAATGGCCTGAGCAAATGTCTCGTCGAAATCATCACGCGCCCCGGCCTGATACAGGTCTGGGCTGGGCCCATGCTGGCTTGAGACGGGCAGGTGCATCCCGGTGAGAACAAGATGGGTAAAGCGCGAGGTGCCTGGGTGGGAAGGAGCACCAGGCGGGCGCCCCACCCCGGGAGGCCCACCTCGCACCACCTGCTCCTTCCTCGCCCGTTACTGGTAGTGACGTTTGCATGGGCATGGGTAGCTCCTGCCTCCCCTCTCCCGCTTCCCCTGCTCGCAGCCCAACACATATAAAGAGGCGCGGGCGTTCCTTGTCCCAACAATTTCTCGCCATCCTTCATTCCTTCCCCTCTAATCCAGGTTACTTCCACGAGATACCCCAAACCATCCAGATACCCTTTGGTGAGTATCCCAGCCAATTCTCCAAGCTATACACTCTCGGCTTCAAGCTTCCTCTTCCACGGAGCTGCTTCCCGAACCCCCCGGGGTCGACTTTAGCTGCTGCCCAACCTTGCGTCACAAACCCAGCTTGCTGACCATTTGCCCCGCCCAACAGAAACTACCCCGCGATACCCAAGCTTCCACACCCAACTTTGCTACTACACCAATTTTCACACACAACACCGACATCATGGGCAAGAAGGCTGTTCACTTTGGCGCCGGCAACATCGGTGAGTTCAATTACCCATCACGCCACCCACATATCAATGCGCCGCTAACACATCCACAGGCCGTGGCTTCGTCGCCTGCTTCCTCCACGAGTCCGACTATGAGGTCGTCTTCGCCGACGTCGTCGAGCCTCTGGTCGAGTCTCTCAACAAGGAGTCGTCCTATAAGGTGATTGAGGTCGGTGCCGAGGGTGTCGACGAGAAGGTCATCAAGAACTACCGCGCCATCAACTCGCGCTCGGAAGAGGACAAGCTCGTCGACGAGATCGCCACCGCCGACGTCGTCACTTGCTCCGTCGGCCCCACCATCCTCAAGTTCATCGCGCCCCCCATCGCGAAGGGCATTGAGAAGCGGTCCGCAGACCTCCCGCCCCTCGCCGTCATTGCCTGCGAGAACGCCATCGGCGCCACCGACACGCTCGCGGGCTTCATTAAGGACCCCAAAAACACCCCCGAGGCGAGTATGAGCACGCACGACAAGCGCGCCCGGTACGCCAACTCTGCGATTGACCGCATCGTGCCTGCCCAGGACGCCGACTCCGGGCTGAACGTCAAGCTCGAGAAGTTCTACGAGTGGGTCGTCGACAAGAAGCCATTCGAGGAGTACGGCATCCCCGGAATCAAGGGTATCAACTGGGTCGACAACCTCGAGCCCTTCATCGAGCGCAAGCTCTACACCGTCAACACGGGTCACGCCACGGCGGCGTACCACGGATACAACCGCGGGAAGCGCACCGTCGACGAGGCGCTCAAGGACGAGTTCATCATCAACGAGGTGCGCAAGGCGCTGCAGGAGACTAGCGACCTGATCGTCGCCAAGCACGGCATCGACAAGGACGCGCAGAAGACGTATGCTGAGAAGATCGTCACGCGCATCAGCAACCCCCATCTCGCTGACGCGGTGGAGCGAGTGGGGCGCGCGCCCATCCGGAAGCTTGGTCGCAAGGAGCGCTTCATCGGCCCTGCGGCGCAGCTCGCCGAGATGGACAAGCCCGTTACGGCGCTGCTGGACGCCGCCGAGATGGCGCTGCGCTTCCAGAACGTCGAGGGCGACGACGAGAGTAAGGAGCTGGCCAAGATTGTGGCCAACAGCTCGGTCGGCGAGATTGTCGTCAAGGTGTGCGGGCTGGAGCCTAATGACAAGCTCTACGACCGCATGATTGAGGTAGCGAAGAAGGTCAAGGGGAGCCAGGCTTAGGGTAGGACAGGACCATAGTTAATCAGCCTGGAGAGAGTGTTTCAAAGAGATGGAAATCATGAATAAAGCGTTATGACCCATATTTCAAGATACTTATCGTGTCGACACGGACATTTGAGCTACCGGATCTTGTCACGATGAGCCGGAACACCTCGTAGCAATCGAGAAACGCCGCATTTATGATTTTTCCTGGTATCACGAGTTTTGATTCCTGCCCATCTCACGAATGTTTGTATGGAGGGACAGGCTATTTCCCGCTCACACGGGTAAGCGAGCTCCTGTCAGGGGGTCAGGTCTTCGTTCTCAATGATGCATCTTTAATTCTCATGTGCCCCGTCATGTCCCCAAGAATGGCCTCTCCCTGCCCTGATGCAGTGGGAAAGAACGGTTCCCTCTGTGATTTGATATATTGTGGCGTTTCATTGGGTCACGTCCCTTGATCCTTGCCACATCTGGTTGTGTTTGGACCCTGACATGTCTCACTTCCCTGTTCTTCTTTCGCAAATATGGACCCGTTCCGATGATCTCAGCGTAGGCGGTACGGAGGTACCCCCGACGGCCGGGCAGCTGGCAGCCTAGTCACGTGATGCTACGTAGCCTCCTGCCACGTACCGCCATTTCGGGCACCTTGCTTCAAGACACATTTCGAGCTCGACATCCCAAGGTCCGCCAGAGCCACCAACACCCCCCCAACGATATTTTCGCGGCATACATACCTCTTGGCGGGTGCCGATAACCGAAGCCCAGGACGACGGCCGATTTTCCCGCTCCGCCGCATCGGAATTGATGAGCGGTGGCCGACGAGAGACACATCCCCTATCTACGAAAGTGCCCCACCAGCGATACAGAGCCCCCTTGAAGGGACACGTCTAGCAAGATGCGCCTCGACGTCAAGGTGAGTGACTCTTCTCTTGGCAGCGCTGGGCTGGGGACGGGATAGCCGCATTGTGCTGTGACGATGGCTGCTGTTGCTGTGCCGTGCTGACCTTGCCAGCGCCAACTCTTCGCTCGCAGCGAACGAGTCAAGGGCATCGACTTCCACCCGCAAGAGCCCTGGATCCTCACAACCCTCTACAATGGTACGTCCGGTACGCCCCGACTCTCTCGCTGTCCCGTCTAACCTTTTGCTGCCCCTAGGCCACGCCTACATCTGGTCCCACGAGACCCAGCAGGTCGTCAAGACCTTCGAACTGACCGACGTCCCCGTGCGCGCCGGCCGCTTTATCGCCCGCAAGAACTGGATCGTCTGCGGCTCCGACGACTTCCAGCTGCGCGTCTACAACTACAACACGTCGGAGAAGGTGGCCCAGTTCGAGGCGCACCCGGACTACATCCGCGCCATCGTCGTGCACCCGACGCTTCCTTTCGTGCTGACGGCCTCCGACGACATGACGATCAAGCTGTGGGACTGGGAGAAGGGCTGGAAGTGCGTGCAGACGTTCGAGGGCCACGGCCACTACGTCATGGGGCTGGCCATCAACCCCAAGGACACCAACACGTTCGCCTCGGCGTGTCTCGACAGGACGGTCAAGATATGGAGCCTGGGGTCCCCCGTGGCCAACTTTACGCTCGATGCACACGATACCAAGGGCGTGAACCACGTCGACTACTACCCCTTCGCCGACAAGCCGTACCTCCTCACGTCGTCGGACGACAAGACGGTGAAGGTGTGGGATTACACGACCAAGTCGCTCATCGCCACGCTCGAGGGCCACACCAACAACGTGTCCTTCGCGTGCTACCACCCCGAGCTCCCCGTCATCATCTCGGGTTCCGAGGACGGCACGATTCGGATATGGCACGCCAACACGTACCGCTTCGAGCAGTCGCTCAACTACGGGCTCGAGCGGGCGTGGTGCGCGGCGTACCAGAAGGGCCAGCAGGGCATTGCCATTGGTTTCGATGACGGCGCAACGGTGATTAAGATGGGCAGGGAGGAGCCTGCTGTTTCGATGGATGCTTCTGGGAAGCTCATCTGGGCGCGCCAGAACGAGGTCATGTCGGGGATTATCAAGGGTGGAGGTGAGTGTGGTCGCTTGGTGGTTGTGGATGTGTACTAACTGTGGTAGATCTTACGGTCAAGGACAACACACCGATCAACTTCCCCACCAAGGAGCTGGGCACGTGCGAGGTGTACCCCCAGACGCTCATCCACTCCCCCAACGGGCGCTTCACGGCAGTTTGTAAGTGCTTGAGCCAGGCCCCGTGAGTTCTGTCTCCCAGCTAACGAGTCAGGCGGCGACGGCGAGTACATCATCTACACGAGTCTGGCGTGGCGCAACAAGGCGTTCGGCTCTGCGCTGGACTTTGTCTGGGCGTCCAAGGAGAACAGCAACGACTTTGCCATCCGCGAGTCGGCCACGAGCGTCAAGCTGTACAAGAACTTTACCGAGAAGGCGGGCGGTCTGGACGTCGGGTTCCAGGCTGATGGCCTGACGGGCGGCACGCTGCTTGGTGTCACTGGCCAGGGCGGCATCTCGTTCTTTGACTGGCAGACGGGTGGTCTTGTCCGGAGGATCGAGGTTGAGCCCAAGCAGGTATGTTGGCCTGTCGGTCACCATTGAAGGCGACTGCTAACGACTACAGGTCTACTGGTCGGATTCTGGCGAGCTCGTGTCCATTGCCTGCGAGGACAGCTTCTACGTGCTCCGCTTCTCGCGCGACGCCTACATCGACGCCGTGCAGTCCGGGGAGGTCGAGGAGGACGGTGTGGAGTCTGCCTTTGAGGTCATTACCGACATTAGCGAGAAGTGAGTGCCCCTCCCCATGGTACACAGACAAACACGTGCTGACAAGCCCAGCGTCCGCACGGGCGAGTGGATCGGCGCCGTCTTCGTCTACACCAACACGACCAACCGCCTCAATTACCTCGTGGGCGACCAGACCTACACCATCTCCCACTTCGACGCTCCCATGTACATCCTCGGCTTCATACAGCGCGACGAGCGCGTCTACCTCGCCGACAAGGACGTCAACGTCACATCGTTCAGCCTGTCACTCCCCGTGCTCGAGTACCAGACGCTCGTGCTGCAAGACGACATGGACACGGCGGCGGAGCTGCTGGGGAGCGTGCCGGCAGACCAGATGAACAAGGTGGCGAGGTTCCTCGAGGGCCAGGGCCACAAGGAGCTGGCGCTCGAAGTGGCGACGGATCCGGAGCACAAGTTTGAGCTCGCACTGGCGCTGGGGCAGCTCCCCATCGCGCTGGAGATTGCGCGCGAGGCGGACGCGGAGCACAAGTGGAAGACTGTGGGCGACGCGGCGCTTGCGGCGTGGGATGTCACGACTGCGGCGGAGTGCTTCAGCCGGGCGAGAGACATTGGCTCGCTTCTGCTTCTTCACTCGTCCACTGGTAACAGGGAGGGCCTGGCGGCGCTGGCGAAGCAGGCGGGCGACGCGGGGGCGCACAACGTTGCGTTTAGCTGCAGCTGGATGCTGGGCGACATCGACGCGTGTGTCGAGACGCTTACGGCTACGGGGAGGCACGCCGAGGCGGTGCTGTTTGCGCAGACGTACAAGCCCAGCCTCGCACCTTCGCTCGTGGAGGGGTGGAAGGGGGCGCTGGAGAAGGGGAAGAAGGGGAGGGTGGCCAAGATGCTTGGTGTCCCCGGCGAGGACGACGAGCTCTTCCCTGAGTGGGAGGAGTGGTTGAGGATCGAGGGGGAAGGGGGTGCTGCGGAGGAGCCGGAGGTTAATGGGGAGGGGGTGGAGGCGGAGGCAGAGGAGGTTGAGGCCGAGGCTTAGTAGGGTTAGGGTCTGTTAATTTGGGCGTTGTTGGAATGACATTAGATTTCCGTTGTGATGCCTGAGAAATGGTGTTGTTGTGATGTGGTGGTCTGTGGGTGTCTGGAGTCTGGCGTTGTCGGCTCGGTCGTCGTGGGGAGGGTCCGACTTCGGCGCTAAGGCTATCCCCGGGCCGCCGGGACACGCCTGTGCCACCCCCACGTGCTGAGGGTTCCCTGGCACCTGGGGGTCTGTTTCTAGTGTCCCGCTTGTATGCCGGCAGCGAATCGTGACCGGGGCCGCGTGCGGGCTGGGCGGGCGGGACGTGGCGAAATGCAAGGGCAGACACGTATACGCGCGGGTGTCGATTATCGCGACGGCCACGGACTGGGCTTGCTAGGGGATCAATGGGTATCCGAGATGCAAGGACTATTCCCTCGTTTTCAATTTTTTATTTTTAGGGGGGGGGGGGGGAGGGTTCTGTAAACCCTTTGGGGCACGGGCCCAGGGGACAAAGCGCATGACCGCTGGGTACGTATAGGGCACAAGGGGGACTTATGAAGGTCACGGGACGAGGCCCATGACGCGGCACATCGGCGGTGGGCACTGGCTGATCGCATCTGATTGATAAGGAAAAACAAAAAGACGAAAGAAGAAGGCAGCATCTTGGCACAGCCGCGCCCCCCACTTGATCTAGGTCCTTTTCTCCACCTTGCCCGCGTCGGTTCGGAGCTTGGACGGGATAAGCGCATCGTCGCCAAGGAAAAAGGGACTCATTTTCCTCCCATCGCTGCCATCCCTTCACCGGCCTTGGTCGAAATAATCTTTTCTACTGTTCCTCACCTTTCCATCTCCTCAAGACGCGTCTCATCAAGCCCCCACGTCGCGCCATCCCGTCCCACACCGGCAGAGTCGATAGACCAGATCCAGAGGCCTTCTCATCTCTCCCGACTACCAAAGGAGAGCCCACCCTCACCATGGCGCGCTCCCGCTCCCGCAGCAAAGCCCCCTCCCCGCACCCCGTCGAGGTACCCCTCTCCTCCATAGCCCGCACCGCCTCCGCCCAGATGCACCACCGCACCACCGCCGTCCCCCCGCCGTCCACCAAGCCCGACCTCGAGTTCCAGCACTCTGTCCGCGACCCCCTCGGCCTGTCGGCGCACATCAAGCCCGAGGAGGAGATCAGGGCCAACAGCTCGCGGAAGAGGAGCAAGTGGACGGGAAAGGGGAGCTCGCGCGTCGAGGAGTTTTACAAGGGGCAGAATGAGACGATCCGCGCCATGCTGAAGAGCGTGGATGAGCATGAGCAGGAGGTCAAGGACACGCATGGCCGGAATAACCTCATGCACGCCATTTGTGTCAAGGGGTCTCTCGCCGCCAACGTGCTCCTCTCCGCGCTGCAGCTCTACGCCGCCATCTCGTCCGGCTCGCTCTCGCTGTTCGTCACCATGGCGGACTCGGTCTTTGACCCGCTCTCCGGCCTCATGCTCCTCATGTCCCACCGCGCCGTCGACAGGGTCGATCCCAGGCGCTACCCCTCGGGGCGCGCGCGCATCTCGACCGCCGGCAACATCGTCTTCTCCTTCGTCATGTTCTCCGTCTCGCTGGTGCTAATCGTCATGTCGGCGCGGGACCTCGCTGCCGGGTCTGCGAACGACACAAAGGACTTCTTCCTGCCGTCCGTCATTGCTGTCGCGGTGGCGTTTGCGACAAAGTTTACGCTGTTCTTGCTGTGTTGGACGGTCAAGGACATTTACTCGCAGGTGGATATCCTGTGGAGGGACCACCGGAATGATCTCTTCATCAACGGCTTTGGTATCTTGACGTCGGTGGGTGGCAGTAAGCTCAAGTGGTGGATTGATCCGACTGGCGCGATTATCCTCTCGTTGATCATTGGCGGGTTGTGGTTGATTACCGCGTCGGATGAGTTCCAGCTTCTCATTGGCGTTACGGCCGATCGAGATACCCTCCAGCTCATCACCTATATCTGTGAGTCCCTTCTCCCTTCTTCCCGTACTACCCTCCTCCCTTCCTACCGTGACTGTAGAGTCGCTGACGAACAACAGCAATGACGCACTCCCCCCTCGTCGGGCAAATCGACACGGTCCGCGCCTACCACACCGGGCCCCGCCTCCTGGTGGAAGTCGACATCGTCATGGACCGGAACGAGCGCCTCGAGGTCGTCCACGATGTCGCCGAGGACCTGCAGATCAAGCTCGAGAAGCTGCCGTCTGTCGAGAGGGCTTTCGTGCACATTGACTATGAGACTAGTCATAAGCCGGCGAGTACTTCCGTTTTTGCTATCTTTGTTATCCCGTGGCTTGAGTGGTTCTGACGTCTTGTAGGAGCACGATTTGAAGAAGTTGCTGTAGACTTTACTGGAGGATTAGGGACTTGGGATTTGTGTCTGGGTGGAGACAGGACTTCAGGTCCCTGTCCAGCGCAAAGTATAATCTACTCCTGTTCCACACTTGGAGCAGACTGCTTTCTTATGAGTAACGGAGACAGAGGGCATTAGCGTGTCGTTCGGGGATGAACGTGTGTGTCGGGTTAGTATATATATATATATATATCTTAATATCATTCCAATATCATTCCACTTTCGACTTTATATTCATCGCAATTCAAAGCGTCGTGTCGAGAGCCGCAGACCTGCCTGAGGAGCTGCAGGGTCAAGCAGTGGGTATGAAGCACTCGGGACGTAACTAGCTCTCTTTTCGGGTATCCGGTGTCCTTCCCGGAGAGATGCCACCTCTGGTTGTCGCTTCCGGCTCTTCACGTGCGTCGCTCGGCCCGAGTGCTTTTTCGGGTGGGAAGATCTGCCAAAACATCTAGTTTGAAGTAGTAGCGCGGCAACGAGAACTGCTCCGACACCGCGGACGTGCCTCAGTATCCATGGTGTTGAGGTGAGTTTGGCAATCGTCACAAGCTTGACGTGAGCCCTTGTTATCTGTATTGCGAAAGAAGGAGAAAAAAAAAAAGGACGAAAGCTTTTGAGTCGAGTGGATCAAGAACCAACAGGGATCACATAGCCGCTCAAAGTTCGACCACAAGTCTGATGTCTGGGTGCTGATCGTCACAATTTGTACTATGCAACGTTATGTATGCAGTAGCCAGAGTTCTATACAGTGAATTGCTACTCAGACTGGATACTGGCGTGGACTCAAGTGGTGGTAGCCTATACCTGCCGGTTTCCTGTGAATTGTGTTGTAAACCTCTCTCGAGTCTTTCAAGGCTGGGTCATGGACATAATGCGCGTGGCGACGAGCTCATGCTGCCTGGAAAACGTGCTAAAGGGAAGCCGGAACTTAGATGGTGAGCCCAGAGGCTACATTATGCGGAGTTCCAACGACAAGGTGGGAGATACAAGTAGCCACAGGGCAGATATAACGTGCCGCGCGGCTGCGTGGCCGCATGAGCAGCAGGTCTGCAAGGAATAAGAGGCAACTCCATGACGTGTGGTAATCATGGAAGACATCTGCTTAACCCCTCGCCTGTTCCGTCGCACATGTGGACACGGCGAGAGAATCTGTGCTTTGAGCTAATGCCTAGAACAAGATAGCCTCGCGACATCCCAGACCTCCACCGCCGAGCTGCGTGCAGGATTTGAGAACGGATAATCGGCCCATGCCTGCTCCTAATCTCACCAACACTGCCGGACCCCGCTACACATTCTGTAAAAGGTGGCTTGCGTCTGAAACTGGTATAGCTTTCGCGCCAACGCAAATAAAGGCCGATGTGTTTTGGGGGGAGCCAATAGAGGACTAACAGCTCACCACAACCCGGTGTACATTGCCCCATCCTCAAAGGCGGAGCCACCTCCCCGCCGGCCAAGTCGGGCAACCAACCCCCTTCACGCAACGCGAGGCCCCGCGCCCGCCACAGTCCTCGATATAGTGCCCCGCGGATCTTTGCCCTACGTGTCCGACGCGCGACGCAGCATTCAGAGACGCACAAGTCCGTTTGGAGAGGCAACTGGCGGACCCGGGCGAGCTTGGCTGGTCCCGTGCGCGCGGTCCTCCTCACTCCGGGGGGCTAGAGGGCATGCGATGGGTTGGGACCCTCCGTATGACCCCCGCGGATGGCACTCCCATCTTCGGCCCCCCGTGGAAGGATCTGACGTGCCCCAACCTACTCGCGGGGAAATCCGGGTAACCAATAGCAGAACCTCTTGCCCGGGCCGGCATAGCGGAGTGAGATCATGTTACTGGGAGTGGCTTGCTTCAAGCGGTCTTGCTGCTGCTTTGGGACGGTTGTACATGGCGAGCTGCGGTACGTAGCAGTCAGATACTGTATGTGGCAGCCCATGTCTGTTCTACCTTAAGGAGCCCGTGTCCTACTTCAGGGCGGCCGAGCTCATCTGCAGAGAAGGTGGCCAATAATTCGTTGCCCATCCACTCCATCCACTCCTGTCTTCACCGCCAAAAGCTCCTATAAGCCGAACATGGCTTACGATGTCATTGTATCGATATACATGTATAGCATCTGCTTTGCGACGGGGATGACGCCTTGTCAGACATTATACGCCGTGGAGTGTCTCGAGAACCACACGAGAGCAAAGGGGACGTCGCTCAAGTTCCTGGCGGTGAACATCGCCATGATTGTCAACACTTACGAGATATCAGTCGGCATGGAAGAGATTGGATGGAAGTTGTACTTTGTCTACATCGTTTGGATTACGATGAGATCATCGTCGTGTAGTTCTTCCCGGAGACGGGAGGCAAGACACTGGAGGAGTCGACGGTCATCTTTGAGGCGCCAAATCCGAGAAAGGAGAGCACGAGGAAGACAAAGGTGCAGATTCGGGAGGGTGGGCATGTGGTCGACGTGGACAAAGATGAGAAGGCTTAGGAGCAGGGGTGATTGCAGTCACTTGAAGCTGGAGTATCGTCGCCGTGGGTACTGACACCAATGATATTCGACGCTACTGATGAGGTCTATTGATACCTCAAATTCTGAGGAGATTTTACACTGGAGAAGATAGGTGTTTTCTCGAAGCTTAATGTGTAATGAGATTCTTACTGAATTCAAGGAAGATGGCAGCCCATTCCGTCCTTGTTCTCTTGTTCTAAAGCGGCTGAACCGCCTGGAAACGAAACAGAACTTTAGATATGGCTTCATAAGCACAAGGGACATGTCTTGTTTTGTTCGGTGAGCCCATCCAAGCCGCCATTTAAGCTTGTAATCTAGCCTAGTCTCGTAACGGGCGTATGGGTGAAGAGTACTCAGGGCGTCCCCTTGCAATCCACTTATCACTGCACCTCCTAGAACTTGGAAGGTCCCCTTGACTTGACTGCGAGTCGCAGGCCGCGTATCCAGTCGACGCTAGATGTGATTGTACAAAGAGATAATTGGAGGTGTGTGTTTGTGACCTAAGCGACATGCAAAATCTAGAAACGCACACCTGTGTCCCTAAGCAATCAGCCCGCACAGGTTCACTTTGCCGACCTTTTGACTAAAAAGGCTCAGAATTTGTGCTTCTCGCACCCATCAGGTGTCTGGAAACAAGGTTTCTCTCAAGTCCTAGCTGATGAGCCTGTAAACTGAACCCTCGATGAGCCTGTAAACTGAACCCTCGAGCAAGTGGACAGACAATTTGTCCGGCCTATCACAGTGACGGATTTCACTATGCCTCTAGCAAGAGAGTATTTGAATTCATTCCATGAATGTAGAAACTGCTTTGGTTATCATCGCAAGAGACGATTAACTTAAGCTCATTTGAACCGGGCCTTCTCCATGACAAGGCGCTGGCCCATTCCCGCTCGGCATCCAGACCTAGCTCCACTTAAAATGACAGTTAAACCCCCTGTTCTCGTACACGAAAACTTCGTCTGCCGACCCTTTTCTTAGCAGCTTGCCCCTAGAAGAAACACAAGGTAGGATATGGGAGAAAGGAGGTATTGGAACATACTCAGGTTGAGCCACCCTCCTTCCACGCTTATATCGTTCTCGTTTACCTGCGACCACTTGCCATTGAAGCCCCTGCACTTGCACCCGATGTAGTACCCGGCGGCGCTGTGCTCCGCCCTGCAGTCCTTGCAACTTGAGCTCATCCAGCCGCTATGCAGGTGGGAAAAAAAGAAAAGGCCAACCATGTCAGTCGGATACTCAATGAACATCCCAGTTATAGGAGTGCCACAGGGCGAGGGAGGGAGGCTAACTGGTTCCGGAATACTAGCTTTCCACCCTGGTTCGCAACACACATGTCCAGCGGGATCATGACGCGCTGATTGTCCTTGCCGCAACTGGCCTCGAGGACGTAATCTCTGTCACCGCCGTCGCCCAAGTCCCAGAAGGTTATGTCCTTGCAGTCGTCCAGGAAGCCCTTGGCCCAGACGCCGGCGCCGGCAAGTATGAGGACAGGCAGAAAGAACTTCATGGCTGCGAGCAGTGTTTCTTGCTGGTGTAGGTGGGTATAGTCGGAATGGAGGCATGCTGGGAACCAGTGATTTGAGGTTAAAAGGGGGCCTTTATACTGGAAAATCGTTCTTGGGTGTGAAACCTAGGTATCCCCATGAAGTGCAGTTCCAAGGCTTCAACCGCATTCCAGCAAAGTTTCACGAGGTCTCGGCGTTCATTGAACGGGAATGTTGGAAACGAACACACCCTTGCAGTGCAGCCACTCGGAGAACCGCCCGGCCGACTTTCAATCCAGCCAAGGCTCAGAGCGGGCGTATCTGCCGGTTAACAGTTCGTGAGGGCCTACTCGTGGCCACACGTTCCAGAGCGCCGTGCCTACCTCAAATGTAGGAATCCTTTGTTGCCTTGGCTCCGCGTGTTCCGTTTAAGTGGGACATTGTAAGGAGACGCCTATATATTCGACCAGGAATGGTCCGAATGCCTTATCAACGTCGAGCCCTTCTCGTCATCTTCATGGTAGATGGTTTTGTGAGCATGGAAAGACGAGCTTGTCGACAGGCCTCGAATCAGCCCTCGGATCGGCCGAAGAATGAAGCGAAAGGGAAGAAGCACAGGGAAAGAGGTCCCATGTCTCTCCCCTAGCTTCCTCCACACGTAGTCACATTCTATAGTTACTGGATTCTGTCGACTTTCATTACGTCTATCTCGCGTTTCGTCCACGCCAGGGGGAGGGTTCTACAACCCCAGCAGTTGAGACTCGGGCCAAATGCCGACCGTCTTCATTCCTTTGACGCGAAAGGCATTCCTTTAATGCAGAACATTCCTCCAGCCGCAAGATATGAGTCGAACTGCCAAGGAAAAAAAACCCGGAAATGGGCCGCCATGTTATCGGCAAGGAAAAGTCGGCAAGAAATGATGATGTGGATTGCTTGCTCCTGAACAGCGGCGGTTGGTGCCGAACGGGCTTGGCAGTGCGCAGGGCAGATCAGACCAGTGCAACAATGCTCCGCTCCATCCAGCCATCAAGCCTTCAATAACCCCAAGACGTGGAGACTGACATTGCCGTCCAAAAGATAACTCATAAGTTGCTGCAAAACAGAGAAGTAAAAAATGAGTGCTCTTCTAATTGAAGAGACGTTACTAGAATGGTCAGTATGAGGGTCGAACTCATGACCTTGGCATTACCAACTAAGCCGGATAGCTTATTAGTACCACGCTCTAACCAACTGAGCTAACCGACCCCGGTTATTGTGAATGTGGCGACAAGAGGCAAGCTGAAGTTGTTGACTCCGGCGCCGAACGCAATGAACATTGTTGTAAGATTGGTATGACCACGGGGAGTTTGCTTCTTCGCCGTTGGGGTATTCGGGCTCATCTTTTAGCCTCCTATCTACGGGTCTTCGACGCCCCAGTCTCCACCGGACCCCACCAAGAGGCAAGTCACGGGTAACAATGCCCATGATCGTCGACACTGCGAACGCGCATCCGTCGAGCCGCACAACAAGTCTTGACTCGGCATGCCGCTCTACCCCGCAGATACCTTCCCCGCACCTCGGCGGCTCGGCCCCGCTTCGAACGAACCCCGGGATCGACTCCACAGACGTGCGTCTCCCCCAAACAGGCAAGTCGAACCACTGGTGCTACTGTTGGGCCTGCCCCATGGCGATGCTATTGCGCCCCTCTGCTGTACGTGTGCTACTGCCGGCAACTCTGAACCGATGAGGTCAAATCACGAGAACCGCTAGAAGCGCTGGCAAATCGGTGGCATAAGCCCGCCGTCAATGCTCTACAGGACGCGTGGAGACGGGTAAGGGGTACGTACATCCCTCGCGCAGTTCGCCGCCGATGCTTCAGAGTGGCGCCCAAACACGAGGATTGTCAAACGTCTACCCGCAAGCCCCCTCCCCTAGCCCCCTCCCCCGCTCCGTTCCCCCGCCCCGCGCTACCACACTGGGCCCTCGTTAGCGGCGACCGCATGGTCCTCATGACCACGCCAGCCCCGTTATGATGGGTCGTACGGGGAAGATCTGCTGCACTCCGCTGCATTGTTCAGGTAAGCGCCGGAAACACGGAACCGCTAGGTTTCTATTTATCGTCCGGATTCCCAGGCAGCGGGCCCTGCCTTGCGCTCCCAGGCTCCTCCGCCCAGACGATTCTACCTTGGTCTCTCATGTCAATGAACATTTGCTACCATCGCCACATCAAGAAGCCACAATGACGAGAATCCCCAACCAAGCCCCTTCGGTGCAAACCGCACCGGGCTCCTTCAACATCCCCATCGCCACCTTCCCCGCCCCCTCGAAATCCACCGCAGTCGACGTCAATAAAGTCGCTGCAGATATCACCGCCTCCATCAATGCCGCCGTCGCGAACAGGGACTACGGCGCACTATCGAAGCTATTCTTTGATACGGGCTACTGGCGCGACCACCTTGCTCTCACGTGGGAGTTCCGCACCGCACAGGGCCATGGCCCTATTCTCCAGCTGCTGCAGAAAGCGGCGGGTTCAATGGATGGGTTTAGGCTCGTAAAGGTCGAGGTTGATGATAGTGCGCCGCACAGGGCGCCCAAGGTGCAGGCGCTTGATCCCCAAAAAACGGTTCCTGGCGTCCACTTCTTTATCCGCGTTGAGACGGTTGTGGGCAGGGGTGTGGGTGTGGTACACGCTGTCCAGGAGAATGGTGCTTGGAAGATATTCACGCTTTACACGAGCCTGCGTGAGATCAAGGGGCATGAGGAGAGGACGTACGAGCGTCGCCCTGCGGGCGTTGCGCACGGGGGCATCCCCGGTCGGATGAACTGGGCGGAGCGCAGGCAGTTGGAGGTTGACTTCAAGGATGGGAGTGAGCCTGCGGTCTTCATCGTGGGTTAGTATCGCGAAACGACCCGTCCTAGTGCCAGGCACGTCGAACTGACTTCTTTATAGGTGCCGGCCAGGCAGGGCTCACAGCCGCGGCTAGGCTCAAGGCCCTGGGCGTCAAGACGCTAATTGTCGACTCGAACGACCGCATCGGTGACAACTGGCGCAAGAGGTACCACCAGCTCGTACTCCATGACCCGGTGTGGTACGACCACATGCCCTACATCCCCTTTCCGCCCCAATGGCCCATCTTCACCCCCAAGGACAAGCTCGCCGAGTTCTTCGAGTCGTACGCCACCCTCCTTGAACTCAACGTCTGGACTCGCACGGAGCTCGTCTCCACCAAGTGGGATGAGGAGAAACAGCGTTGGACCGTAGTCGTCAAGAGGCGGAGGGAGGATGAGACTGTGGAGACGAGGGAGTTCCACCCCCGGCACATCATTCAGGCGACGGGTCACTCGGGCAAGAAGAACATGCCGAACTTCAAGGGCATCGATACCTTTATGGGCGACCGCATCTGCCACTCGTCGGAATTCTCCGGCGCGCGCGACGGTAGGGAGGGTAAGAAGGCCGTCGTGGTGGGCTCGTGTAACTCTGCGCATGACATTGCGCAGGACTTCCTCGAGAAGGGCTACGACGTCACGATGGTGCAGAGGTCGAGCACCTGCGTCGTGTCGTCGCGTTCCATCACCGACATTGGGAACAAGGACATGTACGACGAGAACAGCCCGCCCGCTGACGACGCGGATATCATCGTCCACAGCAAGCCGACTTCCGTTCTCAAGTCCGATCACGTGGGCGTCGCCAAGGCGCAGTCGGACGCCGACAAGGAGACGCTCGACGGGCTCGCCAGGGCGGGCTTCAAGGTTGACAACGGGCCAGACGGCGCGGGTCTGTTCTTGAAGTACTTCCAGCGTGGCGGGGGCTACTACATCGATGTTGGTGCCTCGAAGCTCATCGCCGAGGGCAAGATCAAGGTCAAGCACGGACAGCAAGTCGCGGAGATCCTACCTCGTGGGATTCGGTTCGCTGACGGGTCTGAGCTCGAGGCGGACGAAATTGTTCTTGCGACGGGCTACGATAACATGCGTTCTCAAACAAGGATCACGTTCGGGGATGAGGTCGCGGATAGGATTGGGGATGTTTGGGGGTATAATGAGGAGGGCGAGATGCGGACTATCTGGCAGCGGAGCGGGCACCCAGGCTTCTGGTTGCATGGGGGAAACTTGGCCCTCTGCCGGTACTATTCTAACTTCCTGGCATTGCAGATCAAGGCGATTGAGGAGGGGGTGGCCAAGTACACCGAGGTGTAAGCGGAGATTGCGAGGACGCCAGAGCTATCTCTGAAATCGTCACTTGGCTAATAACATCTGTTCATGTTGAAATACACTTTTCTTCAATGTAACCATCGTAGTCGGCCTCGGGCCAGTATCATGTTGTCAATATTCAGCGAAGTCAGCAAGCGGCCTTGACATGTGGGCCTTTTGCCACACTACATGGGCATGAGAGCTCGTTTAAACGGGCTTTAGCAAAGTCGAGGGATGGAAGATATTTCGAATATCCTAGATTTTCTCAACCGGGGTGAGGCCCACCCTAGCGACAGATGCTATCATAGACTTGGGAAACCGAGCACCCTCCTCGCTGTAAACTCTTAGAAGAGGTTCTTTATAGGCGGTGAACAGTCCGGTCATCTGCTCATTTGGACCTGGCTTAAGCTTTGCGAGTTACTTGCCCTATTTCACCCAGCACGATGCTCTACCTGTGAGAAGTTAGAGGGTAATAAGGATGAAGAGCCGAAAAGAAAGAGATGCCCTGGCCCAGTAAGCATACAAGTACACCTAGGACTTGCGGGTTATAAGTAGCAAGTAGTCGAAAGTGCAAGAAAAGGATCATACACCTCGATCGCATTTACGCAGGTCAGACGGGAATTCAGATACGATCAAGATACTTCATTCTGCAAGGCCCATGCCTCCCCTGTGAATATGATCAACCCTTCCTTTGTGGCTTATGGGGGGTTTGGAGTCGCCGTAGCTTGCTTGTAGAATGCCATCGCAACCTAAAGAACGTCGCCGAAAACGCGGTCTGGACCCACCGGCTGCTGCCGGCCTGCAACAGCTGCGAGTCTCAGCCTCAACGAGTTGGTAAACATACTGCACCAACGACGCCAACATTGCACGGGCCAGAATGTTTCAAGATTATAATTATCAAAAGATAGAGAAGACGTGACCCGCGATGTGCTGATTCGACTTGACGAAGGTTTCGTCGTCGGTCTGTTGACCGCTGACAAATACCGCTCGTTGCACGGCGCAAAACGTTAGTGGTCGCAAATTCTGGGCGACCACTAACTCCCCCCTTAAAAGTCGCCTCAATGGACTCGGAAGACATCCATCACCCCGATATACCATAATAAAGCGTTCTTAATAGCAAGGCCTTGATACCAACTCCGATCCCGCAAAATAGGATACCGCTACACATCACGTTCCTCAGAAGACCCTCCACAGCGCGTCTCCCTCTGCTCGCCATGTCGTCAGCAAGGTGCGAGGTCTGCGGCCAGACGGACCGCATATCCCGCTGCTCCGGCTGCCGCGCCGTCTACTACTGCGGCCGCGACCACCAGGCCACCGACCGCCCCTCCCACAAGAAGGGCTGCGACGCTGTGCGGCACGCGCGCGGCGTCTTCGAGCGCGAGGCGCGGGCCGTCCGCGACTCGGCGGCTGAGGACGACGACAACGCCTTCGACACGCGGCCGTACATCAGCGCGCAGTTCCTGTTTGCCGACGCGCTGCTGAGGAACTTTGGGGCGGTGGAGCCGAGGATGGAGGCGGTGGGCGCGGCGCTGAATCACCTTGTTGATCTGCTGGCGGCGGCGCGGGCGGACCCGTTTTATCTGAGGAACGTGATTCCGGCCTTGTATGCTACGCTTGGGATGGACCAGCATGCGTACGACTTTATGAGGTGGTGGGCAGGGAAGTCTGCGCAAGAGTTGCTTAAGATGGACTGGAATGACCCGAGCGTGCCGTACCTGGACGTGCGGGACGCGGATGTTCTAGAGCCACTGCCTGATGCATGGATGAAGGCTCCGTCGCGGAAGCTGGAGCTGAGTCACCCTGTTATCGTCATGTTGCTGAAGATGCGGGTGTTGCTCGATCTGGTGGACATGCAAAACGCGCGGAGGTTTCTACGGCGGAGGTTACCGCCCGAGATTGTCGACATGATACAAAGCGAACTCGCCAGCGGGATCGTGGCGACACGCCGCGAACTAATACGAGGGTCTGTAGAGAAGACGTCTGAGCACATCACGGCTCTCAAGGGCCAGATAGAGCAACTCTGGAAGGACACGAATGAGGGCAGTCCAATACTCTGGAAGAAGATGTTTATGGGCTTCAAAGACCCGGCGTTTGCTATAGCGAAACGCCCAATGGGGTTTACGGACGAGCCGCATGACGAGGCCCGGTATGTTGTTGGAAACACTCTCCCGGCGTGGCTCGTTGATAAGGAGAGGGCTTCGGTGATGAAGGAGATTCTTGAGACCATAGATCGGAAATTCTCGATTGTGGCGGGCTAGACATTGTGTGTCGGAGTTTGCTTGTTGGGGTGGTTGTGAACACAAATAGATGATACCAGCTTGAATTTACAGCATGGAATACGTTGCCCATGGGCGATATGAGGAAGCACATCAATAGGTGGCCATCGCCTTGCAGAGGCTGAGCGTAGTTGTGACCCGCTTCCAGCCATTGACTGCTGTGAAGCTAAGTGGTAAACACATGGTGCCGATGGGAAAGATGACTTTACAAACGATACTTATCACAACACAAGTTTATGGATAACTGCATGGGTTTGGTTATGGGCACTATAGAACTGCGTGATCCCTGTGATTGTTACAATTATGCATTCTTCCAAGGCGGTAGCATGACTCCGTTGATACACAAGCCGAAGCGGGGTAGGACCTTATCAGTTGGCTAGTATATAGGTAGCATGAGAGTCTAGTTTATTCAAGGTTCATCATGGTGCACTCCCAGATGTAAGCAAGAGGCCCCGTGCCTGGACAAGCTTGAAGTTGTAATTCGGACAAGTTTTGCGATGCTAATCTGTAAAACCCAAGAGCGATAACCCCTCGAAGAAGAGGCTAAAAGCAAGAAAGCTGGCTGGTCTGGAGAGCCGTGGGGGCTAAGATAGACAGTCGGCCAGCCCGTCCCTAGCCCCAATGATCTTCCTCCCGTCTTCATTCCCCTGTGTTCGATTGCGAATGTCCAGAGCAGATGATTTCCCCAACCATACGCCTGGAACCCCGAAACGGAATAACGACCCTCCGGTCCTACGAGAAGCTGGTAGAGGCTAGATGGGATATCAATCCGACTCCTACGACTGGTATACCAAAAGCGACATTCCCCCACTATACCCTTAGTAATCCCGAGGTGACGCCTCGTGTAATGTCTTCGCGAAGTATGCATGCAGGCTCTCACGCCTGTAGCGACAGTTACACTTGAAGGAGACGAATCTTATGGAGATGCCAGACGGCCAACGTTGCTTTGATAGATTCCCAGTCTCACAGTACTTGCCGTGTTAAGGTCATATTTCATTGATAGTGTGGCACGAGCAATTACGAGGCGTGATCCTTTGGTCACTGGAAACCAACACGTCCGGCATTTCATGATGGGGCTGCATGCGCGGCTCCATGCCTAATGTCAATCCTCTTCCTGGACTGGACTATTCCTTGTCACTTCAGGCAGAGGCTCTCATTCTGCGGTGCTTCTTGAGAGTTCTACGGTCGAGACGTGCGGTTGCGCGACCGTTTTTCCCAGGTCGATCTTCACACGCTGATGCTACCCTGATCTCGGAACATTAGCCGACCAAAAAAACGATTGGCCAGCCCTTCGGGTCTGGGTAATAATAGCCACATTCCATCATAATTTGGGTCAGTTCTCAGTCTCAGCCTATGACTAGATAGGCAAGGTTAGCGACCCAACATGAACAAGGCCGCTGCTTTCCTTACTGACGGGAGACACTGGTTTGAAGCCCACGGCCAACCATTCTGTCATTCGAAGCGGGTATCTGGCCTTCATTTGCACGGATATGTCTGAAGACCAGCCGATGGTCTCGGACCCTCGGACCCTGACCCTCTAACCCTGATTCAGTTGACTATATGCACCCACAGAGGCCAAACAATCCTGCGCACCCACTTGCGTGTTTGAAGCAGAGGCAGCAAGGTACTCCACTCCGTGCGCGTCAGCTCGACCGGTGTGCAGGGGCCAAGACCAGTGAACGCGGCAAGTCAAGTAAAAGATGTGGTCTCGCCGCGGGATCGAGTGGGAACTTGATTCTCTCAAGAAGCCGAACCGCAGTTTGAACCTTAATCTCCACCGTGTTTCCCGGCTTGGATCGAGGTCGGCCCCATGCGCTTCTGGACCGGAGGATCTATGCGAGGCTAGTGCGGCGCCTGCTCATTGCGACATTACAAGGACTTCGGGGAGGCATCCGAGCACGTTTATGCATATTTTAGTGATTTGCCTGCGCCCATCATCAGGGTTCGACGAGGGTTGTCCATGAACAGGGCCCAGAGCCTTTTCAGCCTCGGATAGTGATGCCTTGTCAGACCCAGAGGTGAAACACCGACTTGTCGCTGTTGTTCAACGCGAACGGGCCCCGTGGCCTCCAACAGGATGAGTGGCGCTTGTAGCTATGTCACTGTAGCACCGCAGGCGCATCAAACATCCATGATGGGACGACATTCCGGAAAGCGGGATTGTTACCATGGTTCAAGTCTCGCTCTTCAGTCTACAAGATGTTACCTTCCTCTCCGGTCCCCTTCCCGCCCGCAGGACCGAACTTGTGCGCTTGCAGACTTGACACAGTTCGCATCGTACCTTGTGCATCGTCCGAGGTGTTGGGTGTCTTCCACGCGTCCATTGGCGGGGCTCTGCGCTCCGTCGACAGTGGAAGGCCCGGCAGGATCCGTGTATCGTAGTACGAAGGGTGCCGGGTCTCGGAGCCGTGTTAGGTTGCGGCATATCCGCACAAGTACAAAACCGCATCCGGTCCCCCTTTCCGTATGTTCATGCTGGTCTTCTGTCGCCCGCCCCGCGTTCCATTAGAGTCGCCGGGGAAACCATTGGTAAAGGCTCGGGAAACACAACGCTCATTGACAATACCTTCGACGTGGAATCCGCCCTCGACTATGAAGCCCCTTCCGTTATTATCATCACTCGCCACAACGTCATATGCCGCCAAGTGTTCCTCTTCCGAGACCAAGGGCGGATACGACTACGTAAGATAACCAGAACGCCTGACGATCGGCCCTCCACTCGCTCGACAGAGAGCTAGCTAACCCGTTATGAACACAACAGGTCATCGTGGGCGGCGGTACCGCAGGCGTCGCCCTCGCCACCCGTCTAAGCCTCGGGCTCCCGAACGTCGACATCCTCCTCATCGAGGCCGGCACCTCTGCGCCCGACGAGATCCGGATCAACGCCCCCGGCCTGCGCGGCTCGACGCTCTTCTCGGAGTACGACTGGAACTTTACCACCGTCCCGCAGGAAACGCTCAACGGGCGCGAGATCGATGTCAACCGCGGTCGCGTGCTCGGCGGGTCATCGGCGCTAAACTTTCTGTGCTATGATCGGGCGGCGGCGGCGGAGTATGATGCTTGGGGTGAACTAGGAAACGAGGGGTGGGATTGGGAGGTTATGAGCCAGGGGATGGTCAAGTCTGAGAACTTTACTGGAATGGACGAGGACCTCCATGGCTACGAAGGTCCAATCCAGAGCACATACAACCGCTTCATTCCCGGATACCTGGAGACGTGGATGCCTACATTAAACGAGCATGATATCCCTACCAACGAGCGGTCTCTTAGTGGCGATCCCATTGGCGTCATGTTCCAGACCACCAACATCGACATCACTCACTACACCCGCTCCTACGCGGCCACCGCCTACGCGCCCCTCGCGGGCCCCAACCTCGACATCTGGCTGGAGACTGTAGTCGCCAAGATCGACTTTGACCGCACCTCCGGCTACGGCAACATCCGTGCTTCTGGCGTCAGTCTAGCCGACGGCACAAAGGTCAAGGCCCGCAAGGAAGTCATCCTCTCAGCGGGCTCCATCGGCAGCCCCAATCTTCTTGAGCTGTCTGGAGTCGGCCAGGCGGGGGTGCTCGAGGCCGCTGGCGTCGAGCAGATCATCGACCTTCCTGGTGTTGGGGAGAATTACCAGGACCACATCCGGACTTCAAACTCGTACTTTGTTAAGGAGGGCTACGAGACGGGCGATCCCATCATCTACGACTCCCAGGGCGAGTTCGCCGCTGAGCAGATGGACCTCTGGCTCGAGGGAAAGCCCAGCTGGCTCGACTACACCACCGCGGCCTACTCATTCCTGAACCTGGAGCAGCTCGTGGGCGAGGACCGCGCCGCGGAACTCGTCGAGATCGCTCAGACTGCGCACCGAGACAACGCCACCGTCGTAGACAAGAAGAAGGTTGGGCTCATGAGCGACGCCTCTGTCCCTCAGATCGAGATGATTCTCGAGGCAAACTACGTAGGCGCAGCGCCGCATCCTAAGAAGAACCTCGTCACGGTCTTTTCGACGCTCATGCACCCTCTCAGCCGCGGGAATGTGCATATTAATCCCAGAGACCCGACCGGCAAGCCCATCATTGACCCGCACTACCTCTCGAATGAGTTCGATATCCAGACTGCGGTCGAGGGAGCCAAGTTCGCGCGCGAGGTGGCGAATACGGAGCCGTTGGTTTCAATCTGGGAGTCGGAGTATCAGCCCGGCCCCGAGGTCCAGACCGACAAGGAGTGGGAGGAGTATGTGCGGAGTGGAATGCTGAGCTTCTACCACCCTGTTGGTACCTGCGCAATGTTGCCGAAGGAGGATGGTGGTGTTGTGAACTCGGACTTATTGGTGTATGGGACGGAAAATCTGCGCATCGTGGACTGCAGTGTCATGCCTACGCAGTTGTCGGCGCATATTCAGACTGCGGCGTATGGTCTCGCGGAGGTCATGGCGGAGAGGATCATTGGTTGGTATGAGGCCGAGGGATCGGGCAACCGATAAATTACAACTAGCTGTAGTGCTCCGAGAACTGATCTACTTACATGATGCTCTCAAAGCTTCCTGTTGAATGGCGAGGCCTTCTGCTAACTGGTCCTCACCATACCGCCAAATCTTTCCTATGTACTATGCTTGTTGTCATCTTCATGGAGTAATGCTAGCCCTGTGCATTTCATTCATACTATCATAGTTCCAGTAGTCCGCTCTTGCTTTACCGTTCCCTGTATTCGCGTCCAGACAAACATTCCGAGGTCGAATCGGGGATCCGAGTAGTTGAGCAGGTCCCCGGTGTAGCCCATTGTGCTCGACTGTTTGTAGCTTACGCTCGCATCATCAAGACTCTAACACATTATTACTATGGCTCGATCATACTTACACGGGTACGGGCTGCTTATAGTAAGCGAGACGCGAACATGAGTTGACAGCAAACCTGTCCCTGTCACTGCTACTATGCTCTATTCGCCTATCCATCAACACCCTTGGACAAAGTTCGCATAAACCCTCCCCTCCCAAGGTCTCAAAGGCTTATCATACCCCAGCTTGGCAGCAGAAGCATCATTCTCCACCCCAGAAACTGTCCCAGTCAGGAGCACCACCTGCCCCGGCTTGCACCCCAGCGCCTCAGCCGCGTCAACACACGGCTGCCCCTCCGCCGTAAAGTTCAACACAACGAGTGCTTTCTTCGGACCACCGCTGGCCACACCGTCCGCGCTAGAGCTCTCCTTGACGTAAGCAAAGACGGCTTCGTTATTGGGGTCCAAAAGCTTGAACGAGCCGTAGATGAAGAGGTCCCTGTACTCCTTCCTTAGCCTCAGCGCCTTCTTGTAGAATTCAAAGACCGACTCCGGGTCTCCTCGCTGCTTCTCGACGTTGATCTCCTTGTACTCGTCATGAACCCTCATCCACGGTTTCGCGCCTGCTGAAGTAAACCCGGCGTTGGGAGACGCGTCCCACTGGAAGGGAATCCGCGAGTGGTCCCTCGCCAGGATCCTCAGCCCGTCAATCGTATCTTGCACCCGCTTCTCATCCCCAGACCTCACCGCCTCGTCGTAAAAATTGTTACTCTCCACGTCCTTGTACTCCTCGATCCCCCACCCCCTCGGCATATTCTTCATCCCCAGCTCCTGCCCCTGATACAAGAACAGCGTTCCTGTGAGCGTCACCTGCCATAGCGCAAGCACCTTTGCACTCGCGGCCCACAGCTCGGGGGTAGAGTCGTCCCCAAAGCGGGAAACGGCGCGCCCGTTGTCGTGGTTCTCGCAGAAGACGGTGGTCCACCCGTCCGTACCCTCGATGAAGGTCTGCCACTTGCTCACGGCCGCCTTTAGTGTCGAGAGAGGGAAGGGGTGGTAGATATACTTTGCGCCGAATCCACCGCCCGTCCCGAGGCGGATCATGGAGAACTCAAAGACCATGTCTAGCTGCTTCGCCGCCGCGGAGACGTAGGGGAGGACCTGGGATGGGTGCGGCGTGTTGGAGAGCTCGCCGACGGAGACGGCGTTGTAGGGCGCCAGAGCCTTCTCGCGCATCTCGGAGATGAACTCGTGGATGCGGGGGCCGTTGCACCACATGTCTGGCGCGGGCTGGGAAGGCGAGTCCGGCTCGGTGATGGGCGCATCGACGTACTCTGTGCGCTTGGAGTACTTGTTCACCGTGTCGATGCGGAACCCGTCGGCGCCGCGCTCGAGCCAGAAGCGCATCGTCTCGCCGTAGATGGCCTCACGGCACTCCTCGTTCTCCCAGTTGAGGTCGGGCTGGTCGGGAGCGTAGAGGTGGAGGTAGTACTCCTGAGTGTGCTCGTCCCATGTCCAGGTCGGGCAGGCGAAGTAGCCGCGCCAGTTCGTGGGGGGGATGCGGGTTCCGTCGGGGGCGTAGCGGGCTGGCTTCCAGATGTACCAGTCGCGCTTGGGGCTGTCCTTTGAGGAGCGGGAGTCTTTGAACCACGGGTGCTCAATGGAGGTGTGGTTGACGACTAGGTCGAGGATGATTCTCATGCCGCGGGCGTGGCAGGCTTCGATGAGAGCGTCGACGTCCTCGATGGTTCCGTAAGGGGCGTAGATCTTTCTGTGCTTGTCATTGGCATCGAGTCGCGTAGGCCATGGAAGCTCAACCTTGGGATAGAGGCTTACTGGTAATCCGAGACATCGTAACCCATGTCCATCTGCGGGCTCTCGAAAATTGGCGACAGCCAGACCACGTCTACGCCTAGCTCGTGCAGATAGTCAATCTCGGACAGAACGCCTTTCAGGTCGCCCCAGCCGTCGCCGTTGGAGTCCTTGAAGCTCGCGGGGTAGACTTGGTAGAACATGGCGTCCTTCCACCACGGCTCCTTGCCGTAGAGGCCATCCTCGTATTCCAGGGCGATCATTTTTATGGCAATGGTGCGTGTGACCCTGTGAGCTATCGCCGGGTAGGACTCGCGAGGAGAATGAAGAGGTTCAGGTGTTTTGTTGGATGGTGAGTTGCACGGTTGTCTCTCTCCATTTTTGCCGTGTCCTCGGTCCGCGTTTTTCAATGTCGCGGCGCCGGAAGGAGCAGGACGGAGGGTCGTCCAACGCGCTAGCGCTGGGCCGAGATGACATAGTCTGAGCCGGCGGATCGAACTCCGCCGTGGAGTCCCGGCCTGAACGGAGACTTGATAGGCCCGAGGGCTACATGTGGGGTTTCCTCTCCAGCCCCTGTGCCGCGCGGGAGGGGGGAATATGCCCATTCCAAGCTTGGCGAGCATACAATCGGCCCGGCTATTGAGGGGTCCCCCGATGAGTTGCATCCCTACTTAATCGCAAACTCCGCCCGGCTCCGACTCCGACATCCTCCCCGTCGTTCGTCTTGGGACCTATCCACTCCGATTACAACTCCGACACCCTAGTGCTTCCCCGGCTTTAATTGCCATTTTCCCCACACCCCAGGTTCCAGGGGGGCAACTAGAGCGACGAAAAAACCACCCGACCCTGCGGGAGGAATTTTTGCCATCCCCAACCGCACACCACCCAAGCAAAGCAGCGCTTGCCGGCCCGAGCGACGAGGGATAAATATCCCGTCATGCCGCCCTCTCGGAACCTCTTTCGACAGGCGATTTCCCCCTAGCTTTTCCACACCGACCGCGGTTCCGTTTCCGCCTTCCCCTTTCCTCCATCCCTCATCTGACTTGCTCGGTTGAGCCTCCGACACCATGGCAGACGACAAAGCCCAGGCTCCTGCTCCCGCGGGGCAAGATGTCAAGCGGCCCGACTCGCCCCTCGCCTTCCACGACGAGCAGCAGCTCGCCGACGAGGCCCGGCACGCCTCGTCCCGCGAGCAGAACATGACGCTGTGGGCGGCGCTGAAGCTCTACCCCAAGGCCGTGGGCTGGTCCATGCTGCTGTCCAGCACGCTAATCATGGAAGGGTACGATCTCGCGCTGCTGGGGAGCCTCTACGCCTCGCCCGTCTTCAACGAGAAGTTCGGGGACCTGAACCCCGAGACGGGGGCGCACAGCGTCTCGGCGGCGTGGCAGTCTGGTCTGTCGAACGGTGCGAGGGCCGGGGAGATTTTCGGACTGATACTGGCTGGTTGGGCGGCAGATAAGTACGGGTACAAGATGACGACGATCGGTTCGCTGGTCCTTATGATTGCCTTCATCTTTGTGCTGTTCTTCGCGCCGAATGTCAAGGTCTTGGTAGTGGGGGAGATTCTTTGCGGGATGCCCTGGGGAGCGTTCCAAAGTGTCACGCCGGCGTATGCATCCGAGGTTGCGCCTGTTGTGCTGAGGCCGTATCTCACGACGTTTATCAACATGTGCTGGGTCATTGGTAAGACACACATTCCGCCTCCCGACCCCGCCATTCTTGGAAGTAGTCCACTGACACGGTGAATCTTCCGACCATAGGCCAATTCTTCGCAGCCGCCGTCAACAAGGGTTCCGTTGAACGAGCGGACCACTGGGCCTATAAGATTCCCTTTGGGGTCCAATGGGTCTGGCCCATCCCCATCCTCGCCGGCGTCATCTTTGCTCCCGAGTAAGTTTCTACTATCCTCGCCCAGCCCACTATAAGATACCCCGCGAACAATGAGTGCTGATACGGTATATGACAGGTCCCCATGGTGGTACGTCCGCCACGGCGACAAGGCGGCCGCGAAAAAGTCGCTCCTCCGCCTCACGTCCCGCAACCAGCCCGACTTCGACGCCGACGGCACGATTGCCATGATCGAGTACACCAACGAGCTGGAGAAGAGGTTGAGCGAGGGCGTGAGCTTCCGGGACTGTTTCAAGGGTACAGACCTCCGGCGGACGGAGGTTGTGGTGGGCATTTGGCTCGTGCAGACGCTGGGCGGGCAGAATCTCATGGGATACTTTGCGTATTTCTTGTGAGTTGTCCCCTTTCTTTCTTGCTGCCCGAAGAGTACGGGCTTGATCAATGTGGATGCTAACGTATTTCGACAGGACTCAAGCTGGAATGGACGCCTCCAACTCCTTCTCCCTCTCCCTCGGTCAGTACGCCCTAGGCATGGTCGGCACCGCCGGCTCCTGGTTCCTAATGTCCAAGCTCGGCCGGCGGACGATCCATTTTGGCGGCCTCTGCATGCAGCTTGTCCTCCTGGTCATCGTCGGGAGCCTCTCCTTTGGCACGAGCAACGCCTCCGTGTGGGCCATTGGCGCCATGCTCATCGTCTTCACGTTTGTCTACGACTTTACCGTTGGACCCGTGACGTACAGTCTCGTCTCTGAGCTGTCGTCTACGAGGCTGAAGGCCAAGACTATCGTCCTTGCGCGCGCGGCGTATAACGCTAGCAACATCTTTGTCAACGTCATGACGAACTACCAGCTCAACGACACGGCGTGGAACTGGGGCGCCACGTCGGCTTACTTCTGGGCGGGGACGTGCCTGATTAGTGCGATTTGGGTCTTCTTTAGGTTGCCGGAGCCAAAGGGGAGGACGTATGCGGAGCTGGACATGCTGTTTGAGACGGGGGTGTCGGCGAGGAAGTTTGCTAGCACGCAGATTGATCCGTACGCGCAGTCTCTAGGGGACGTGAAAAAGGTTCAGACGGAGATGACAGAGTGAGTGACGCTTTGCAATGGTAACAGCGGGGGAAAGGGCACGCATGTACTAGGGTGTTGTAAGAACTCGGCTGAAAAGGTTGTAACAGAGCATTCCGTCCTGGCCGTTTTGGTCTTCATATCTACCATACCAGCCCCGGTAATGTAAGCTGCGCGTGCTTGTGTAGTAAATCGAGATACACAGCCGCTCCCCCTGGCAGCTGCGTGATAAGCCGGCGTAGGTACCGGAGATCATCCTCAGGCTGCGCCTTCACTCCGCTGCCATTCTCCTCCTCCCGAATGAGCGGTATCCGCGCCAGCACGTCTACCACCGAGCAGGCAATGTCAAACAGCTTCTCCGTCATGCCCACGCCGTGCACCGCCAGGCAGGATATTGGTAGGTCCCGCGTCGACAACGTCGCTTCCCTGGCCACCTCTAGAGGGTAGAGATATGTTAAGCTGCTACTGCTCGGCGCGCCGGGGCCAGGCGTGAGCGTCACGTCTGATAGGTGGCCTAGGCGCAGCCGGACCTGCCATAGGATTATGCGCAGCCAAAGCTGCGTCACACGCAAGTTCGCCTTTTGCGTGTCACGCAGGTCGGCAGTGTGATCCACAGCCCGGTTAATGGCCGTCTCGATACGGGCAAACGACGAGGGCGAGGGTGGGAAGGAGGGCTCGGCCTCTTGGTCGATGAGGGCGATGAAGGAGGTATCCAGGGGGCGGAATAGTGCCGCTAGGTCCCGGAACCCGGCGAGGGACGGGTCACTAGCGTCCGGTGACGGAGTGTCGGCTTTAACCTGAAGGGTTACGGGGCGCCGGTAGCGGATGGCGTGGGAGCGCTCGGAGATGAGGAGGACCCAGAAGAGGCGGTCTGCGAGTGCGCGGGTGCGGAGATCAGGTGTGTCTTCGGGGTGGAAAATGAGCAGGAGTGTCGTTGCTTCTCGGAGGAAGTAGAAGGCTCTGCTGTGATGGCACAGGTACGCGTGGCAAGCGTAGATGAGGAATGTGAGGAGGATGTAGTCGAAGGTGGGAGTCGGACCCTGGCGCACGCGCCTGTGGGCCTCGTTTGCCTCTTCTAAGAGTCGTCGTCCATAGACCAAGTTGTTCTCGTGTATGAGTCCCGGGAAGGCGAAGCCCGCGGGGTCCTCGACCTGGAGCAGCACCATGGCGCAGACGGCGACGAGAGTCCCGAAGTTCTCATGCGTACAGTCGGGAGTCCCCGCCCTGAGCCGCAGGCCAAGAACGTAGTCCTGAGTCAGGATGGGGATAGTCGGACATAGCAGTGTCAGGAAGCGGTTGGCGCAGTGGTCGAGCACCTGTGCGGGAGGGAGTATAGGAGGCATCGCGAGCGGCGACGTGAGCCCGCGTGCCGCAGCGTTGGACGCGGTGCTGGGCCCGGGCGAAGGGTCGCAGCACGAGTCGGCCAAGTCGGCCTCGACGCAGCGGCGGCAGGGTCGCTGCTCGCTGCAGCCCTTCTGCAGCCTCTTGCACCGGTGGCATGCCCGTGACACCTGGGCGCGCTTGGGACGCGGTGGCGCATCTCGGCGGTGGGGATGCGTGTCGGAGTCTGCGTCGGAGACTCCGCCGTTAGCGTTGAGGGCCACGTTCCTTGGTCGCTTCGAGCCGGGGTACGGCGGGGACCCGGCCGGGGCTGCGGGAAGGGCGCCGCGGGCATGCGGGTCCGCGTCGCGCCATTGGTCCATGTCGTCGGAGTTCGGATGATGCCCGGATCCTTTGTCTCGGTAACACGCGGGCGGGAGTGCTCGTGGCACGGGAGTGTCTCGTGATGAAGAGTTTCGGAAAGGATATTGCCGAGGGTTAACCGCTATATGAAGTTCCACTTGGTGCCGGTATTCGGTATGCAACTATTGGGTAGTAGCCAGCCGTCTAGATGCATGGCGGGTCACCCATCGCTACTCCGGGGGATCCGCATGACTGGAAATGCATTGACAAAGCATCAACACGGGCAAAAGCAACGTCGCTTCAGTCTTCCATCCCCCGGTTGTTTTTGATCATATAATTTCCCTACGTCCCTAATACTTCGATGAGACATCAAAAAGGCTCAACTCCCCACTACCGAGCCATATTTAATCGCCTGAAGCTTGTAATGTATGTGTTCGTGTCGCCATCAACCCTTGAATGCCAGAAACTACGTAGACACAACAGTTCTAACTAACCCTCGTGGCAGATGCATGAGAAAAAAGCACAACAATCCAGGGATTGGCTGTGGAAGAACACTGCGCACGGTAGTCCAAGCCACCATGAGTGATCGCCAAGTCATGGGTTATTATACTCCCACTCGCCGCCACGCGGAGCTCGTTACTCTGGAAGTAGTCTTGCTGATGCGGAAAGAGGTGTGCCAGCCTCTCCAAGTACTTAAGTTGGATATCCAGCGCCAATGTCACCTACATCTCGGCCCGAACCCGACGCCAAGATGCCAGCGCACATAGTGCCGTGTAACCGCACGCCATTTACAAAGTGGCCCAGACGGGCTGGAAATCGATCTTTCGGGAATAAGGACCGATTGGCGGGGTTATTGGCACCTGAACCCCGCGGAACGTGGCGTCCCTGTCGGTAGTCGGATGTCTCATCGGCGCCTCCTACTTGTTCCCTTGTGATCACAAAGGGGTGGTATCGATGGTACGTCGCCGGCGCGCCAGGGTCTGGGTTAAGCATTGATCGTCTGGCATCCTTGTTAAATCGCCGAACCAAACCCCAAGCGTGGCGAGTGCCGAAATTATCATCTGCGGGTCTACCAGCTGTCAGATGAAATCGCCAACGCCCTGTCGATCGAGGCATTTTCGGGACTATTTCCCCGGACTCCCCCCACGCCTCGACATCCACCATATCCACAATACTCAAAATAGTTGCCCCGACGGAGCACGAGTGATGCAACAAAGACTATCCGTCTCCGTTGTTCCGACGATCGCACTATAAGTACTCACGCAGCCACATCCACCAATGTTGCATCCCCGAGCAAGTCGCGGCCTCGTGACGAATGTCTTTGTGTAATCCGTCAACCCGCCTTGGTCAAATGTCCGCCAGCCACAGTTCAAGTGGGTGTAGTGATACTAAGGGGGCGATCGACCCTGGCAATGAAAGGTGGAGCCCTATGTGTTGAATCCGCACAACGAGGGGGTAGTATATAGGCCCTGAACCTCTCTTAGGCGATGGCGCTGATGTGCTTGTGTCACCCGCGTTACCCCGTCCAAGCGTCATACTTCGTGCCGTCTGCTTAGTCCCTCGAGCCGAGTGTTGACAACTAGCTCCAGATCGAGGCGAGTTAGAGAAAGTCGCCATGGGTAACACGCCCTCGCAGCCTGCCAATTATGTCTCGCTGCCATACTACCCCGCGCCATATGGTGGTTGGGTCGGTAGCTGGGAGGACAGTTACGCGAAGGCGAAGGATCTCGTCGACCAGATGACACTTGCGGAGAAGACGAACATTACATCTGGAACAGGCATATTTATGGGTACGTAAGGCCGGCCCTTCCAGGATTTGCTCACTATTTCTAACAATATATGCATAGGGTATGTGACCCAATGCCGCTATTCAAATTTCTATATGCTAAAGCGTTTATGAAGTCGCTGCACTGGCAACAGTGGTAGTGCCGAGCGGGTCGGCTTCCCCCAGCTCTGCATCAACGACTCGCCCACCGGCGTCCGCGCAGTAGACAACGTCACTGCCTTCCCACCCGGAATCACCACCGGCGCCACCTGGGACAAGGATCTGATGTACCGGCGGGGTGTGGCCATGGGGGAAGAATTTCGAGGAAAAGGCGTCAACATCTACCTGGGTCCGTCGGTCGGCCCCCTCGGGAGAAAGCCAAAAGGTGGCCGGAACTGGGAGGGCTTTGGATCGGATCCGGTTTTGCAGGGTATTGCTGGGTATCAGACAATCAAGGGCGTGCAGGAGCAGGGGGTCATTGCGACGATAAAACACATCGTTGGAAATGAGCAGGAAATGTACAGGATGTACAATCCTTTCCAACAGGCTTACAGCGCCAACATCGGTATGTGAACGGAAAAAGACAGAACGATGACTAGCCAGCTAATAGCACCTAGACGACCGGACACTCCACGAGCTCTACTTGTGGCCGTTTGCCGAAGGTGTGAGAGCTGGCGTTGGGTCTGTCATGACGGCATACAACGCGGTAATATCCTTCATGAGCCATGACAACCTCCTAGGACGCAACTGACAAATTTCACTAGGTGAATGGCTCCGCATGTAGCCAGAACAGCATGATAATTAACGGTCTCCTGAAGGACGAGCTCGGCTTCCAGGGCTTCGTCATGACTGACTGGTTAAGCCACATGTCCGGCGTTGACTCCGCCCTAGCCGGCCTCGACATGAACATGCCCGGTGACACGCAGGTCCCCCTCTTTGGCTACAGCTACTGGATGTACGACCTTACTAGGTCGGTCTTGAACGGGTCTGTTCCGGTTGATCGACTCAATGACATGGCAACGCGTATTGTGGCTGCTTGGTACCAGTTTGGCCAGGATGAGGACTACCCAGATCCGAATTTCTCCACAACGACTTCGGAGCGTGTCGGGGACCTGTATGCTGGGGCTTTTCCGTTATCGCCTAGTGGTGTTGTCAATGAGTTTGTGAATGTACAGGACAATCACTACCTTGTTGCCCGGCAGGTAGCGCAAGACGCCATTACGATGCTCAAGAATGACGACTCGCTCCTCCCACTAGATACGTCACGACCTCTCTTCGTTTTCGGGACCGGTGCAGAAGAAAATCCAGACGGACCAAATGCCTGCACGGATAAATCGTGTAACAAGGGGACACTCGGCATGGGCTGGGGATCCGGGACCGTTGACTACCCGTACCTAGACTCCCCCATTGAGGCGCTAAGGGACAGAGTGGACAATGTCACATACTACGCGACTGACAGATTCCCAAGCGTTCCGGACTCAACCGATGAAGATGTGGCCATTGTATTCATCTCGTCTGATTCAGGTGAGAACTCTTACACAGTCGAGGGAAACCACGGGGACCGAGATGCTTCGGGTTTGTATGCTTGGCACAATGGCGATGAGCTAGTCAAGAAAGCGGCGCAGAAGTACGACAACGTCGTCGTGGTTGTCCACACAGTCGGCCCGATCATTGTCGACGAGTGGATTGAGTTGCCTAGCGTCAAGTCGGTCCTATTCGCGCATCTACCGGGTCAAGAAGCTGGGGAGTCCCTCGCCAACGTCCTGTTCGGAGATGTCTCTCCCAGCGGCCACTTGCCCTACAGCATCACGAAGAAAGAGTCGGATTACCCGAGCAGCATCACTGACCTGGTTGGTGGCTCGCTCGACCAGCCACAGGATGACTTTGTCGAGGGGCTGTCAGTTTCTTACTACTCCTTTTGCGCGCGATCATGAACTAACTCCATGTTCTATAGATACATTGACTACCGGTACCTTAACAAAGCCGGCGTGAAACCGCGGTATGCCTTCGGCCACGGCCTCAGCTACACCAACTTCTCTATCAGCGACTCTACCATTACGAAGGTGACCGAGCTCAGCTCTCTGCCCCCAACAAGGCCCAAGAAAGGACCCGTCCCCGACTATGTCGGCCCAGTGCCTGAAACAGAAGAAGCCCTCGCCCCGAGTGAATTCAACAAGATATTCCGGTATATCTACTCATGGCTACAACCAGACGAGGCAGATGAAGCTGTCGAACACCGCGACTCCCGTAATTACGACTACCCCACTGGTTACAGTGCCGAGCAAAAGCTCGGCCCCAGGGCTGGGGGTGGAGAAGGAGGAAACCCCGCCCTCTGGGACGTCGCGTACACCGTCTCCGTGACAATAACAAACTCGGGCTCAGACTACCCGGGAAAGGCCGTCGCGCAAGCTTACGTGCAGTTTCCGGAGAGCGCTCCCTACGACACGCCAATCATCCAACTACGGGACTTTGAGAAGACAAAAGAGCTAGCGCCGGGGGAGGAGCAGACGCTAGAACTCAAGTTAACCCGGAAAGATATGAGCGTTTGGGACGTCGAGATTCAGGACTGGGTGGTTCCGGATGTGGGCGGTCAGTTCAAGGTTTGGGTTGGGGAAGCGAGCGATGATTTGCATGTGGCTTGCTACACGGACGAGTTGGAGTGTGAAGAGGGTGTCGAGGCACCTGTCTAGTTCCTTCGCTATTTCCTCCTCTCTTCCACGGGCTATTAAAGCGCGGATACTATCCTTTTGTGACTTACTTGTATACCGACGCTGAAAACTACCTCTCCTTTCCTTACACAAATGCGTATCGATGGGAACTCAACGGCGACACACCAATGAATGAGTTTTACGGCCAAAGAACTAAAATGTTGTCGGGGTTATCCGTTGTCAAAAGGGCAATATATGGAGACTACTTCGATGGACCTGAGGCGCCTTTTTTATCCCTGTTGTATTGGTCTCGGGCCCTCGGGCGGATCACTACCGAGCGAGCTGTAATTGACGAATGGGCGAAGAGTCGCGACCGGTATTGCGATGACGTGGTCAGCTTGCAATACGCGCGGATATGCAGATAGGCATCCATGCTGTACCATCGTCGCGACCGAGCGCCACAACTTGCTTGGCCAACAGACGCTTTTCCTCGCACGTCAGTCAGTCCTCACTTCCTCGTGGCCCGTAACGTAAGCCTGACCCGTCAATATCTCGACTCTGGCATGCGGCGGACACACCGGAAGTCGCGGTACGGCTGCAAGGTGTGCAAGCAGCGGCACATAAAGTGCGACGAGTCAAAGCCGAGCTGCCTCAACTGCATCGCCGTCGATAGGAGATGCTCGTTTCTCGATAATATATCCAGCGCGCCCACACCAACCATGTCGGCGCGCCACTCCCCCCGGCCGTCGCTACCATCATTATGTCACCCTCGTCATGAGTCGGCACCACCTCCCGTAGCTTTGGGCGAGGACTACACCCTGAGCAACATTGAGCTTTTCCACCACTTTGAGCACAACCTCTCGAGTGGCCTAGGGCCTGCTCATAAGCATGCCGTCAAAGAATCATTTCACGCCCCATTCCTAATGGACGAGCTCCTCGCCCTCGCGGCAGCACACAAGAGCACACTCGACCCAGCCCGAAAGGAAACCTACCTCGCCGAAGCAACCAGACTCCAGACGCGTGGCCTTTCCCGCTTCAATGCGGCGCAGGCGCAGCTCTCGGACGACAACTGCGTCGCCATCTTCATGTACTCTGCCATCCTAGGACAGCACGTCCTCTTCGACACATTCTCCCTGCGGAGCGACTTTGCGGCCGTCATGTCGAAACTGGTGCAGTGTCTAGGCCTCCACGGCGGGATCCGAACCATTGCGTCGAGCTCGTGGGCAAAGATCCACAAGGAGGTGCTTAATGGGGACACGTATCACTTGAAGCCGGTGGAGCCCGTCAAGCCGACAGACGAATGCGGTCCGCTGTTGAATCTGCTCGACAGGAGCGAGCTGAGCGACGAGGCGAAGGCGGACTGTGTGAGCGCCATTGAGGGGCTGCAGCTCATATTCGCCAGGAGGCCTGGTGAGAATCCTCGGGCGGGGTTGTTCGTGCAGGAGTGGGCTGTGAGGGTGCCGAAGGGGTATGTGGGGCTGCTGAACGAGAGGCGGCCGGAAGCCATGGTGATCCTGGGCTATTACGCCGTGCTACTTCACTATGATAGGAGCTCGTGGGCAATCGGAGATACCGGCGCCTATCTTATCCGGTCTCTTTTTAATCATTTGGGAGAGTATTGGACGCGCTGGTTGGAATGGCCTAGACGGGTGATCGAGGAGCAGTCAACACCAAAACTGGCTGAGGGTAATGATAGCGCGGCACGTTGGTAGCACTTCACAGTAGTCCTGATAGAGATAGAAAACCGGGTCTGCCGGTTCTTTGAAAGCAGGCGACCTATTCCAAAAAAAGAAATAACAACCATGTCTAAGCATACCAACACGCTGTATCGATAAAGATGAAGTGGGTGCTGTCATCACTGGCTACGAGGTTTTCCATACATTAGATATCTTGACAGGGGTAAATGTCATGTTTCGCATTTACAGGTGGCTCAACATGCCTTTGGACCATTATAAAGCCATGCTGACTTGGACACAATGACAGATCCTTGCCTGTGCATAAAACCATATGCTCAGTTCCTGGTATATATGGATGGCAGTCCGGGTCTAGAATGCAGAGGCGAACCGAGTTTTGGGTCTAGCCGCTTTTGTCCGTGTTAATAAAGCCAAATAAACGTATAAAACACAAGAAATAAGGCAGAGGTACAATCCATCTTTTTAGAGATGACTTGTGGTAACGTGATTTCGCTAAACAATCAACACTATTGTCCCTGCGGCCAAAGGAACCTCAGGAGATAAAAGGTTTATTAGAACAATGATAACTAACGTGAGCGTTACTCCTTCCCTTCTCATCCTGTCTAAAGCATCATGGAATGAAAGAATTAGGTATTGGAGTGACCACGCGCACACCTCCCCTTTCCTAGACTTATAGGCCGGGGAATCATAGGATTAGCTGAACGCCTTATCTGGATTTCAGAAATGAATAACGCTCAACTTGATTTAAAATCAAACGTTGCTGTTTCTTGTCCGACAAGTCTATTTGCCGCGCCTATTCACCACCCAGATATTCACCCGTAATATCCGGAAGCCGAACGGACGAAAATTGCCCATCCATGCCCGGGTGGAGCGATGTCTGCCAAAGGATGAGAGCTCCTGAATCCGGGCTGCGGGATTTGAGTCGCTATGTCGAGTAAAAGGGCGCCATTATGCTACAATGCAACATTCGTCCCACGTGGTGGACGGCAGCACACACAAATAACATATACCTCACCCTTGCCACGAGCTTATATATAAGAGCGTGCCTCGTAGACAAAGGGGAGTTATCTCCAGATCGCGCAGAAGGGCAGCTCCATCGACGCGGAATGTGGTGGATGAGCGAGGTGTATAAGCGACAGTTCGTCGCTACGGGAAAACAAATAGAAGCCCACACTGGAATAAACCGACAACAATTAATACTCCAAGATACCCTGAGCGTCATTCACTGTCAACCCCGTCTCTACAGCCACAACAGCAAACGAAAAATGAATTGGCCCTTAGACACACCCCTCGCCCGCCACAAGCGATAGGCGCCCACCGCCTCTGTCCGACCCAAACTGCTACTCAGTTCGAGGCTCTTGAGAAGGGAAACCCGGGCCGGACATCCGTTCCCGTCACCCCCACGACAAGCTCGTCTCGGCGGCGTTGGAGAAGGTTGCGATCGCAAAAGGGCGGACCTTTTCCATGTTGCTCTCGCGTACGTCATTCAGAAAGCGCCGTATGTCTTCCTCATTGTTGGAGCGAGAAAGCTTGAGCATATCAATGGGAACATTGCGGGACTCAGCGTGTCGTTGACTGAAGAGGAGATCAAGGAGGTCGAGTCTGCCCACGAGTTTGACCATGGGTTCAGTTAAACCTCCTTAAGCGGTTCACTTCTCTTCGGTGGTCCGCCAGTAGGAGCTTCCACTCCGAAGGGTATTCCGTTTGCAAAGCACTTGGGTAACCTTGACTGGGTTGGGCCTGCCTTGCCCATCACGCCAGGCTCTATTTGATCAGCTTGCGCCAAATTCATGCTTTCGCTGTCGAAGCCCTGCTCGGGGGGTTGTGTTTGGAACCTCATTAGACCTAAGTCGTGGTGGTGAAAGCCATTTAAAAAAAATAAGTATTATGATATTTGAATAATATTGCTGGACGTATCCTTGATTTCATGATCGAACCTTGTGTGTCCGTTCGGCGATGTGCATCCATTCGATCTTTGTACTCCACATCTATCTAAATGTAGTCATGTTGCGATGCTTTGCGTCCTTAGATGCGGACTACTATGCTCATTCACTATCTGTTGTAAACTTGATCCATGCTGTCGGTTCAACATTGTCAGAGTCTGAGAATACATGGTGCTAGCGGAGCACAAAGTAAGGATAGTTACAAGGTACAAACGAGACGAACTATAATAGCGGGGCACGTGCCACTAAAGCACCACAATACGCGAATCCGAGATGAATTTCCAACTTTCGTGAACTTTTGTCAACTTTTGTTCCCTTCTCATTCCATCATCGCCGCGACTTCCGACCGACTCAAGTATTCGACAGCTATCGCCAATAAACGGCGGCACCGGATTAGCGACATATTCAATGCCCGCACGAGTCCCGACCACGAGGGAGGTGGTCCCGGGCGCGGCCGTCAACATCGTTCTGAAGGCCGACCAGAGGACCGTGTCCGGCACGGTGAAGGATGTGCTCACCAGCGGCAACCATCCGCGGGGAATCAAGGTGCGCCTCTCAGATGGCCGCGTTGGGCGAGTACAGACGATGGCACAAGGCGGATCTGGTGAAACCGAGGTAACACAAATGCCGTATGCGTCGACATCAGGTCACAGGCCACTCCAACGGACAAACGAGTGGCAGGCACCGCCGCAGGAGCAGCTTGGACTCGACGCGTATATAAAGGAAGCGAGGCCGAAAAAGCGGGGGCGCGGGAATGGACGCCAGGCGGAGGGCAGCAGTGCGGCCTCTCGCGAAGAGTCCAGTACGACGGTGGACGCGCAACTGGCCACGTCCGGGGACGTCTTGACGTGTCCGGTGTGCGGAGACTTTGAGGGGGATGAGGCGGCGGTAAGCCACCATGTTGCTGGGCACTTTGACGCCTGACTTCGCGGCATTAATGAGAGACGTATCCATGATAAACACTGTGATGGGAACCGGGCAGCATTAATATTGGACTCTATTTCAGTATAGACCATGGTGGAATGGTCGCCTAGTATGGCGCGGCTTCCCGCCGGACGGGGAGAGGTGTTTTCCTCTCCTCCATCGTCCAGCCCCCTTTCCCACGAGCCACCTCAGCCCCCCGATGGAACTGTACATCCGCCCTCACCTTCGCAGCCATTGTCTCTAACAAGTCCCCCTCATCGAGCGACCTCCCATCGTCTATCTCGGCTGCCGAAAAGATAGCCTCACAGTCCCAGCACATGCACCGCATGTACTCCTCGTCAAACACATCCTCGAACAGGCGCCTTGTCCCGTCTTCTTTCACGCTGAGGACGCCCTTGGCGATCTTGTCGTCGTGGTCGATGAATTTTCCCGTGATGGCCTTTATGCCGGCGCGGTAGCGGGAGTGGGAGAGCTGGTGGGTGTGCCACACTAGGTCCATGTCTAGCGTGGGCACTAGGACTTGTCCGGGGAAGTCCCGAAACAGTTGGGTGAGCTTGTCATAGCGGTCGATCGCTCGTCGCAGAGTACCTTCGATAGCAGGACTGCGGAGCCAAAGCTGGAGGTGCATCTTGTCGACGAAGGAGCCCTGCCGGATGACGTTATCCATTATGGACCTGATATTATCCGGCTTCCTGTTAGTGTCCACCAGAAGACGGACTAAAGCGTAGCTTTGGTCGTCTTTGCTTATTGACGACAGGACGCCACGTAGGCCGTCGGAGCTTTCATGGCTATAGGCGCTGAGAGCTTCGGATACGGCCCGCGACAGTTTTCCGTCCTCGCCCTCCATGGCTTTGATCAGGGACGCTGGCTGCTGTGTCCTGTTCTCGAACCATTCGACGTCTGCTTCATGTAACTCGAAGCCCACTCTAACTGCTTGCGAGCGGATTGAGTCGTTCTAGATACGGCTCAGTGTCAGCCTTCAGCCCATCCTCCAGGTAATAGAGGTGGGCAAACTTACGACTTTCGCCCAGGGGAACGGGACCATTGGTAGGCGTTGCAGTTCGCTCCATTTGCAGTACCCGAGGTAGTCACCAGGGTTTAGCAAGAAGGAGTGCCATACAGCCAAGACGTCTAGCGATGGCAAAGGGTCAGCGCAAGACGGATTTATCTGAGCATAAGGTCGAACTTACCGAGCGGGGGTAGATGCGGAAGAGTAGGTTCTGAAGCGTCGGACTCCCGTAGCAGCTTGTCTATCATCTTCGCCCAGATCTCAAAGCGGAGTACTGCCAGGGTCAGGAACTCATCCAGCTTCTTTTCCGCCCTCTCCGGATATGTCGCGTCCGGGACGTCGTACGGCACATGTTTGTACTTTTGGCGGATCACTTCTTTCCGCCATACCCTCTTAGTCGGCGGCCCCGTTGCCTGTATCCGGAGTGTATGAATTGCTTCAAGGAGCTCGAGGTGCGCGGCGCACTGGCTTACGCTCGGCAGCTCCGTCACCGAGCTCAAAGGCGATGGCTTTGCGAGGGGCTCGAAGAGAGCAGGGTTTGGTATCACAGGCTCCGAGGAAAAGTCCTTGGCGGGGATGAACTTGGGGACGGTGGTCTTGTGAGGATCTTTGTAGAATGCCGGTGCCTGGAAGTCTTGCGACTCTCCTCGCGCCCAGCCATGTGCGAGACAAAGCTGGAAATCGTGGAGGTCGGCTGCCATGATGGAATGGTGGATAATTAAGTTTCTTGGCAAGCCAGTAGAGAAGTTATCATTAGGGGCCGGGACAGGTTCCCATAAAGTATAGACTTCGTTCCAAGGATGTCTTGTAGATGGTCCTCGCTTTCTAGCCAACGCCGAACGCCGGCGATCGAGGCTGAGTGAGGCCCGGCAAGGCGGGGTTTTAGGGGATTGCCGGGCGGCTCAGAGCCAGAGCGGAGCCGGGGAGTGGGGCCGTGTATCTGATTGAGGGTATAAGGGACGAAGGATGCGCCGCAGCGAGGCTAAATACCTTGGATCCACACGTGACGGACATCTTAACTGCTTGGTATAACCCTGTGATTATCTATCTTTATCGGATGATGTCAACACGCATCCTTGGTCTGTGTTGGCATGGGTTTTGGAGCCGCAAAACATGCCTTGGGCCTTCGTGTGTATAGGTACATAACACACTCGAGGCCTGCCGATCCGTCTCCACGCGATCGGCGGTCCGGCTAAAGGTATCCGTTCAATTGGTCCCCTGAGCCCGCTGTTAGCATGTTTTACCCTACACAGCCTGGGAGAAAGGTGCGAGTAACACCACGGAGCTGGGCATGAGTCTCTGCGTCGCGAGATCCTATCTATTTCGCCGGGAATTCCTCCTCTTCATATTATTGACAGGACCATGAGCACTGAAATCAAGCTTCTTAACCAAAGCGGCGACAGACGTTGGATATTCGGTCTTCAGCCCAATGCGGCTCTGGAAGATGATGCTACGTGGCAACGGGGTTGCTTATCCCAAGGATTGTCTGCTATTTTTACTACGACAAGAGAATATATTCTCTCGGTCGGAGAATGTCGGCGGAGACCGGGAATGAGGGGCAGTGACAATCCCTGCGGGGGAGCGTGAGGCTGGAACACAACGAGGACGGGAGGATTCAAGTTTGCGGGTCTATTTGAACTACTAAGTACTTGTACATACGCTATAAAATAGTACGGATCTATAAGGGCCTGTCTTTTGTTTGCGGTGCGCTTATTCGAAGACCCAGATTTAGTGACGCAATGTGTCTGTTCGGTCCCCACACAATAGGGCGGAGTGTATGCTTCGCCGAGGCTCTAGGCGCTTTCGCGGAGGACCATGTCTGCCTTGGCAGGGGAATGGAACTTTGGAAAGGCCCCCCATACGCTCTCCGTACTCCACCTCCGTGGGGCAGTTGTTAGTTCGTATGTGAACAAATAGGGCCTCAAGGCTGTCAGCGCATCGCGAGAGGAGGAAAAAAAGTTCTATAACTACACGGCGCGTGCACAAGCTGTGGATACGGCCGTCTCTTATGTTGATACATCTTGACAATCATAGTCGTTTGTGATACTACAACAGCCATGCCTCGACTGCGAAGCATATTTAGCGCATCTGAGCAAACACTGTCTCAGCCCGACAATGGAAGCATCACTTCATCCAGGTACTACGAGTCCGAAAAGATAGGAGCGGGCAAAGATGTCCTTTTTTCCGAGCTCGAGAGGCTCTACTGGCTCGGCGCGAAAGCGGAGCTCGACAACATCGTCACTACCCTCAGGACATGGAGGCACTCTGACGCGGTACAGGATGTGCGGAGGAATGAGGCGCCGACGGTTCCGGGTGCCTCGGACGGTTTTGAGTTCTTCTTAGACTCTGTTAGCCAGCGGCGGAGGGAATATGTCTCGAGATACGGTCAGTGATACCCCGTCTTGGTACGTCGGCACTTTTTGGCTAATGTTTCTTAGAAAACATGGTGAAGGAGGCAAGGGAGTTTGAAAGGGAGTGGGAGCACATGCTCGACTGGGACGGTTATCTGAGTACGACGGCCAACTTGCTTCTACATCGCCAGATGAAGAACGCAAGCTCTAAAATCCGCAAAGATGTCAAAAGCCGCATATCACGTAAGATTGTCAGACTGGGATTTGCAAAGGTGTCAGACTAATTGAAGAGTATAAAACCAGCGGTTGACGCAGATCATGACGAGCAACTAGCGTGGTTGCTTTTGCAAGCATTTGGTAGGGTTCCTTCTAGTTTACGAACTCGAACCTCACGGACTAACAGTGTGTTTTAAGGATTCCTTGACATCGACAAGAATATCGAGTACCGGAAAAAGCCAGATGAGAAGGCCACGCGGCAACCCGCCATCCCACAGCGTAAGTCACTGCTTCGCTTACTCGCATCGATTTCCTCCCAGTCGCTGACGTACGTCGGGGAATTAGTCGCCGTCGAAACCACAAACAGCTCATCCACACCCGCCTTTGCGCCGCAGCGCTGCCAGCAAGCGGGCTGCACTGCCTTCATCACATCGAGTATGTACACCGGCCACGTCTCTGAGGCAATATGCGAGACGTGCTACAGGCGCAACTATTATCGCGAGCCTGGGTACGACAAGGTGCACAAGCACTGCGCCATCAATGATGCTATCACGCCTATGGATGCGGAGGGCATGTGTATGTGCCCGGACGACTCCGCAAAGATCGCAAGGGAAACCTCTAGGGAGTCGAGATATAACAGCGATGATGAGAAGACGCTCGCACCCAGTTTCATTGGCCCTGATAAGGACAACCTGAATGGTGACGGTAAGGCTAAGAACGGAGTCCACGTCGCGATCGACAACAAAACCCTCGCATCCTCCTCCAACGGCGCTTTCAAGGACATTGATGGGACCGACGGCCGGAAGCACGACTGTGGGCTCGTCCAGTTTGCTCCCATCGAGGCAAGCGCAAAGTATGAGGGTCTTAAGCTCGTAGCAGGCGAGGAAGTGAAGTCGGGAGGAAGGCTTTCGACCGCCATGTCGAGACTTACAACCCGCGACGATAGATCTTCAAAAAAGAGCGCGTCGTCGAGAAGGAGCGTCGCGTTGGTGTTTAGCTCCAAGGGCCCCGAGGAGTCACCGAGAGAACGCGGTGTGTTTGAGGACCCGTCGAAAGATACGAATGTTCCGCAGTTCTTCAGGAAGTTTGCCGACGAGGACGCTTTTTCGCACGTTCACATGTCCCTTAGGGTCGGGCCGCTGGTCATTGAGAACGGCGTCGGAAGGTAAGAATTAGATTCGGTTCATACACCCCATACACTGCCAGCATACCGAATGGTGGCTGACGCTTGTTGCACAACCTATAGCACCAAGAAAGGGGCGCTGGTGACTGTCCGGGACATGCCCTACTATACGACAGACTACAGATGTCCCGTTGAAAGCCTCGTCATAGACGGGGAGGATAAGGTGACGTGGAGGCAAAACAGGAGTCGGCGTACAGAGCGGAAGCGGTACAAGGCGATCATGAAGCAGGTCGTCGGACTACCCTTCGGCACCTTTTCTAATACTGGGGAGGAGCGAGATATCGTTAAGCATGTGGTTGAGGCATCAGCATCGCCGCCTCTTTCTGATGCGTCGGCACAGGAGCTCAAGGCATACGATGATCTCTTGGAGGGATTGCTGCGGAAGCTCAGGGGCGTCCTTGGTGGCCGACTGGAAGCGTACCTGCGCAGCGTCATGGAGCGGCTGCTTGACCCAGACACGAGTCTCACTTGGGACCCTATTGCGAATACCTGTCAAAATTTCTGCAACTCTGTTCTCGACCACTCGCTCTTCAAGCCTCTATTTGGCGGTCCGTTGAAGTCCGAAAATGACCCAGATCCTCTGTACGTCATGAGCTTCGTCTGTCCTGACGAAGGCTACCACCAGCGCATTGTACGCACCAAGCACGATGTGGCTCCGGGCCTCACGGAGGAGTACCTCGGTAACATGTACTTTGGCCGCCACGAGGAGTCGGACCTCCTTGATAGCTGCCAGGAGTACTGGTACGACTGGGCGGGCTTGGACAGGCCGATCTGCAATTACGGAGAGCTCTTTCCCTTTGATTGCACTCGGGCATTGGCGGGTCCGAAGCACGATGAGTTCAACGACTGCGGCAACTGTGGACTTTCCAGGCATCTTTGGGCATTCCCATTTGATTCCTGGGCCATGGTGGCCATGCACCTCATGCGCGACCCGTTCGCCTACCGTCAGCGTCAGCCTCACGACATTGACACCCCTGAATACCATGCGTCCTGGTTTAGGAGCCGCCTCAATGTCCTTCATGCGCAGAGCGTCCTCTGCCGGGCCGCTTCAGCAATGGCCAACTCGCCCTTGGTACAGTCTAGCACCGCCTGGATGCACTCGAGATCGAGCCACCTGGCACAACAACCTTCCTTAGCGCGAATCAGGATGGGTGGCATCCACCGCGCACAGCCAATGAGCCACTACTATGAGAAGGGTGCAAACAACCTCTACTTCCTCGCCACGTGGGCGCCGGTGCGAGACCGCGAGGAGCAGTATCTTGCTACGCGGCGGAAGAAGGCTATCCAGAGCGACCACCGGCCCGAGCACGCTGTCGACCGGTTTGCAAAGGCCGCGAAGCCGAGTTCAAAGGAGTTGGTGGTCTCGAAGCGCTCGCCAAAGCTTTACTCTGGGTTTGCTGGGTTGAACGTGGCGGAGACGGGCCCATCGATGTCGGGAACCATGTTCAAGACGGGAAAGAAGCAGACACTTGTGGCGATTGGGGCCGTGAGTCCGCCGTTGGACCCCGAAGGGCGTGATTCTGGTGGCCTATGCGGGTCGAGTGAGTGTGGCGGGCCGGCCTGCGGAACGGCTCATGGTGGTGCAGGAGGGTGCTGGGGTGTTGGGACATGTGGAGGAGGTGGGTGTATCGGTGTTGGTGGTGGATGTGGCGGTGGTGGAGGTCCTATCGGTAGCCGTTATGCGTGAAAACCCTACAGTTTTAGGTAGGGTGTTAGAATAGGATTGCAATCATTTGTATCCTGCTTACTTTTCTCCCGCAGTAGTGAGACTGGAGATTGAGATAACCTGTAGGAGCATGACCTGGTTTAGGGAGGTACGGACTGAGCAAGGTACGTGGGCCCATAACGCTACGTGAATCTCAATGTCATTGTATACGTTTCTTAGACTCACCACGCAAACCTTACCACATCATGGGGACTTGAAGCCATGATGAAAGTACATGTGGCTGCTGCATGATACTCGCTCCCAAAGTTCGAACACAGCCTACAATGATATTTGACAAGCGACTTCCTACACCGATTTGACGAACAACAATAAGCTCAGGTATACTTCCTCTAGATCACAAGCGGCTATCCCTCTTCGCCCCCGCCTCCTCCAGCGTAGTGCTCCGATTAATAACCCAAGCTTCCTTGTCGTACGTCTGCGGCCAGATACCGTTCTTCCCGGGCGCCAATATCCCCTTAGGGTCCAGCGCGTTCTTGACCTGCTCGTTGAACTTCATCAAGGCGTTGTCGTTGAAGTTGTAGGTGTTGGCAATCTGGTCCATGACTGCCAGGTGCGTCCGGTACTCGCCCCATCCCTGCGCAGCGCAGTCTGCGATGAGGGTCTCGATGAGCCAGCGGGCCTTGTTCTTGGATTTTTCGTCGTGCTTATCGAAAGTGATGCACACAATGTGGTCTATGCCGGTTAGTTCGGATTGCGCGGGAATTGTAGGTGTGGGAGTAGTAGAACGTACGCATTTCCCTCATGCCAATGACAAAGTCACCGATAAAATCTATTCCTGCCTCCCGGCAGCGCCTTTTGGTGACCTCGAGCTGCTTCGTCGCATCATCGCCCGAGACCTTGGCGATGGGCGAGAAGAAGAGGTGGGACCCGTTCGGCAACCAGTCCACCCACCGCAGCTCGTCATATGACGGGATGCCCTGCATCGTCAACTCGCGGGTGCGGAGAACCGAATAGGGCTCCGTGCGGTCCTCCGGGAAGTAGAATTTCACTCCGGGAATAGCAGAGAACGCGCCCTTGATGACGGTCCAGAGCCCGTTGCGGATGGGCTCGGGCCCGTACAGGGCGCCATAGAAGTTCCACCGCCCCAGCTTTAGATCGTGGCAGATTTTGTCGAGTTCAGCCTCGGTGAAGGGACGGTCTTCCTTTAGATAGTGGCTCCGTGGGTTGGCCACCGCAGCGTCCAGGAGGACGGAGCGCATCGTCGGTACGTTTTGAAGAATGTTTTGCTAGGGCCGGGTTAAACTGTGCCACCTCTCTAGAAAAGGGATTTGTGTAACCTACAACACGAAGTGGCCGAATAATATCGATAGCTTGATGGATATCCTCCTCCTTTGGAATCGTGATCATGTACGCTTGATAGCCTCCAGGGTTAGGCATGAGCTAATTGTCAAGGATTAGTCGTGGCCTCATCAAGCTACTAAGACGCATCTTATGTTGCCAGAGCCGACTTACCCAAATTCCCATCTTCGTAACGATACCGAGGCTACTTTGAGTAAAGATACCGTCGTTGTAGGGGCCAAAGCCGTAGTTGAATAGCTGCCACGACCTATTCGGAGGGTGCTCGTCGGGCCTGAGGCCCTCGGTCGACCCGTTGGTGGGATCGGGCATCGCGCCCATTCCGGTTCGCATGAGCTCTCCGTTGGGTAGGATCACCTCCATGCCGCAATGCATCATCCAGTGGTCTTCAGGGTGGGTTACGTTAAGACGTGGTTTAGGCGGCTTGGGTAGGTATCGAACACTGACCTCCGTACGGCGTATAACCAACGCCTCGCTCAATTGTGTTTCCAATCACCGAGCCGCCACCCAGGTCCGGAACCTGTGGAGTTCAAGTTAGTCGGCATCGATACCATGGCACTCCGGTAACATAGACGAACATCCATCCAGACTTTCTCTCTCAAGTTGTGCTTCTCAAGATAGTCGTGTAAGTCCTGGAAAGTAACACCGGGCTCGAGGAGCGCGTAGGCGTCCTCCGTGTTAACCTCTAGAACGCGGTTCATGTGCTTCCCCATATTGAGACAGATGCTCCCAGGCACACGGGGCGCGGCGCCCCCGTAACCGGTGTTACGCCCGATAGAGAAAGGCCACGCAGCGACATCGAACTCGTTGCACAGGCGCATCATTTCCTGAACCTCGGGAACGTTCCGCGGACTAATGGTGGCGGAGCAGATGAAGTGCGCCTTGTCCAGGATGTGGTGCATGTCATGGGTCTTGTTGGGTTCGAGGTAGGTTCCGTCTACCAACTGGTCCTCGTGCTCGATGAGGGTAACATTGTCGGCGCCGCATAGGGCACGACATCTTTGGAGGAATTCGGCAAACTTGGCTGACGTGACGCCGGGAGGAAGTACAAGAGGATCACCGGCATTCTTTGGTCCCACACGGTCGCTTGGAACTTTCAGTTTGGGGGTTGAGTTGGCATCTCGGAAAGGTAGCGGAGACATGTCTCCTGTCTGGGCTTAAGATTGTAGTGAAAAAGAAAATACTACTGAACGACGGCTAATAGGTACCGAAAGTGTCAAACCAAGGGACATAGGTTTGGACGTATGGCTATGCTCGTCTCTATCGAACCACAGCAGTGGCAAAGTGCCATGCTTTAAATGGATCCTCCCGGGCGGAATAATGGTACAACGAGTGCCAATCCTACCCAGCTGAGATGTATGATCCGGGGCGGGATTGCTTCGGATATGCAGCTTCGGACCGGGCCCGGATCTAAATGCGGGGGTGCACGATCCGGGGTGCGGAGTATTTTTGCGGGGGGATCCGGGGTTGCACTGGTAGCGCGGCAGCACTGAGCCTGGCTGATCCGCTTGCTACAAGCGCAGGTCATAAAATAATTTGGCAGTCGCGAATTCTATGCTTGCCGAGAAATTGGCCGTATACTGAAGGAATACTGCTCGACCATCCAGCTCGTCCCAAGCTGAAATTGTCGCTCATTTCGATACCCACCATCTCTTCTACCTACAAAGCATTGATCAAGTCTGCCACCATAATTACAACGACACATCACCGTCTTCATGGAAAGACCACTCATATCAAGTGCAGCCGTCCTGCGCGGCCCAAAACTGCCAATCGAGATACGGGAACGCGAAGTTCCACCGCCGGCGCCAGGATGCATTAACATCGAGGTTGTGAGGGCCGGCGTTTGTGGGACTGACGGTCATCTTGCTACGGGCGACACAGATATTCCTGGGCCAGTGGTGCTGGGACACGAAGGCCTCGGACGAATAATCCAGCTGGGAGAAGGCGTCAAGAACGACCACGCCGGTAGTCCTGTTGACATTGGTGACGTGGTCTACTGGAATCCCATCAGGCCCTGCCATGCCTGCTACGATTGCACCGTCACATTGGACATGACGGCGTGCGAGAGAGGGACCTTTTGGTCGCCGGCAGACCGAGCGGAGGTATGGGCGTCGTATACTCAGGTCGCGACCCTCCTGCCAAACAACTCATTCTACCGCGTCGACCAAAGTGTGCCATTGGACGCCTACATCGCCCTTGGCTGCGCGCTCCCCACCATGCTACAAGCCATGGACAGACTTGGTGGCATGACCCCTGCTTCTAACGTCGTCGTCCAGGGCGCCGGCCCGGTTGGACTGGCAGCAGTCATGCTGGCGAAGCTCGGCGGCGCGGCGAGCATCGTCTGCATCGAGGCCAACGAGACTCGCCTACAACGCGCACGAGACTTTGGGGCCACCGTTCTCGTGGACATGAGAGACGACACACTGAAAACTGTCGAGGACCGAGTAAAACACATTAATGCTGCGGTTGGCGAGCGAGGCGTCAACCTGGTCATTGAATGTAGCGGCGCCGTCTCGGCTTTCGAAGAGGGAATGGGCCTTTTGGCTCGGAATGGTCAGTACTTGGTCGTGGGGACGTGGGCGGGCTCCAAGAAGGTACAGGTATCTCCGTTTGACATCGTTCGCAAGGCGCTCAGGGTGGTCGGGTCGACATACTGCTCGCCTTCGAGTTACTACCAGGCCATCAAGCTCGTTCAGGCACATCACCAGACATTTCCCCTTGCGGACTGCGTCACGCATCGATACAGTTTGCGCGACGCTCAAAAGGCATTGAACGACGTTTTGGGTGGTAAGGTCGTCAAGGCTGTGATCTATCCTCAAGAGGCGTAATATCATGGTTGTTTAATTCTCTTTAACTAGGTGCCTGCCGTCATTACTTTACCCCATGTCGATGAGGAACACCACGGTATCTACACTGCCCATTATTAATAGGGGGGTCTTGGGGCGGTGACCTTGTCATCAGCATCAGCAGTGGCTACTAGTGGCTGGTCGGCATGTCTTCCCCACAGCCAAGTGACTGCCGATTGTTCCTAGATAGGCTAGGCCGGACACTATGATGCGGGGTTTCCGGGCGAACCGCCACCCGTATATAAACGCTTCTTCTCTAGCTGAGATCTCCTCGTCTCTTCGGTGGTGCGGTAGATTCAGCTGCGATCTTCCGATTGTTCTGTGCTCGTTTTCGCTAGCCTCAGCCTCCTCATATCCAGTCACAATGTGTCATTGATAACTTTTATCACTCTATCCCGATGCCTCGACCTAGAGTAAACGCGCATGAGCGCAGGAGAGTCTCACGTGCCTGTGACACCTGCAGGAAGCGCAAGGAGAAGTGTGATGGAAAGCTGCCATGTGGACACTGCGTGTCCCGTAGTAGGGACGGTGGATGCCGATATACCACGGGTACAGGACGCAGGCGAAGCTCGGTGATATCGTGGTCAAATGAGCCTAATTCGACGTTCCCGCGACACATTGACTCCGGAACACTCGCCGGCGGCGACGCGCTGCTTAGTCCCTCGCCCGAGTCGCTTCATCCGGCCGGCTCCGCAAGCTCGGACTCGGCGCCCATTCCGAAGCAGCTACGATTGTTGGGGAATGGGAGGGGCAAGTCGTGTAAGTTGAAAAGTCGCACAAAGCACTTTCTGACAACACAGGCTGACCAGCTGATTAACCCAGTCTATATCGGCGAGTCGGCTTCCCTCTCATACCTTCAGATTGTCAGGCGCTCGGTTGTGGAGTCCATTGGACCCTGCGCATTTGCCGACGACCCACTCCAACACCAAATTTACGAGAAAGAGGCGGAGAGGCCCCTCGGGACCCATCCGGAGCCCGAGACACAACCCGACCTTGCATGGTGTATGGAACTCGTAGCACAGTTCAATCTGCAAGTCAGCGGCACTCTCGACCTCTTTGATTCTTCATGGATTGAGGACAGGCTGCCCCAGTGGGTCGCAGACGAGAACCGGAGGGACAGGCCAGAGTCGCCAATCACCTACCAGATCCTGGCGATCGGTATGTTGAGCAAAGCGACGTCTCGCCAGGAGGAGTCCATGGCAGAGGCATACTTTAACTATGGTCGCCAGCTAGCGTTCAGAAACCTCATGGACGAGCCGAGTCTACTGACCGTCCAGGCATTCTGTTTGACGGGCTGGTATATGATCATCACCTGTCGGTGCAATGGAGCCTTTACACATATTGGTATCGCTGCCCGAGCAGCATATGCGCTTGGAATACACAGGCACGAGACGAATTGTGCCTTTGTTCACGAAGCAGCTATCGAAAGAGCGCGGGCTTGGAAATCGCTACGGGTCTGCGACTTGTTCCTCAGCGCGTCGATGGGACGTCCTCCGGCGACCTCTGAGAACGACTGTAATATCAGGGAGGCGTCAGTCTCGTCGTTCAGAGACAGAGCGAGAGCAATGGCATCATGCCAAGTCTCGTCAGCCATGTTCACGATATGTCACATCTTCGAACGAATCCTGGTCGAGGTATATGCGAAGAGGGAGGCGTCTCTGGAACTAGCGGAGAGCATATCGCAACTGCACCGTCAGTGGGCGACAAAACTGCAATCTATACTGAAAATCGACGGCCTGTCCATGGACCAACCGAATATAGACTCACAAACGCGAAGCATGGGGTCTAGGATGGTCACAATGGGCTACTATTGGTCAATCCTCCTTCTCTCGCGGCCATTTCTGTCAATCGACATCGGTGCCCATCAGACCGGAGCTGTTCAAAAACAAACCCAAGATGGAATCTCCAAGAACATCACGATCTATGCTGATGCATGCGTCGACACAGCCGTCAAGGCTACCGCCCTCGCCAGCGACATCGCGTTTGACGACTCGATGCCGAGAAAACAGCCACTACTCATAGAGGTCGTGCTCTTCTCGGCGCTTGCTTTGGGACATGCGCATCTCGGGGACTACGACCAACGAGGTTGGCCTATCCGCAGGTGGTTAGACATCGCAATATCCACTTTGCGCCATCTCAGTCCCGGAAACCCTCATGCAGCTCGCTACTACGGCATATGCACTGGTTTGAGGGATGCCGTGGATATATACACGCAGAAGAGAGCGGATACGTTCTTGAAGTCTACGACCCAACATGTGAAGCACGTTTTTGGGGACGTACAGCCAAACGACTGCCATGGGCGACAGGAGCGGCCTTTGTATGTTCCTACAGGAGACATCCAGGGAGAACGACGGGAACAAATGGACCAGGCGACTATGATTACTAGCACAGAACACGGGCACCTTTCTCCCCACTCTCTAATAGTACACGACGAGCATGCAGAATCACGGTTCCAGTGTGGTCATGACATCGGGAGGGATCACGCTTCGTCTAGCCACGGCGGCTCGCTAAGTCGTCCCTCGCCTTTGGCGCTTAATGACTTTCCATTCACTGAGGATGTGCCGTTGTTCTCCCTCATGGATGAGATTGGAGTCGAGGTATATCCTATGAGCTGATTACCACAGCTACAGAAAGCGACAAAGATGTTAGCTTGCGTTGGGATGCCTCTGTACAGAGTGCCTTGCCTCTTCAATTCCCTTCATACTTCGCCGACATTGGTCGAAGGTGCCATTCAGATGATTTCTCCTCTACAGGCGGACGCCGTGGATTCGCTTGTGGCGCTAGTGATGCTCACCAGCGTATGGCGGGGATGGCAGTGATGTCGCTGTCCTCCGCGGCATGTGAGGATAGCATGAAGGATGGAATTGCCCAGATGGATAACAACAACATACGTTTTGCCTGCGAAAGTAACGAGAATGGCTTTTGGTTGGGATTATATCATGACCTCGGCGCTACGGAATGACGTGAAAAAGGATGGCCAAGCATATGAGTAGGCCAGGGCGAGGGGGCGGGCGAGGGGGTGATGGCTAGGCACTGTTGCCATTGATACGGAGGTGAAGGGAGACCAATGTCGGTGGGAAGAAGAACTGTGTGATCTCATGTATCAGGAGAAACAACATACGTGGTCGGCGGGCTTAGTTAGGACCTTATTATCCCGGTGGAGGGACCCAGTGGTTTTGGCCGCAATTGACTTGGAAGAACGAAATGTCTCCCTTACTGTTCAAGTGCCCTTTCGAGCCCTTAAGCTCATTGGATTGCTTCCCCGCTTCCCTTGTGCCATTCACCTGGCTCCTCCGGACTTTAATTCTTATTGGTGCGCTAGCTTCCGGGGATATCGGAGCCGGCGGCTACCAGAAGATACGAACCCCAGGCCCTTGCTCTGCAGATCGTACCCCCTTTGAAGCTGATTCCCCGCATTACAATGCCAAAATACGGTTAGCTCTTGTTTGTGGGTTCTACCCCAGGTTCACTATGCGACGTCTTCCACGTTGTCCACGCCTCAATTCCCACATTTGGGCCAGGATAACCTCCCCCCACTGGGCATGTCCCCAACATTCTCGATGTAACCCTATCGCGGATGTAAGAGTGGTCCCACTTCATCCCCATGACTTCGCATTGGATCGAGCGGTTCGATGCAGGGCATCTATAAAGAGAAGGTCTGCTCTCTGCGAGCCAGGATGAAGCATCCCATAGCTTCACAACCAATCTCCTCGCGACTTTGGTCTCACACGACAGTTTCTCCATGTCATGTCAGCCAAGGCTGAAACTGCTCCATCGGAGCACGAGAAGAACGATGCTCTCGATCGACAAATAACTAACGAGGCTGTTGCAGCGGATGCCGCCGCCGAGATAGCCCATGAAGTTGAAAACAACAAGTACTCGCCATGGACGGCGTCCATGTTCCACCTTTATGGCGTTCTTCTGGTTGCCTACTGCTGTGGATGTCTCAATGGATACGACGGTAGGACGGCGCCTTGAGCGGTACAATGGAGAGAGGGATGATATTAACGGTTTACCAGGTAGTTTGATGGGAGGCTTAAATGGCATGACTTCGTACCAGAGGACTTTCGATATGTTAGTAACATTCCATTACCGTTTCATTCCAACAATCGAATCGAGCTGACAATTGTTGTTTGACAGGAAAACTGCCGGCTCAGACACTGGCATCGTCTTCATGATCTACAATGTCGGTAGCATTGCCGCAGCACCGACGGTCCCCTTCACCACGGACCTGCTAGGTCGTCGAGCTGGAATGTTTACCGGTGCGGTCATCATAGTCGTGGGCACATGTATACAGTAAGTTCTCCGAATGTACCAAACTTGCTCGTGCTCAACTAACACTCGTGCAAGAGCTACGAGCAAGGCAATGCCGCAGTTTATGGGTGGACGGTTCCTACTTGGTTTCGGCGTGTCATACTGTTGCATTGCGGCACCCACCTACGTCAGTGAGCTTGCTCATCCGAAGGTATGTAATACGATGCATGTTGTATAGAGGATGTATAGCTCGTTGCTGACACCTGGTAGTGGAGAGGCACGCTTACGGGATTCTACAACTGCATGTGGTAGGTGGCTGCCACTTAATTACTGTTGAAGCTTTTCTAATGCATAACAGGCCGGTGGGAGCTATTATCGCCGGTTGGGTGACATACGGCAGCGCTTATATCGAGAATAATGATGGTTGGCGGATCCCCGTATGGATTCAGCTTGTAACATCCGGAATCGTGTCTATTTTTGCTTTCCTCCTTCCAGAGTCGGTAAGTTAGCTTGCCGCAGCAAGTAGAAGGAACTCTGCTAACTTCATGTCCCTCTTACAGCCCCGGTGGCTAGTTGCGAACGATAAACACGACCAAGCCGCCGCCGTCTTGGCCAAGCTACACGGTGAAGGTTCAGTCGACCATCCCATCGTCCAACTGCAGATGAAGGAGATGATGGCTCAAATCTCGACCGAAGCGTCTGATAAGAGGTGGTGGGATTACCGCGAGCTCTGGAACTCGCATAACAACCGACGACGCCTTATCTGCGTGTCAGGCATGGCCGTCATGGGCCAAGCTTCGGGAAACTCACTGTCGAGCTACTACCTCGTCACCATGATGAACACCGCTGGGATAACAGAGGAGAAGAAGGTTCTGGCTCTCAATGCCACAAACAACGTTCTCGGCCTCCTCGGATCTTTAGTCGGCGCGCGCCTTACCGATCGCGTCGGTCGACGGCCACTCCTTATCTACAGCATCATCTGCTGTTCCTTCATCTTCGCCGTCATAACCGGAACTTCGAAGCTCGCCGTGGACGACCCTACCAACACCCACGCCGCCAACACAACGATCGCATTCGTCTTCTTCTTTGGCGTCGTTTTCTCCGTCGGCTGGACGGCCCAGCAGAGTATGTACATCGCCGAGACACTCTCAACATCGACCCGTGCCAAAGGTACAGCCGTCGGTAACTTTGCTTCGAGTTGCATCTCCCTCGTGCTGGCGTACTCCTAGGGACCGGCTTTCGAGAAGATTGGGTACTACTTTAACCTCGTTTTCGTCTTCTGGGACCTCTTCGAGGCCGCATTTGTTTATTTCTTGTTCCCTGAAACCAAGGACCGGACGCTTGAAGAGCTGAATGAGGTCTTTGACGCGCCTGATCCTCTTAAGAAGTCACTAGAGCCAAGGAGCGCCGATACGGTTATGGCGACGATGCAAGCCCACCCATCAAAGGTCATTGAGGTATAGAATCATGACGAGGTCTACATGGATATATTATTTTTCGCGGGATACATTTACTGGTTGAACCATAGGCTGGAGCCACAAATGTAGGGCGGATGACATTACACCATTCGATATGTAAGTTCTTGACAACATACTGTCAATCGCATCGTGCTCTTGTTGACGTAGGTGCCAAATGGACGTGACGCCACACACGCTAGTGAGCCCACTCCCATCCTTACATACGAAGCCTTTCGTAAGTCCAGAGCGGCGCCGAAGTCCTGGGACTGTTATCTGCGGTCTGGAAATCCCTGCCACAAAGCGAGGGGCGACGCCTTCGGCCAGTATCTGTAAGTTGTCTTTCATTCCCTTGTGGGGACCGCTATGCGGTCATAAGGGTTATTCCACTGCATTTGTAAGTTTTAGTCAGCTCATCTTTGGCGTAATTGGTGCGAAGCCAGAGCGAAGCTGGCGCGAAGTCAAACCGGCGACGCGGGGGACCGGATGTTCTCGGCTAGGGACCTCCTAAAGTGCGGGGATGAGAGCGCTAGACGGGTTAGCTCCAACGCCAGTGTGGATTGCACCACCGGATCGGATGGAGTTCCAGGCTGAAGTGCCGGCTCTATATCCGAATTTCCGGCGGCGTGCATCTCAAGTACACTGGCCGATACCCTCCAATTACCGACTCAACTTTTAGTAGTGCCCTTGTTCTGCTCCTCGCTTACGCTCTTGTGTCAAATCATCGCTACGAGATTTGTAAAGATGACCTCGACTACTATTGCTCCGGACACCAAAGATCTCACGATCGACAACATCACCCAAAATGTTCATCTCATCAACTCACAATGCCCCGATAGGAGGTCAAGGTATCTCTTGGAGGTGCTTGTGACGCATCTGCACGATTTTGTCAGGGCGACGCGTCTAAGCAGCGAGGAGTGGATGAAGGCTATCCATTTCCTTACGGCTGTAGGACAGACTTGTACCGATGTCCGCCAAGTAAGTAGTCGCATGGAACTAAATGTCCCTGCAATGCAGAGAGCTAACTGTGTGAAGGAATTCATCCTTCTAAGCGATATTTTGGGAGTCTCTCTCCTAGTAGACTCTGTGGATCACCCCAAGCCAGAGGGTGCCACAGAGGGGACAGTACTTGGACCTTTCCATACCCATGATGCCCACCTGGTTGACAATGGTGGCTCCATCGCGGGCGACCCTGATGGTGAGCCCTGCCTCGTTCTCTGCACAGTTCGCGACAAGGCCGGAAACCCCCTCAAGAGTGCGAAGGTGGATGTCTGGGAGACCGACTCGAAAGGCTTCTACGACGTGCAGTACGCGGGCCGTGATAGCCCGGACGGGCGGGCCATCTTGACCAGTGATGACGATGGTCACTTCTGGTTCAAGGCAATTGTGCCCGTTCCTTACCCTATTCCCCACGACGGGCCAGTGGGCAAGCTGTTGAAATACCTCAAGCGGCACCCGTATCGCCCGAGTCATATGCACTTCATGTTTGCCAAGGAGGGTTACGATCCCCTAATTACGTGAGTACCTACCCCTTAGCCCAAATTTGTCGTGACACCCGGCTGAGATGGAACCTTTTCATAGGGCCCTGTACCTTCGTAACGACCCATATGAGAGCTCCGACGCGGTGTTTGGTGTCAAGAACTCCCTTGTTGTGGATCTGAAAAAGGTGACGGACCCGGCGATGGCTGAGAAGTATGGTGTTAAAATCGGCGACGCGCTACTCGAGTATGACTTTGTTCTGGTGTCTGAGGCTGAGGCTCTTCAACTGAGGGAGCAGCAGGCGAGAGAAGCGATGGCTGCTCAAAGGAGGAAGGTTGTACTGCTGGATGGACTACCAGTGCCGGATCTAGATTAGATGATATGCCAGTAAAAATGTGGGAAAATACATCGCTGATCGGCTTTGAAGACTTTCTGCGTCAAAGGCTGCGACTGCAACACACGTCCTTCCCAGAATTTACCGTCGCGTCTCCAAATGAGATCGAGGCCAGTAGACGCGGGACGCTAAACATGAAGCAATCTTGATACTCCATGCCTGATGCTAACCATCTGACTTTTCCCATAACTCCGGTACACTGCCTACAAGGTTGACGACAGCAACATAGGATACAAAAAGACTTAGAAAGAGCTGAATCTGATGGAAATTGTTTCTATAGTTACCATTTGGCGCCTGTCAAGCTCAACCTGAGCCCAGATATGAAAATTTACTCCTGTTATCTCAAACACAAAACGTAAAATGGCTACATAGGAGCTTGGTATGTATTCCGGATCCGAGAACAACTATACACATAAGACGGCCTTAGTGTGAGAACGGCCTCTTTTGGTACTGCAGCGTCTTCTCCGGGAATGGCTCCTGTGGAAAGTCCATGAGCTCAGGCTGCAAGAAGTGCGCCAACTCGCCACAGCCGCCCTTCAGCTGCACGGAGGACCACCCGTTCCCAAGCCAAGCGAGCCGGTTCACCTCTTCCGTACCGTCATCCTCACCCTCGTAAACATAATTGTAGTCCTCCCACCGTGGCGACCGGAACGTCTCCATTGCATGTAGGGCACTCCCTGGCCACACACCCGAAATCCGGTCGCCCTTGCCACCCTCACTTCGATACCAACTGCTGCAGCCGTCAAGGTAGACCGTCCGTTTGAAGTATTCGGTTGCGTACTTCTGGAAATCTTGGACTCGGCGACTCTGGACCTCCATGCTCTTGATATTCTCTTTTTGCAGTTTTCGAATACACTTGACAATATAGTCACCTCCCATCTCAATCATCGTTGTGAGAGGGCCGGTTCCGATTGCGGCGTTCGGACCAAGCATCATGAAGTAGTTGGGGAAGCCATCGGTGGCGAGGGAGAGATACGTTTCTGGGAATGGCGTAAATCTATCCTCCATCGTCTTCCCGTCGACGCCGGCGACGCGGAACGGCGGTGGAGCCGATGTCCTAAATCCCGTCGCACAAATCAGGACATCGAACTCGAGCTTTCGCCCATCCTTAAGAACGAGACCTGTCTCGTGAGCGCCGATAATTGGTGTGCTTACGACGTCGACGTTATTCTCCACGAGAGCCTCCAAGTACCCGGGTCCGGGCGTGACTCTACGGCATGCAACGCCAAAGTCGGGGAGCAGTATGTCGAGGATTTCGGGCTTCTTCGCCAGCCGCTGGCGCATGAGCTCCGTAAAGGCTGCCCTGGCACCCCGCTGCTCCTCGGAATCCTTGTGGGTCAATGCGTGGATTGAGTTCGCGTCACGCTCGAGGATCGTTCGGAATTCGAGGTAGTAGCTCGGGTCCGATTCAAAGCGCGCTCGCTGTTCCGGAGTGACTGCCCGTTGTTAGTCGAGGACTGAGAAGAGGCATGGGGTTTTCTTACAATTAACGCTTTTAAGATCAAGGAGCTTCATGGCATCATCCGCAAAGGGTTTCGCTATCCAGGTTTTGCTCCTGATGAAATTGGTAATGTGAATTCCCTTGATCTTCTGGAGAGACGGAACAATCTGGATGGCGCTGCTGCCGCCCCCAATGATCCCGACCCGCTTCCCCTCGAAGTTTTGCCTGTATCAATGTGTCAGCCCAAGTATCAACCGGGGAATAATGGATTGTTCGTTTACTCCTCGTCCCAAGCTGCTGAGTGCATAACCGGAATCTTGACATCTTCTAACCCGGGGATATCAGGCCAGTTGATGTCATTCAGTGACCCGCGGGCACTGATCACAACGTCCGCCTTGTCCACAAACTTCTCCCCAGTCGTCAGGTTCTCTACTGTGACGAACCTGGAAATATTAGTGTGCGTCTTCCAGGGAACGTGATACCAGGTCTACCATTTAGATACGTCCTTGTGCCACTCGACATCGAGTATCTTGTGGGAAAGCTGGATGAACCTGCCGACGGAATATCGCTTCACCACGGACTGGAGGTACGCGAGGATTTCCGGGGCGGGCGCATAGAGCCTGCTCCAAGACGGGTTCGGCGCAAAGGTATACTGGTATGAGTGTGCTGCAAGGTCTACTTAGCATCAAAGTATCCTTGACGTGGGGGGTTGACGTACATGGGATGTCGCATGCGCAGCCCGGATATCTATTGCGTACGGCCGTTAGCGGTTTCAGGGATGTTTAAAGAGCGGTCTGACCACACCTGTTCTCGTACCAAGTCCCTCCGATACCAGCATTTTTGTCGTATATACAGAGTTCAACGTTGCGGAGCCTCTCGGGGATTCGGATGCCACAATAGATGCCAGAGTATCCCGCACCAATTACAATCACCCTCATCGGGCGAAAATTCTCGACCGGAGTTTCATTGAGTTTATTTGATGGTTGACTCCCCTGGTTAGGCATCTCCTCGCCAGAACCGAGACCTTGGTCGACGGGGACACTGTGCGGGCTCATTGTGTCGGCGCTGGTAGTGTTTCGCTGATATTGAGAATTGGAAACCTTGGAGCGCTGGAGGGGGTGAAGCCTGTAAAACGATGGGGCAATATCTTAAGGTGTAGTTCACTGGACACTTGGGTACTCCTCTCGTCTGCCCGTCCCATCCCCCGCAATATAGTAGCAATCCGGCGTCGCTGTGCCCCTTTCCGCTACCACAGCCCCGGACCACGGGTGGCCTCCACGGTGGCCTCCACCACCTCCATTTCCCATGACCCCGCGCCACTTCCGAACGGATCCGGCCATACGCGGCTTCAAAATGGGGACGCGAAGCACATATCCCGGATCACCCCGCAACTCCACACGAGCAGCCGCTCGAGGTCGATGCGGGGAAGTCGTCAGGCAGGTGCGAACTAGGCTTTAATGGGAAGTGGTCGCGAGATTTCGCGCGTTTTATTGGTCCGGAACGAGATTGGGCGCCCCATGTTGTGGTTCCGGCGAGGCAGGCCCCGCACTTACCGGGTGTGGTACCGGGCCGGGACGGCAAGGTCCCCTGCCGGGTTCCAATGCTGTCGGATAACGACTATGCAAGTGACAGGATCATAAGGACAAGGACTGCCCTCCCCATGGCGACTGCCGAGGGGTGATATCGGTACATGGGAACCCAGGCTAGTATCCGTACTCAGACGCGTAATTTCGAACATCACAATGTCTTCCGACGGATATGACCCAGAATGGCTAGAGGCAAGTGTACTAGGTTTCTATGAGAACCATAGGGTCTTTTACTAACTAGGAACATGTATGTAGGTGGAAAAGACGCTGGGCCAGCGCCCGTGCTTCTCCGGAGGCATTGTTGATATTCGCGCCCAGTTTGCCGCCATCGGAAAGAAGATTGGCCCCCTATTTCCGCCCCCGAGCTCGTCGGTGCAGGTTACGGACAAGCAGATCAATGCACATCTCACAGTACGGGTCTTCACGCCCTTGTCTGGGGCTGGCGTGAAAAATTTTCCAATCGGGGTCTTCTATCATGGGGGAGGGTTTGCTGTTGGCGACCTTGATGCAGATGCTGCCGATGCTCATTATTTTGCCGAACATGCTAGCTGTGTGGTAGTGTCGGTCGGCTACAGGCTCGCTCCTGAGGTGACTTACAATGATATCCTCCAAGATGCTATTGCAGGTTACGAATGGGTAAGTCTTAATCGGATACCTGAACGTGGAATTTTCCCTACGCGTGGTCCGTTCTCCTTAACTAACCAAGACGCGGTGAAGACTTTGGACAATGCAGCTGCGCTGGGTGGTGATCCTGAGACCGTCTTCGTTTTCGGAGAGTCCGCTGGCGCGTGCCTCGCATTACAAGTCACGAGGACATTCATCATGAGGGGTCAGGGATCCCGGGTTCGAGGGGTCGTTGCTTTATGCCCTCTAGCAGCACACTCTGCCAATATTCCGGAAAGCTATGGTAAGATCTACACTGCATATGAGGAAAATGGCAAGGGTGTCCCGATGATTGATAGGAAGGTCATGGAGACCTTTTTCGTGTCGGCAAAGATGGACCCGACCGATCCGTCGCACTTCATAACAGTGTCCGAAGAGCTAGGGCAGTTTCCGCCGACGTTCATCATTACTACCGAGAAGGACCCTTTGAGGGATGATGGGGTGGTATTGCATGAGATGCTGCGAGACAATGGTGTGGCGGTCAAGAGGCAGCATTATGACGGCTTTGGGCACGTGTTTTGGACCTTTCCTATGTTGAAGAAACGGAATGTCTTCTTAAGGGATGCATGTGCTGGTATAAAATTTGTTTTATCTAGATAGGTTCTAAGGAGGCTTACTACCTATACTTATCAATGACCACTCAAGAGGGCGCACTGAGCATACTGTGTACTGCCATAGATAAACTAGGCACAAGGTCTATATATGGATGCCGTAGATGAAATATGTACCCTGACCCTTCCTCACTGTAAAGACAGGGATTCCACCTTCAGATGTCAGCCCTGGCATCCTCACCCGCGTAAGCCCTCCGAATAAGCTCCCTAATCGGCCCCTTTTCGATCTCTCGTGGATTCCAGTACGGATTTGCCACGGCCAATTCAGCCGCCCGATCCACGTCCGCTTCCTTCAGCCCGTAGTCCGCCAATGCGCGCTTTACCCCCAGTTTCGCCAGCAAAACATTAAGTCCCTTCACTGCATCCCCGTCAGACTCGGGCAGTGCAGTGGCAAGCTTCTCCATGGCAGACGGGACACTAGGTGCATTATACGCCAAAGCGTGTGGCAAGACAATGGTATGCGTCTCGGCGTGAGGTAGGTTGAAACTTCCACCAAGCGTGTGACACAGCTTGTGATGCAGCGACATTCCGACGGATCCCAGGCATAGTCCACATAGCCAAGCGCCATACTGAGCGGAGGAGCGGGCAGCTACGTTGGATGGGTCTTTGACGATGATGGGGAGCGATTCAGCGAGGGCCTTGACTCCCTCAACTGCAAGGAGCGAGATAATGGGATTGCCGTTCTTGGCGTATAGGGCCTCGACTGTGTCGGTTAGTACCATCGGCCAGAACGGAAGACTGTACTTGACGTACCAGCGTGCGCGATGGCATTGACGCCGCTAGTGGCACTCATGCCAGTCGGAAGCGTCATGGTCAGGTCTACGTCGTAGATGACCGTCCCGGGAAGAATCTTGGGTTCACTCCTCGTTTTCTTCTGGCCGTTGGCGGTCTCGCCGAGAATTGGCGTCATCTCCGAGCCCGCGTATGTCGTGGGGATGCAGATGTGTGGCAACCCTGTCCTGATGCTAATGGCCTTCCCCAGGCCAATAGTGCTGCCGCCGCCAACCGAGACGACCGAGTCAGCATCAATAGACCTGACGTAGGAGAGTGCCTCTTCAGTGACGTGGGTAGGAGTATGCATAGTCGCCCCGGTGAAGATGCCAGCGGTGCCCTGCACGCCGGCACTTGATTTTAGGGACTCGGCATAACCGGCCTGCTCCGGCGTCGAGAGGAACACTGGGGACTTGAGATTCTGAAGGGACAATTCCTCCGAAAGCTTGGCAATACTCCCCTGCCCAAATATCACCCTGGAAGGTGACGAGGTATAGATGAAACTTTCCATAGCGTCTGATTCAGTGGGTGGTCTAGTTTGGGATGTGGCTATGCAATCGACATTTGGTCGACCGTGGTTACAGCGTTATAGATAGAGTGGTTCCCCCGCCGCGGGGTGGATGGAGATGGATGACGGTGCTTACCTCATGCTTTATAATCGAACAGAAGCCGGCCTGAACCGGGTGGTAGCCGACGCCGGCACGAGGTATCGGATGGCGTTAGCGTCACCGGACCAACTCCGGTCAAAATACTGGAGCTTGGCGCCCATGGGGACTGTCCCGAAAATCGCTTGCGGAGGTCAGAGGCCATAACAACAGCAGCCGTTCGTAATGCTCCGATGATTATTTACATTAGACTATGGATGTGGACATCGGAGACACCAAGCACGCGATCTGCGAATCCCCTCCATCTAAGCACTCGCCAAGCGCCTTGCCCGAGGATAATGCCTGATGTAAGCAAGCATACCTCATCTACTCGCCCACCTAGAGTAAAAACCAAGATTCTATGCGTCAACTATTATGCAATACCTCGGACTACTCCGAGCGTACGGAGTGCATCCATTATTTCCATATGATATTGTAGACGACGGAGAGTATACCTTCGTTTCTATATCTGGAAGCTAGTCTCTCGTGGAATGCTCCGTGGAGACGTTTCCCCACCTAGAATTGCATTAAAACCGTGCTTGCAATATCGTAGTGAATTGGGTATGAAGAGAAGCTAGCAAAGGGTCAACGAAGCGGCGGACGGTTATCTACTATTGGAGCCGAGGCCTATGCTACGGGAAACGCTTGCCTTGTGAGCAGCGGAAACAGATCCCTTCGACCATCACAAGCTCAAGCCGGGTGCATAAAACACACCTAGCACCCTTCCCTTCCCCGGTGTTCTTCCGAGGACGATCGAGATATGGCAGTCCCTGTTTGTTCGTGTATACACCTTATGGTGCGAACATTGGACTAGGAAATGTCATGGGAAAACGTAGACAGCAACACTCTGACCTAGAGACCCTACTATGTGTACTAGGTCATCTCCATACGAATAAAGTCTGCGGTGGTGCCCGGCCTGGACCCCATGGTCGCTTATCCGGTCCTTACTGGTCGGGTGTTTTCCTGCGAGTCGCCTAGGTCCTAGTCTGTCTGGTAGATATGTTGTAACTTGTCGTATATGGGGAGCATTGGTAGTCGGGGTTCGACCGGTGGTTGGGTGTAGATCAAGTTCGCCGCCGGTGAAGATACAGTGGTAATAAATACTACTAGACAACGGATGAGCCATTTGGTTCTTACAACACCATGTAGCCCGGAGTTTATCTTAAACACACCTATGGTCCGTTCTATTGACATGTTACCCAACTAGGAGACAACCACTGCCGAGTATCCTTGGAAGCGCTTTTCTTGGTGAGCATAGTAGGTAGCTCATCCTCCACCAGGCATTCAAAAGTCCGCTTCGCGAGGGGCTTCCATCCAAGCGCCTGTAGCCTGTTCGCGCGATTCCTGGCGTTCTAGCAGATGACCATAACGGACCACTCCCCAAAGACACCGTTGTAAAAGTCACTGGGGATCTCCCTCGGGGTTGGGTCCTGGATCCTTCCTGCTTTCAGGAGTTCCTTCCCAATCCCCTCGGCGCAGCGCTTCCAAGAAAACTCGTCTCCATTTTCGCAGAAGAAGTACAGGTTCTCGAGCACCTTCTCGCCCGAGATAGATTCCATCCAGCGCAGAATTGTCAAGTACCCCTTGCCAAGTCCGATACGTGGATCTGTCCCCAGATTGAATTGCCGTTCTCAACGTAACCCGCTTACCCGTGCTTGATCGCGAATTTGGCCATGGTCGGGATCTGAATCGCAAGGCGGTTGTTCTGGCCAACACCGTACACAACAGGTGGGAACGTGATCTAGACCTTGGCCTTGGCTCCGAAAGCCTTTCGATTCTTGAGAAATTTCAAGTCAATGACACAGTGGGGAGCGTCATCCGCGATGCCATCGATCATCTCAGGCTTGTGGTCTTTGAATATGTTATCGCTGCATACTCGCCGTTGGACTTTTCGACGATGGCGCTGCGGCCGCTCGCATGGATGTACATGGTCGACCTGCCACTCTCCGCGCGGTCCTCCACGCCCTTAAGCACCGAGACGGCAGAGGGCATATGGTCGGCTGTGGCGGTGTGAATCAAATATGAGCAGCAGCAGCGGCCTTGCGGATGACGTCCCCATACCTGAGAGTCCTTGACCCAAGCTTTCCAAGACCCTCCTTTGCTTCCTATTTCCAAACTAGAGTTGTCGCCGAGTATCCTTCCTGAAGCAGCAGCGCAAGGTCTTCGAGGCCAATGTATGCTGAAGAATGGCGATGGATACCAGGAGTACCGGTCAGACCATCTCGTTTGACTGCCTCGAAACACCCGAAAAAAGGACACTTGCCGGATTCAAATACCGCCTAGAGTCCCTCCTTTCAGACTCCGCCGATGTGGCATTAGGCGATGCCTGGGCGAACACCGGTGCCTTCACGAGTATCTGTGCATAGGCTAGAAAAGACATCGGAGAGCTGGTCAGAACGGCCTGTGTGGCCAGGGACTTAATGCAGGTTGTGAATGCGCTAGATGAAGACGGCCTCCTTCGCTTCCGGGGTGAGCTTAGATGTGCTTCCTCGGGAACCCACGTAAGCGATTGCTTTTCCTAATATGCCCTGGATATAGGCTTATCGTACGACTCAGCTCTCGGGGAAATAGTAGCTGCGATGTTCCCTGACCGGATGGACCGCGTCGTTCTTGACGCCGTGTCATCTCTGAGCTGTACAACCACGGCTTTACCTTGTAAGCTTCTGCACACCACTTCTCTCACCAGGGTAAAGTCGTGATTTGCGATAGTATTGCTGTCAGGTACTGATAATGAGATAGGGGCGGGGACCAGATTAACGGCGCTGGGGACGCCTGGATGGCCCTCCTGGAATAATGTATCCGGGCCGGCGAGAAGTGCGGCCTTGTCAAAGTCAATGAAACCGCTACGGATCTAAGAAAATACCCTTCATCGAGTAACGGGACAACTCAGAACCGACCCTATTGCCGTAGGCGACACGGTCCTCATGCACTCCACAATTACCCCAGCCTATTACGGGGATTGTGCAGAACCCAAACGACCTCACTAACGCTACCGAGCTGCTCAACAACCTTGTCAGCCATGAGAATCTTGCCGCCATCGCAGGATATTTGACTGGCCAATATGAAGATATCCAGACGAACAATGAGGCTCTCCAGGCAATTGAGCAGCTCGGGCTTCCGACATCGAAGGCATTATGGACTCGGTGAAGTACGCGCTGAAGTCCAGCCCCTCCTTTGATGCTATTCAGCCCACTATCGTGGTGGTGTGCGCGCAGTGGCCGTTCGTGGCTAAAGAGCGCTCTATGGGCGACCTTCGGACAAAGACACCCAACCCCGTTTTGTTTGTTGGCAATATTTGTGGGGCAGCCACGGCTATCGGTTCCGCCTATAAGATGAGCGAGCTTTTAAAGGGGAGCATCGTGCTGGAACATAAAGGCTTCGGCGTAAGTTCTGCATCAATCCACTCATCTAGTGACGTTAATACTAACTTGTCAACTAGCACGTGTCTATCGCTCATCAGTTGGCGCGTACTTCCAAGGTTATCCGGATTATTTGTAGACGGTGTAACACCTGAGACAAACATCAAGTGCGACATCGATGTGCCTTTGTTCGTATAAGCAGTCAAGCGGCTGCTTCCTCCCACTATTGTCTTATAAGAACGTCGTACATAGAAATTGACGGGCTCTTGATTTGGATATTCTTTCCTTCCTCAAATCCTTGTTTTCCTTTCTTGCATAACGGTATAACGATCACATTGCGTTGAAATCAAGTAAATGTATTTCTTCTACAATCAAGGAGAACTAAGCCGTAAGATATAGAGCCGCTTTCCGCCGAGTATAGACGGGTCTTCTATAGCGTGTTGGAGCCCTTACGTCCGACCAGTTATATCTACTGGCACTAGGAATTGTTAATATAAATGAATTTATGGAGCAAGTGACATGCGGATATCGCCGGTGGGTATGTGAGCAAAGAAGGGCTGGTAAGCCCGCCGCTCACAGGCGAGACTAAACTGCGTGGGACCATCGGCCCCCACATCTGTTGCCAATCTACAGTACCAAAATTCTGATGCTCAACATACGGGAAGTCGGAGCCTCCTCGTCATCGACTAACCTTGACGTGATAGGAGTGGAGCGATGATACAAATGCGGAGAAGACGAGACCAAAATTAGTGACGCCAAGTGTGCTGGGCCGAGGTATCGGCCTGTAAATACACGCTAATTTTGAGTCGACGGAAATCCTATCAGTATCTGGAGTTCTGCATGTACCTCGGATGCTAGAGGTGGCTACTAGGCCTACCGAGCTCTCGATAGGCGGATGAGCAAGTCCGGGGTAGGGTCAACCCCCAGTCCTCTAGACGGGACGCATGTCAATGCGTTGTTCTAGTTAGGAAGGCCTCCCCAGCAAATAATTACATTAGGGAAAACCCCACGTTTCAATAGCCGACTTACAAGGGCTTAACCCAGTTCGGCAGGTGTGCTATCCATGTACGGATCGTGGTCTCATGGAAGCAAGAGACACTTGGCAAAGTCATCCGATATAATTGCGAATTCTGTAATATAAGCTTCCTATTGATTTAGATTCGCGGTCCTTGGACAGTCACCGCGAACATAGGACGTGGTCCGTCCACACCACGGAGTGGTTCGACTTAGACAAGAACGTGCCACTGGCTGCCTCACGCAACACGGTTTGCAGACAACTTCCATTCCCGAGAGTTAACAAATTATATACAGGGGTTACAAAGATAAATTCAACCCCAGGCAGGCTGACATCCCTGGTTTAGCGATAGATTATTCTATACACCCATTTCCAAAGAGCCGGCTACTTCGCTCTTTCGTATCGTTTCAGGACTGGCCGGCTAAGGAGATATCTAGTTGGTGGAGTCAGTGACATCGTGTAATCAAATGTAGGGAGGCCAAGCCGACAAGGGAGATACTCTGCCCCTGACCTTTGCCCCCCCCCCCAACCCAAACACCGTCCCCTTATATCGGCATCTGCGAGCGGTAGCTGATGGCGATAGCTACACCCATTCATATGTAGGACTCTGGCTTTATTTTGACTCCTTGTTTTGTACATTCTCGTAACTGATTGTCACGAACGGTCCATTTGGGAACTCAGAAAGCTGTGCTAAGGTAGCTTAACCATCCATGAATGGAGCGCTCCAATGTCTCCGGCCATGCTACGGCTTTTTTTTAGCCTGGACCACTTCGTAGGCATATCAGGACGCCACGTTATCTTCCTGTTCTTGGCCCTATGTGGAGCGAGGTGCCCTAAATTCCCGCACGCCGCTTTGGGACGACCGACGGGTAGGGGCCTAGATATGACGCCACGCGATCCAATCGGGCAAGTGTTCTCGAAGCCCGCTACCACGGACCGTGTGTGCATGGGGATCTTATGCGAGATAGACCAGGCTGGGGTGGCTCTCGGGTATGAATCCTGGGGAAAGGTGGGCAACCGACACCGCTAGTCTGTTAGGTTCGGGGTATCTCTGGGGAATTGTGTCTACGCTAGCCTTATTCGCGATTAGACCATCATTTGTTGATTCGATCGGGCATGTATTCTCGAGCAACCCTTCACTACCCCGTGGGGCACTCGGCGGCATTTGAATCCCCCCACAAATCGAGTGAACAAATGGGGCATTTCGTGCGGGTCGACTAGACTAGGGCGGAGCGACTTTTTCGGCGGGAAGTCTGGGGAAATGGAGACATAAGCCCCCTTTCCAGGGCCTGGGGTCTCCCATGTAGCCCGTCGAGTATGGGACCCCGGGGTCAGCGGGGCCTTAATGGACCGAAACCATGATATAAGGCCAGGTCCCCCGACCTCACTTGCCTCTACTTCATTTATCAGTTAGGGCCCGGCTTCTTCACAGGTGTAGCGAATTACTCGAGATCCCGACGCCATGGATATACAAACCAAGCGATCATCTTTAGCAATGGCTGAGGTCAAAGAAGATGCCCGCGATGTGCCGGAGAAAACCCAACACGACGAAGTCTTCGGTGACATTACCGAAGACGGCCCAAACTATCGCAACGTTGGTACACCCACTTTCCGCATGCCGTCCGTATACCCAACCTAACGATATTATCCTTTTAGGTGGGCTGGCTCGGCACCGCGGGCTTGATGATAAAGACTCAGATGGGTCTCGGCGTATTGAGTTTTCCATACGTTTTCGACAAACTCGGCATGATCCCGGCGTCATAATCCTCATCACTATCGCTGGTATTACCACCTGGTCAAACTACATCGTGGGGGTTTTTAAAGTCAACCACCGCCACGTATACGACGTTGACGACGTGGGCCAACTCCTATTCGGGCGCATCGGAAGAGAGATTCTCGCTATCGCATTCATGGGCCGTACGTTTACGACATGACGGCGTCTAATCGGGATTTCGTTTGCTGACTTCAATCAGAGTATGTGCTCACCGCCGGTTCAGCCATGCTGAGTCTATCGATCTGTCTTAACGCCCTTAGCGACCACGGGGCCTGCACGGCCATTTTTGTCGCCGTTGCGTTTGTGGCGATCTTCATCGTTTCCAGCCTCCGCACGCTCGGCCGCATTACATGGCTCGCATTGGTCGGTGTCGCATCAATACTTATTGCGGGTAAGCACACCTTGCCATATCTTCTGATAGTGTTTTCCTAAACTACCTTGTAGTCTTCACCGTAACAATTGCCGTGGGCATCCAAGATCAGCCTCCATCTGCGCCTCGCGATGTTGAGTGGCAGTCTGACTTCAGGCTCTTTGGCAACCCTACCTTTGCAGAGGCCTCCTCTTCTGTGTCAACCCTTGTCTTTGCATACGCCGGCACAGGGGCCTTTTTCCCCATTGTAGCTGAGATGAGGGATCCTCATCTATATCCTAGGGCCTCAGCCTTGTGCCAAACGGTTGTCACCATTACCTTCCTGGTTGTTAGTGTTGTGGTCTACTACTACTGTGGATCTTACGTTACATCCCCCGCCCTTGGATCTGCTGGCATGACAATCAAGAAGGTTTCTTACGGCATCGCCATTCCCGGACTGTTTGTCTCTGGCGTTCTTCTTGCTCACGTAAGTCGTCCTCGTCATCATGTTGCGTACTGGTCATTGACAAGGATAACGAAGGTATCGAGTAAATATATCTTCGTTCGTGCACTTCGTGGATCGAAACACCTAACCTCCAACTCCATTATCCACTGGACGACTTGGCTAGGCTCTAGTCTCGGTGTCTTGGTTGTTGCATACATCCTCGCCAGCGCTATTCCTGCCTTTGACAGCATCGTGTCGCTAACGGGAGCCTTATTTGGAACCATGCTGTGCTTTCAATCAATGGGTTGCATGTGGCTTTACGACAACTGGAGCCGTGGCAAAGACAACCCCACACTAGGCTGGTATTTGATGGTGGTGTGGTGTGTCTTTGTTATCGTTGCTGGCACTTACATACAGGGTACCGGGACGTATGGGTCTATCATAAGTATCATCGATACGTATAGCGCAGATGGGGGGGGTTCTGCCTGGTCATGCGCCGATAACTCTATTTCTAGTTAGGACTTGGACGTGGTCCATACTTAAGCGCCCATTGAATGTAAAAGAAGAGCCTTTGCGCCTTCTTTTGTATTACCACGTGCATGGATACCCCAAACATTACCCGAGTTATACGAGTTGGAAGCGGGGGAGCCGAAGACTTCTAGTAGCCGCCCCACAGGACCCTCCTAGCGTGAGGCGGGCAGTGGAGCCGCTAAGTAAGCCCCGAGGCCCCTATAGGTTATGAGTTATTGTGCGTCCCTCAAGTCCGAGGTAGTCACTTGCTCGAGCCTCGGTAGTTTGACATTCCGGTCTCGGAGGCCCCATTTCCCCTACTGCGTTCCACAACTATAAGGAGGACAGGATATATGCTAAGACTTCACATCAGAGGACATTGCGCTTCACCTGAAGTCTAAGGAAATTATTTGTCCTCTTTACGATATCTATACGTTCGTGGCAGCGCTTAACATATTGTCACAATGCCGCCACAAAATCCTGACTGGGTTAAGGCCCTGAAGCCCTCGGGTCCCCAGGGATCTGAGCTCCTCGCTCAAGAGAGAGCTAAATCGGATCTCAGTGTCGACCAGCTCGCCAACTTCATGTTCACAAGACAGGTCCTAGAGAGAAATGCGGAAATTCTCAAAATCATCTCGTCCAACCCTGTCTTCGACAAAACGCAAAATTACTTCCGCGGGAGGCAAGACAGGCTGGAGGCCGCTCTAGCGAGAGCAAAGGCCTTGAGACAGCTCTCCGCCAAACACCAATGGACTCGGGATGACGATGATGTTGCTCATGACCTTATCAGTGAGCCAACGCCATACGATCTCCATGCGACTATGTTCATGAAGACGTTGGAAGAACAAGGGACTCCCGAGCAGCACAAACTGTTCCTCGAACGAGCCCGGCGTTATGAAATCATCGGATGTTACGCGCAGACGGAGCTCGGCCACGGTTCCAATGTTCGAGGTCTGGAGACGACGGCCACTTGGGATGCAAAGACCAAGACCTTCAACTTGCACTCACCTCACCTGACTGCTTCCAAGTGGTGGATTGGCTCACTCGGCAAAGCTGCAAACCATGCAGTTGTGGTTGCTCAACTCATTGTGAATGGCAAGTCGTATGGCCCTCACCCATTTGTTGTTCAAATCCGCGACATGAAGACGCACCTGCCTCTACCGAATATCCATGTCGGGGATCTCGGTCCGAAGTTTGGCTTCAATACTATGGATAATGGCTTCCTCCTCTTCAACAACGTCACCATACCCCATGTCAGTTTGCTCAGTCGGTTCTCGGGGCTAGACCCAGAGACCAGCAAGTATATCAGGCCATCCAACCCAGCACTCGTCTATGGCACCATGACATACATCCGATCTGGAATTGTTCTGAAGGCGGGATCTGTGCTTGCTAGGGGCGTGACTATCGCCACTCGTTACTGCGCGGTTCGACGCCAGTTCCAAGACTACGATGCTGCCGAGGATGAGACTGGTGAGAACCAAGTCCTCAACTACACCATGGTGCAGCACCGAATCCTACCGCTGCTTGCGGCTTCCTACGCGTTGTTCTTTACGGGTCGCGCCATGATCAACCTCTACAATGAGAACCAGAAGCAGATGGCTGCGAAGCACCACTCCGGCCCTGGGAAGGCCAGCTCAAACGACAACCTTTTGGCTGATCTTCATGCCATCTCCTGCGCTTTGAAGGCTTTCGGATCTACCACAGCCGCCGAAGGACTTGAGGTATGTCGCCGTGCATGTGGCGGTCACGGCTACTCGTCCTTCTCTGGCATAGGTAGTTTCTACGCCGACTACCTGCCCACCGTCACATGGGAGGGCGACAACTACATGCTCACCCAGCAAGTTGCCCGATACCTTCTCAAGTCGGCTCGGGCTGTTCTCGCGGGCAATGGCATCGATAACGACATCACGCATGTCCTTAAAGGGTTCATGCAGAGGAAGGATGCTGGTGTAACGTTCGATGTTTTCGAGAACGACGCAGATCTCGTCGGTGCCTTTGCCTGGAGGGTTGCGTACATGACTTTTGAGGCGCTCAAGCACAGAGACGCGGACAAGCGGTCCTGGAACAGCCTCCAGGTCGACTTTTGGCGTCTCTCCACTGCCTTTGCCCAGTATCAGGTGGTCAAGAACTTCTACCAGGCGCTGCAGAGCGACAAAGCGCAGAAGGAGCTGGATCCTACCACTCGATCAGTACTTCGCACTCTGTTCAAGCTGTTTGCCCTAAGTCACTTGGCGAATGACGCTTCCGACTTCTCTGCCAGTGGCGCTACGACTACGCAGCAGATTCAACTTGCACGCGCCCAAGGCACATTGTCTCTCCTTGAGCAGGTCCGTCCCCATGCTGTACGGCTGGTTGATGCATGGAGCTTCCCGGATTGGCAGCTTGACAGCTCATTGGGCCGTTATGATGGCAAGGTTTATGAGGATATGTTCCAGAGGGCCTCTGAGGTCAACCCGATCAATGATTTGGTGTTCGACCCCTACCCGGAGTCCCCTGTCTTGTTCCGGCAAGGTGGGAAGGGAGAGGACTCGAAAGCAAAGCTATAGACGCGCACCGTACAACTCATGTATGTATATGCTAAACGTCGGTACATTTTGCATTGTGAGATAGAACATCATGTTTTCATAGTTAGATCCTTAGAATTGCATCAATCTTGAAGCCCCAGTCGCGATTCAAGCAGAGGTGAGAATGACGTCAACTATTGTACTCTGGTTTCGAGACTAAGTCTAGACTGCCACACTGTCTCTCAAAAGTCCTCGTCTCCGAATGTTGAATAGGGACATAGGGACAGAGTTATTGGGATTAAGTACAAGATCATGGTGAAATGTCGATTATAGCGTTGGCATTGGTTATAGCCGAGGTTCCTGCCGCGTAAGAACGGAGGATCTGACTCCCTCCACGCAAAATCGTCGACTCCTATCACGACTCTAGATACATCTGGTCAAACCCGATAACCTGCCACTCCCCGGTCTCGGTATCCATCGTGACATTGGAGTGCAGGATTTCGCCGTCGGACCTGAGAGCCCCGGACTCCACCCTACCGCCAGCGACGGGCCTGGCAAGGTGATTCTCTCCAGCCTTGACAGTAAAGTTGGCGAGGGGGATGTCCCAAGAGTTCCGCGTCGCGACAGTGGGAGATCCTATTCGTAGTGTTAGCCCCACCCGGTAAAATACTACGGACACGTAGAGTGCAACATACCGTAGAACTGGGCCGTGGCCTCCTCTGGGGTCACCGCCAGGCGGAAGTAGCCGCGGTACCAGCCCTCCTGCCACTGCATCTCCTCGTTGCGCGCTACCATGCCGCGGGAGTAGTTGCCCGCATTCGGCTCGATGGGGCCCGACTGGCCTTTGGAGCTGACGGCGGTGCCGGCGAACTCAACGCCGATGGCACCCTTGCCGGTCTCGCTATCGTAGTCCTTGGTGCCAAGCCATGCCAAGTCTGAGACCTTCGGGGTAAATAATGTCAGCAGCTCTTCGATCGTATTACCCCCTTCTTTTTCTCTTGCTAGAATGGGATGATGTCAAGAGGAAGACATACCCAGTTCTGATGCGAGTCGCCTGCCAAGAACAGGTTACCGCCAATGTTGTTGTCGTACAAGTGCTTCAACGTCCTGTTCCGGTTGGCGATGTAGCCCTACGCAAGGTCAGCCTCGATACTGTCTCGAGATGGGGATCTGCGGCTACGTACGTTCCAGTTGTCCCCGCTCATACCGCCGTCATCGTTCTCATACACGCGTGAGAAGATGAGCTGGTTCCCAATAATCCTCCACGCCGCACCGCGCTCGCTCGACTCGCTGAGGCTGTTGTAGAACCAGCTCTCCTGGCGCGGGCCCATGATAGAGCGGCTAGGGTCATCACGAATTAGGTCGATGTAGTCGTTATTCCATCCTGGCTGATGTCAGCGCATGTATGCTTGCGGGAGAGCATATGAAAACGAACCGAGTGAGGTAATGCTGCGGTCGTAGTTCCTCGTGTCCAGGATTATCAGGTCGAGCAGCTTTCCCATCTTGAACGAGCGCCATATGCGAAGGTTGTCATCAAGATCAACCTGGCGGATGGGCATCCACTCAAAGTAAGCTCGCACCGCGTGAACCTTTCGGGTATCGGTGCTGATCTGGGGCCCGTCGTTAAGGAACGAATTCTCCGTGTTGTTCAGATCACTGAAGCCGTCCCTGTATCCATTGTTCGCGATTTCTAGCATCTTGTTAGTTGAACGTCAATGGAAACTGGCTCGGACCACCCTTACCGTGGTCGTCCCAGGTCGTGACCCACGCGAACTTCTGCGCAAGAAGCTGGAGGTCGGGATCGCTGCGATACTAATGGATAAGGCGGTTAGCAACATGAGATGCGTGTTATTGGCGTTGATAGGGTATCTGCGCACCTGGCCATGTCGTGTGCGGTAGTCATTGAGGGAGAATATGGCATGAGGAGGGCTGTGGACACGTTCGTCGCCGCCGCCATACTCGTAGATGTAGTCGCCCAAGTGGACCACGTAGTCGTGGTTGTCCTTCCTAGCAGCGTTTCCGTAGGCGTTGAAGTAGCCGTTGGCTATAGATATGTGAGCTATTGCTTTTTTTGGCCCGTGCTATTTATGGCTGTAGCTTACGGAAGTTGGAGCAGGAGAAAACAGCGAGGTCGATCTCGGAAACATCATCATCCTCAGCAGGCGACGTCTTGGTCCTCCCCATGGGACTCTTGTTGTCCGAATCGCAAACAGAGAACTGGTAGTAGTATTGGGTGAAGGGCTTCAGCCCGTCTGCTTCAACCTTGATCGGCGTCAGCTTGGCAGGAGTAAGGAAGGGTGCTGGGATGCAAACCTTGACGGTAAAGTCAATGTCAGAAGTTGTGTACGCCCGGCCCTCCACCACCGTGGTGTTCGACGCTTCACCCCCTTCCTCCTCAAACACCTTGTAATCAACACAGATGGGATTCGCATCAGCCTTGATGTAGGCTTCGGTCTCGTGGCTGTAAAGGCGCACATCACCCTCCACGGTTACGTTACTTTTAGAGGACTCTTCCGTTGGTGCAACACGGGTCCACAGGATGACGCTCTCGGGGTAAGGATCTCCTGAAGCAACACCGTGGGTAAAGCTGAGTTCCGAAGGGTCGTACCCGTTATTCTGGCGCTTCCATGATCGGCGGCTGACTAGAGGAACGTTGATCCCGAGGCCAGAGTGACGGCGGGACGGACTATGGTAGTTGAGATTGCCATCAAAAGAAGCTGTGGCCGCTCCCGCAAGGAGAGCCGCCGACGACAAAAAGACAATAGACCGCATATTCACTTGAAGACAGGCAGCTCGTGTCCAACTAGTAACGTATATTGCGTTCATTTGACTCCAAACCCTCTATATATACCCTCTTTCTGATCGAAACGGACGGATCTCCTCCGCTTCCTTTCCGCTCCCGCTTCTATCGCTCTCCGAGGTTCAATTCCGCCCGTTCTCGTGAATTTTGTGGGGTTCGGCTTGTCATCCAGCTGTCCGCTGCCGAGCTTCCGAGCCACTTCGGTGTTCTATTTTGGAGCCCAATTTGCCATATCCAATGACTCTTTCACATCGAGCACACGAGGATGCTCAGGCCTGTGCCGATCCATGAGACAATAATATAGCCCTGCAGGAACGCGGGGCCAACGTGTACTCTGCAGTATTCACGATTGGCCACAGAATCTTCTATGACTTCTCTCGGCAATCCTGTCGTAGATCTTACCCACATTTTCGTCTCCACATCAGATAGTTGCTAACAAGTGACTTGTTATTGGTCGAAAACGTAAGCTCTGAAGAACCAACCACAGAAGGCCTTCGGCACCCATGTGGTGAATTGCTCAATGCTCTCGGGAACGGGGTGTGCGTCTGGGGAAAGCGAAAATCCCGCGCGGGGGCCTCGGAGACGTCATTGGGGGTTGGCACCTTTGTACCTTCTCAATGACCCAATCCTATTATCAACCAAGCCAGAGATGCTACTCCTGTGCTAATGTCCGTGGCCCCCGCGCCATCGTCCGCTTCATCTAGCATATCATTTTCTTTGCTGGTATGGGGGTGGGTGTGCTGCTTAAATGTTCCCTTGAAGGTTCGCCATCAGACAGCGGCAGTCAAATCATATACCTATGGAGCTTTGACAGTCCCATCTTTTTTCATGAGACTCTTCGCCGCCGGAATCGACAACAAGATAGATGACAGTAAACACCGCATCATAGTGCCCGCGACGGAGTCGTTCTACGTGGAAGAGATCAGCTATGATGTCCTGAGCTTAATGATATTGACCAGCGCATGAAAAAAAGGATCAATGGATTCATTCCTTCGTAATGGTCTTGTACGACAGTAAGACCGAGTGCACAATGGAGGTAGACTCAGAACAGCCCTTATTGAGGACGGAGGGATTGCTAGAGGTGTGCGAATCTTGGCCCCTAGGGATAAGGGGTCAACTGGGTGCGGGTCTGATAAGCATTCGGCGTCTCACATTTGATAAGGATAACCCCGACTAATTCTCCCTATTATACGCTGGGGGTGTAGCTAAGGAGGGAGGTTATAGGGAGTGAACGACGCAGGTTATCGGCTACTTAGCTCAGGTCTTGGCACCGTATCTCGGACCAACCCTAAATATTAGCCGTGACTGAGTCACGCATGCTGGTCGGACCCGGCCGCCCTAGTCTTTCAGGAGTGCTCCAGCATTGGTGTGAGGCTCATTCTCGGTAGGGTCATCGCCGCCCAAACGAACCATAGGGGACTTTAGGCTCAGGGCTCACCTCCTTCACGATGCTAAAAATTCCGTTCCATTTAAACAGGCCGGCGAAGACGCACATGCGGTAATGAACAGGGGAAGGGCTGCTGCTGCTCAGTCTAAGCAGGAGGGAGTCCTTTGTCCCTTCCATAGTGACTTGACCAGGCCGCTAGTGCTCCGGTATTCTGTAACGACCCGGTAGAGACTGAGATATTGGAAACTGCGAGGTAGAAAATGGTAGATATTGTAAGAGCGTAAGCGTTTCAAACGCTTCTAGTAATGATAGAACGAGGAACCTTTTGGGACGGTAATGATGATATTGGTCCTGGAGAACCAAATATTGTGACATTTGGCCCATGACTTCTTGCGTTCGTGGACAGTTCTGGGACAATAGGCTAGTCGATAACATGAAAAAAGGAGTTCTGTTATTCAGAAACGCCTCCTTTATTTCGCCGTCGGCAGTTCCCCCGCGCTCGAAATCGAATAAGTGTGGAATGTATTGATGACGTTAAGCGGTTGAAATCGCACTTTGAGAGGCAAGTCTGTCTGGAAATGGGCCTGTAACGAACGCTTTACTAATATATACATACGGGCACAGAATACCCCGCGTAGCAGCGGTAGACAAACGAGGACTTGGCACTAAACTGCAGAATTCTATGGTCCTAAAACGTACGCAGTGTTCTTCCACATGCTGTGCAATACCTACCTTAGTGCCAATATAGGAAAGGATTAAGGTTGCCTGGATTCAAATGAAAGAAGAAAAAAATGAATTGGATATATCCGTTACGGTACACGTTTTGTTGCATCACCTCCCACCTCGCTGATACTGAAGGCTATTTACGTATGGCCCTTATTTTTTTCCAAGCTGAGCCTAGTCTGACTAGTAGGCGAATCGGAAATCAAGCCGTTTGTTCCCATCCTTCTCTCTAGCCTCCTTGTCCGTCTGGTACTGGACCTGCTCTTCTGGCGTCATGGCATTCCAGACGGCCTGTTTCTTCTTGTTCAGATACACAATCCATTGTCGTTGGGCCACGAATGTCGCAATAGCCAGCGCGAGAATGGAGATGCAGACTTTGTTGCCGGTCTTGTAGTATGGCGCATCCCACGAGCGATAGATTTGACTTCCAATAAGACTCCCACTGCCATCTCACTAATTGGTCTTTGCTTATCACCCAGGAAAGTTTTGGGGACGGGTGTATTGACTTACACTTGAACAATCACATTGTACGTTGCAGCCGCAATGGCCCTCTTCTTGACGTCGAAGCTATTTTCCGAGATCCATGCGCTGACGATGGGGTGGAAGTACGGGTACCCTGAGATGAGCGTAATAATCGAGAAGCGGCCCCACTCCCTCCCTCCATCAGGTAAGGTAAGAAGGGCAGTAAGAACTGGGAGACACCACATTGAGCCGAAGAGGCAATGGAAAGATCTCTCGTTGAAGTACTCGGAGCTGTACGCCAATGCCAACATCGTGACGACCTGGATCGCGGCAGAGGGCACTGTGAGGAGGTTACTCTCCAGTGTGCTGAAGTTGCCCACCCGCTTTAGAGTCAGGGTGAGGTAGGCCTGGACTGGTGTGGCGGGGATATAGGAGACGAGACCGATGAAGTAGAGGCCCCAAAGAGACTTGTCTGACCATGCTCGCTTCACGTCTACCCAGGCTGCCGGCTCCTTGATGGCTGTGAGGCCCTTAGCCGGGTCGTCGCGGAGGATACGGTTGATCATGATGACTTCCTGGCGCTCGGTGTACCACGAGCTACGCCAGATGACGGACTTTGTACCTGTAGGTGATGTGGGGAGGTAGAGGAATGACAGGATCCCGATGACGACGGTTAGAAGGCCCTCGAGGAGGAAGAGCCAGAACCAGCCGGGGCGTCCATGGATACCTCTCATTTCGAGAAGGCCGGCAGCCAGTAGTGCAGAGATTACCCCTATTTACGACCACCGTCAATCTTGAACTCTTACTTGCAGACTATCGAGAATCTTCTTTCAGAACGGGGGTGACGTGGGGAAGACTTACTCGCCACGTTTAGCGTTGACCAGAAGGCAGCCAGGCGAACCGAAAGCTCCTTCGAGGTGTAAAAGTACGTCGCCATGAGAATAACGCCGGGGATAAAGCCCCCTTCAAAAAGTCCAATGAGTGCTCTTGTGACATAGAAGGAAGCTCTGTTCGCCATGAAGGCCTGGAAAGTAGCTAATTACTACTGTTAGTTTCCTCCGTTCACCGGTATTTGCAGCTAAGGAAATGGAAGATAGACTTACAAACTAGGCCCCAACCGCACATCATCTTTAGTAGATTGCCGGTTAGTATATGCCCTTTTTCATGCCACTGGGGGTGTTAGAAGGACTTGCCGTGGGTAGCACGTGTTTGAAGCCATGTCGCTTGGTGAGGAATTGAACGGGAAACTCTGCTGCTAAAAAGAAGACAAGCTGGATAGTAGTTCCCTACAATATAAATTAGTACTAGACAGCATCAGAGGAATTTGATGACGAAGGGTGTCCCTACGTTGTTGTAGTCGTCGGTGGTCAGACCCAGGTCATCAAGAATATTGTCCGCCAGTGTGTTGCTCAAGTTGCCACGGTCGAGCTGCAGGCCAAAGAACTATGATAAGAGATCGCGTGAGCATGAATGATGAGCGCGGTGGGCTAGATGCCAGCTGCCTTACCATAAGGCAAAGCCAGCTCAGAAGTTTCCAGTCCGTCTTCCGGATGACGGTCTTTTCCTCTTCCGGGGTCCATTCGGCTGTGGGGTCAAAACGATGACCGCCTTCATAGGAACTGTGAGGCGGGAGTGTACTGTGGAGGTTCTCGCGGCCGACAACTACATCGCCCTTACTGACGTCAGTGATGGGATCCACCGCCGATCGGGTGGATTCAATATCGTCTTTGGCCATCGGAATTGACGATCAGGCACTAGCGAAGGATATGTGGCTCGGTGAGGGGGTGTAAGAAGATGGGAAGTCAGCGCTCAACCAGTGGTTTGAACGCATATATATGGTCAGCGACAGATGAAGCCTTGGTCAGTCACGGATAGGACTCCCCACCTATCGCTATATGGCACCTCGAGCACACAATCCGGGGAGGACTTCCGGACTCAGTAATCACCTCCACCGGCCATCCGGACGCACGGGACCAAGCCGGACCGGGGTAGCAGATGCTCATGTACCCTATCTGGGGAACGCGGTAGCCAGATTGGCCAGTTTCAGTGGACTGCGACGTGGTCTCCACTCGAAGAGGCCTGGCGTCGCGACATGGCCGCAGAAAGCCGCGATGGCACCATCTCCGAGAATTTCTCCGGGGCTCATAACGCACCCCGCATATCACTGCAGGAATGGATGTCGCCTTTCGAGTACTATATGATTGGACACCCAAAACCGTCCATGGTGCTGCCCGCGATTTGCATTCACGTTATTATCAGGGCGCATCAAATCCTGAAAGAAGTCTCCTACGGAAATTTGATCCGAGCGCACGTATCTCTTATCTCTTCTCCCCAGTTTTGCCTCCTAGGCTCCTATTGAGAAAAATGCCATCCGTTGCGACCGGAGAAACCAACTCCACCAACATATTCGGAGGGCACACTGATAGCCGCCCGCGAATTTCGTCACCATTGACTTATAGCGGGAAGCTTGAGAAGGCGATCGAAAGCAAGATCGACCTCACACCAGCTATCGGGACGGAAATCAGCGGACTCCAGATACGTGGTCTCCTCCGGGCAGATGATGATGCCTACCGGGACCTAGCAGCTTTAATCTCCCAACGGGGAGTGGTGTTTTTAAAGAACCAAGATGTCACGCCGGAGGAGATGAAGGGCTTTATGCTGCGCCTGACTGATATAGCAGGCTGTCCTGCTAGTTCGGGTCTCCATGTTCATCCTTTGACTGAGGAGGGAAGCGAACTTGGTGACCAAATCAGCGTTATCTCTAGCGAGAAGCAAAAGAAGGGTGGTGGGCTGACGCACCAGCTGAGCGACGTGTCGAGGTTTGCGAGTGCGGGCTGGCATAGCGACATGTAAGTTTGCTCACTGACAATTGGCACTCGAAATCGCGCTGTTCATCGAAGATCGGAATGGCTCACAGAAGTCCTCGCATAGAACGTTTGAAAAGGTTCCATCCGACTATGCGATGCTCAAGATCCACACGCTACCGGAAACTGGGGGCGATACAGTAAGTGGCACCTCGAGGCGATGATTGGACCTAAACTTAAAACTCGCACTAGCTTTGGACATCCGGATACGAAATCTACGATCGTCTTTCCCCCCCTATGAAAGTATTCCTCGAGGGGCTAACCGCTACGCACGATGCCTCTTTCTTCCACGACGAGGCCGCCCGACTGGGAAACCCCATCCGGCAGGGCATACGGGGCTCGCCCTTGAACCAGGGACAAGATCTCTCCGCCGTGCACCCAGTGATAAGAACGAATCCTGTGACGGGATGGAAGTCTGTCTATATCAACAAGGGCTTCACGAAAAGGATCAACGGAGTTTCCAGGGACGAGAGTGATGTATTGCTGGCGTACCTCTTCAACCTCGTCACGCAGAACCATGATGCACAGGTGCGGTATCGCTGGAGCATGAATGACACAGCGATCTGGGATAACAGGTCGACGCTTCACTGTGCGACTTATGACTATGAGGCTGCAAGGGCGGGAGATAGGGTATGCAGTCTTGGTGAGGCGCCTTATTTAGATAGGGCTAGCACTGGGCGCAGTGAGGCACTCGGGATTTAAACACCTGTGGTGGTTTATGAAGGCTCGTGAGAATTATATACACGGACCGTCACCTACGACGAACGAGATAAAAAAAAACAAAGGAAGTTGAATAAATTTGTCACCACAATGCGAGAGATTCCTGGACAATTTATTTTCATGAAAGTAAGCACGGCATATAGTTTTGCGATGCTCGACCTCGGTGCTGATAGGGGCGATGACAACATGCATGCCCCCGATCACGCGATGCAATCACGCTGACGCAGATCACGAGTCACCCCGGATGTATCCCACCCAATTGAATGTAACAGGCCCCGCTCGGTAGATCGATGGCAGGCTTCGCGAACAACTCGGAGTAAATGCTCGACGCACGAACGCTAGAACTGACCCAGTCCCGTCACGGAACGAAGAAGAAGAATGGCCCGCCAAAAATCCACCCGCGAGAGATTGGCCTCGAGAGCCTGCGACCCGTGCAAGGTGCGCAAGATCAGATGCACCGAGGTCTCACCATGCGCGGGGTGTGTCAAGTCTGGAATTGAGTGCACTTTTAAGCGCTCCCAGACACAGCGCGGCCCTCGGGGCCTCCGACCAGGAACAGTCCGCCGGATAGGCGCCGAGCAGCGAGAGGGAGGATTTCCCAGCCTCCCGCACGGAAGGTCGTTGGTAGTGGACGAGAGAGAGCGCCTCCACGTACTTCTCACTCTGGTGGATGTCTATGCCGCCCGGCTGTTCCCCGTCTGGCCCATCATCGACACTACCAAGCTTAAGCAGAAGTTAATAGCCAAGAACCTTGACCATGGGACGTGGCGTTTCGCCCATGCAGTCGGGATAGCAACTGTTGCGCAGCTCAAGCTGTCCCTTTCCTGGTACCCTACCCCGGAGGAAGTTGGGATGCATGGGGCGCCAGTTCCCGGAGACACGGTCAACCCACTAGACGACATACGTGCATCCTTCTTCCTACATATTCACCACGAGAACTTGGCTCCTGGAGGGCGGGAATCTCTCTTATTCCTGCGAGAGGCTGTCACCCAGGCCCAGATGCTTAAATTAGAGCATGAGACGACGTACCCCTCCTTCCCGGATTCAGAGCAGCACATTTACCGGCGGATTCTGTGGTTACTTTTTGTCACGGAAAGGTGAGGCTTTATTAAGGGAAGGCGCTCTATAGGCCAGTATGCTGACAATATCATTCCCAGGGGTGTAGCCTTATTACACGAGCTGCCCCCCATCCTCAAGCCGAAGATCCTCTTCCCCTGGCACTCCACCCTTGATGAGACACCCCAAGTCCTACCCGCCTTTCTGAAGCTGGTGCAGCTATTTTGGACATTTGACCAGTCCGGGATCATCGATATAATTCTCCAGGACACGCAGCCGATCGTGTCTCATTTCTGCAACCCACTGGCCAAGACATGTCTCGAGCTACTACACCCGAAGCTCCAGGAATCCATCACGGATGACGACTGGGGCTCGGGCACCGATGTCCAGCGAGCCGACGTATTCCTTACTCGCCAGTGGATGCGGTCGATCCTCTGGCGTGCAGCGTTCCGGTTTGGCGTTGCTGGCCTAGCCCTTAACCCGATAGATGTGGCGAGGGAGTTTCTGTCCTTGGTCGCCCGGCTGCCAGCCGCTGCTCTCGAGTCCCATGGGGCGACTTTGGTAAGATCCTTCATTTATCCATCATACCTCTCTTGTCTATAAGACTATATATAGGTGTAAACTTCTGTGTCGTCGCTTCGCTGGCTGACTTCGAGTCGTCCAGGAATTCAAAACATTTGAAATAGCGACGACGGTTGTCGACGCTATTGCGAGTAATTGTTATCCTTCTGTCCCTATCAACTTTGGCGCGGCCACCTTGTTCTCCCTCCAGAGTCTTCTTTCGTCCTTTCGCGGTGGAAATGACGCGCTCTTGGCTATTCTCGAGGCACGGATGCGGACCTCACTCGGGTTTGGGACATTGAACCAGCAGCTGAACCTCGATTACCCTGTCACCTCCAATGATGCAGAGGAGTTTGGGAAAGATTGGATTGCCGAAGGCGTCTTGTCTCAGGATAGTGGAGCATCTCCTATCCCGTCGTTAGGAGGACATGCTCCTTGGGTCGCCGAAGACCTTGCGAGCACCTTCGGCCACCCATCTTCGCCACACACTCTCCTCGATCTGGATATCCAAGGAGCTATCGATACGCTATCCATTCCAGCTCCTGACATCCAAGCATTATCAGGTCCGCCTGTGCCCACTGCACACCATGTAGGGTGCCCGCCTAGAGTAGCATTGGCGGAGAAATTCTCGGAAGCGGGGCTGGGGTTAGCGAAGTACCCCGCCCCGAGAGAATGGCGAAATATCACATAAATCACGACACCAGGGTAGCTCAAACAAAAATTTCGCTTTCGGGGTTTTGGCCGACGAGTACAGGGCAAATTTCCTGGAAACCGAAATTGAACTCTTCTCTGCTTTCCTACGGAAAATGGCGTGGGAGGAACCCCGGAAGACGGGCATGATCTATCGCCGGCTGGGCCGGTCTGGTCTTCACGTCTCGGCGATTGGACTGGGCGGCTGGATGACCTACGGAGGGTATACCAAGGATGAAAAGGCGTTTGCGTGTATGAAGAAGGCGTACGATCTCGGCGTAAACTTTTTCGACACGGCGGAAAACTACGCGGCGGGACAATCGGAGATTGTTATGGGAAAGGCGATTAAGCATTTCGGTTGGAAGAGGAGCGACCTCGTCATTAGCACCAGTGAGAGACCCTGGACTTGACTAGCGGGAGCTGTAATGCTGACTTCGAGCTACAGAGATCAATCACGGGGCGGTCAATGGGGAGATCCTCGTCAACAACCACGGTCTCTCGCGGAAGCACATCATTGAGGGGCTAGAGGCGTCTCTGGAAAGGCTCCAGCTGCGATACGTGGACATCGTGTATGCGCATCGCCCCGACAGGTTGACGCCCATGGAGGAGACCGTGAGGGCCTTCAATTACGTTATTGACCAGGGAATGGCGCACTACTGGGGTACCTCGGAGTGGAGTGCGGATGAGATTGCCGAAGCTGTATGTTCCCTATTTCGGGACGGCTGAACTTTTTTCACTAATACGGATATCGCAGGTCGGCATCGCGCGGGACCTCCGAATGATAGGACCAACCGTCGAACAGCCGCAGTACAACATCCTCGTCCGCGAAAAGGTCGAGGGTCACTTCCAGCGCCTCTATGAGCGGTGCGGCCTCGGTCTAACGACCTTCAGCCCCATCAAGATGGGACTGCTGTCTGGAAAGTACAACGACGTCATTGACGGCGCACCGCCCGCAGACTCGCGCCTCCAATCGAGCAAGGATGATTATGCCAATTACCTGCGTGGACGGATCGGGACGGATAGCTGGAAGGAGGAGATCGAGGCTGTCCGCAGCCTCAAACCCATCGCGGATCGATTAGGTGCGAGTCAGAGCCAGTTGGCCATCGCGTGTTGTCTAAAGAACGCCAACGTCAGTAGCGTTATTACTGGAGCGAGTCGTCCGGAGCAGCTCGAGGACAGCGTCGGGGCGCTAGCGTTGCTGGAGAAGTTGACTCCAGAGGTTTTGCGCGAGGTCGATGCCATTACCAAGAATAGCGTCGCACTTGACCCGGCTAGGCAGGGCTAATTAGGAAAGTATCCGGCCAACGGGAATTTTTAATGGGCCGGGAGCCAAGGACTGTGGAAATCTTGTATCAACGGAGGCGGGTTGTGCTGGCCGAGCTATGATGTCATCATTGCGTTGCCACTGGCGTGACGTAGCGTGAGCCAGCGCCACCGCCGACGAAGCCGAGCAGATCTATAGGTGACCATGCAAAAGAATAAAGATACATAGACCATACGCTTGGATATCTTTGGGGGTAAACTACCGCGCCGACGCGGCGCTAGTCTTCCGTGTTTTCTCAGCCCATCCCCGATTTTCGGCCAGGCCAAACAACACCGTCCCAAATATCCCCAGGACACATCTGATAGCGACTTTGCGGATCCACACTTGGCTTGCACTGCCTACGCATCATTTTTCGAACAACTGCCCCTGGTCGCAGAAGGAACAAAGCCATGGCGGGGAACGACGCCGCCCGGCCGCCGGCTCGGCCTTCCATGCTTCGGCCACGACAATCCGCTATCAGACTCCGGCGTCTTTCGGCAGCCTCGACAGCCAGCAGCCGCTCATCTGTGCTGGCGTTAGATAGCGGCGAAACAGCAGAAAGCGTCCCATCTGACCCAATAAGATCAGCGTCTATAACAGTTCCCGAGACTTGGGCCGATGCGGGCAGCGCTGGCGCCAGACCAAGCAGGATCCGTCGAGCTCATGGGCCGTCGGCCTTGACCCCAGTGCTACCCGAGGAGCCATATGAGAGCCAAGAAAAAGGGAGCGAGTCTCAGCAATCCGGGGCGGACGGAGAGAAAAGTTCGAAGCTGGGTATACTATCTCGGCTGCGGTGGAATAGCGATACAAACCTACGCGCGTCATCACAACCGGATGAAGAGATAGTAAAGGACCCTGATCAGCGACCTACTGACCACCACGAGTATGACGACCAAATAGTTAATCTTCTTGATGCCATCGGTAAGTCGCTCCCGAACTGTACAGGGGTTACCAGCTAACACTAACGCCGTCGCCTAGACCCCGAAGTTAATACCCTATCCTCCATTACGAACGTACAAAACTCGCTTTACGCCCCGCCGCTTGGCCGCTTTATCAACCGGAGACCCGCCTATAACCTTACTCGACTTCCTCGACCTCCAGGGGCATTTCCCCCTCCCGATGTAGAAGAAGAGCGCGACAGCGCCGCTGGGGTCTCCGGCCCAGGAGACGAGCCGGAAGAGTCAACGACGTCGTCCTCGCACGAGGAACAGGGGGCCGCAGAGAGTCCGTCTATTGAGCCAATCCCGAGCAAAATGACCGACAGCTTCTTCGCCGTTCGGCCTCACGGCATATCGTTTGCCGACTGGTCAGACGAAGATCTTGACGAGCTTAACGATCACGTCCGACACATGCTTCATTCGCGGCAGTCAGCTATGCACCGTCGCCTCAAGGCCTTCGGCCAATACGTGCGCAGACCGCTGGGGTTTCTTGTCACACTATACGCCACTCTTATCACATTGTTCGGCCTTGCCTGGGTTCTGTTCCTTATCGGCTGGATCTACGTCGGCGAGAAACAGCTCTACGTCATCAATGTTATTGACAACGTACTTGTCGCGCTTTTCGCTATTGTGGGTGACGGCATGATACCTTGGAGACTCGTCGATACCTACCACATGGCCCATATTGCGCGCTATTCCCTCTTGACGTGGAAGCTGCGCAGAAAAATGGCCGTCCCGAAGTTGAAAGACAAGAACGACCTCCCGACGGAGACTGTACAACCGAACGAGCCGGACAAAACAGACATTGACCTCGAATCCGCTCTAAACAATGCCGGAAAAGAGGTGTCGGTCCTGACCCCGAAGCAGCAAAGTCGTCTGGAGTACCACCAGCAAAAGTTCGCAAAGTCCCACACTTTCTACAAACCGCACGAAACAGAAACTCACTATGCCTTTCCGCTCCGCTTCCTCATTACCATCGTCTGTCTGCTCGACCTCCACTCCTGTCTGCAACTCGCGCTTGGTCTCTGCACTTGGATTATCGACTACCGCGTTCGGCCAATGGCACTCACCGCCACTATCCTTAGCTGTTCCATAGTGGTGAACATTACGGCCGGCGTCTTCATCATGGTTGGTGACCGAAAGACGCGCAAGAAGGACGTTGTTGAGCGTATATTCCGACAGGATCTAACGAGGGAGGCAATGCGGCGTGTCCGGAAGCGTCGCAAAGAAAAGGCGAAGAAGGAAGAGAGGAAAAGTCGGCGGAGCATGGCGTCCGAGAGACGCTCCCTGGATCCAGACGGAAAGCATAGTTTCTCGCCGTTTAGGAAGTCAGGAGAGAAGGACAGAGCGAGGTCAGAGGGGCGCCGCAGCTACTCTCGGCTTGGGAGGTTAAGTGGGTCGCCGAGTCGAAGTGAGATTCGGAGTAGAGGGCCTGAGCGCCCTGGCATAATGGAACGGTGTCGGTCGGGGTAATAATATACATGTATGCAGTGGCATAGAAAGCGTCAGCATGGGAATATGGAAGTTCGATATGCTAGCCATAAGCATCTCTACCTGTAGCCTAGCAGTTTCTGTATCGACCATGGTCTAGAGGTTAAGTGACTACTATAGGCTAGGTTCTTCCCGGGTACAGATAGTGGGATTCTCAAAGCCAACGTGATTCGTCTGCCCTATACCCCCCAGGTACAATGTAATATGATGCGCGTATGGTTGAAAAGAGTTCTTGCATCTAACACTCGTGATCCACGACCTCTTCGACAGATTCGTAGTCAACAGCAGCGATCTTTAAGCTGCCCCTGCGGGTAGCAGTGGCCAAGAAGTTTACAAGGTTCGGCTCATCACATATGAGGCCCATCTTCTCTAACTTGTGATACAAATGCATCAGCGAATCCATGAGGTGCAGCTTCTGGTCGATATGGTATCATATAGTCGTACGAAGACAGTATCTCCACTCTGGCCAATAACGAGCCGCTCGCGAGGCATTTGTAAGGCAGGCCATGTAATGGTGTCTCACGGCCTCGACGAGTTCAGCCGGATTCCCCCCACCCCTAGCCATAATGGGCCGCACCCCCAACTTGTACTCTGGGAATATATCTATGACGGTATAATAGTCCTCTTTGACCCAGCCGAAGACTCAAAGAGCCTATTCGTCAGGAGACAAGGTGTGCCATGTAGGTCGATTTTGTAGGGACTCGCTAGGTGCTGCACTAGTTTGGATATATGCAACACCATTATTTAAGAGAAAATTCCTAAGGCCACAAGAGAGTGCATTAACATCCCGCCCTACCTAAAATTTGGTATCACTACAGGTACTAAATTTCTCTATACATCACTTAATTTAGGCCTATTAGACTATCCGGATACCTTTAACGTAGAGTAATTCGAATGACTATCTACGAAGCGAATGTAGTTAAGGGCTTCCTTAGGGGGCTTCCGACGCTATCGTGGGCGTTGATAGCTCCCGGATTGAAGGTATGTGTGGGCGTTAGTGGCTCTCAGAGATGTGTAGGCGTTGGTAGCTCTTAGATATATGTGGGCGTATGGGTTGAAGATTATAAGGGGAGGGGATTCAGGGCCTGAACTTAATTAATGTATAGAGAGATTTGGTACCTGTAGTGATACTAAGTTTAGGTAGGGCTAGATGTTGATGTACTCTCTTGTGGCCTCAGAAATTTTCTTATGTAATGGTGTAGCATATATCCAAACCAGTGCAGCACCTAGCCAGTCCTATTTTGTAAGTCGGTAAACATGTCGTTCCCGGCCGCCGACACGTTCCGCAGTACAATTTGTTTACAGAACCAGACTGACTGGAGTATCACTAGCCACTCAGATACTATATAATATGCGCGTCAAAAGGTCGTGTTAATAATCTGGTCGCACAATAACTGTCAATTAGGAAACGAGACTTAACACGGCAAGCCCGACTATTATCCTGCCTTAGGTTATGCCTACATAAGCACTGTAGCGGCCTCGCAGGCTCATGGCATGCCGGATAACCCGGCTCGTCTGCACTAGAAACGGTAACTTCGTCAAAAACTACCTGTTTTACACCATACGTGACGGTAATGAAGACATGTACGCTGTAACTTGCTGCATAGCCCTTCTCCGCACGATTTAACCGTATCCTAATGCCGTGATAACCGGTAGACCAAAAGCTGTCTTCCGACCCATCAGAAATATCAAGCCGCTTAGATGATACTTTTCTCAATTCGTTCTTCTCCCCGTGCTTGTCTGCCAATCTACAGTGATGAAGGCGGGGAAACCGCCCACAACCCGCTTGCCAAGTATGGGGTAAGGCATTTTCCGGAATTTAGACCTCACTCTATTTCAGTAGTATATTCAGGCTGAGGAGGATGGTGCTAGGGTTGGATTGACCGACCTATGGTTGGTGGACCGCTGCTCCAGAGCCATCCATTTATACCAAGCCTATTAATTATCACTAAAACTGCCGGTCCCAAGCTATCCGCCTTAGAAGCAGCTGGGTGCTTTGCACCTTTTGGAACAACTACATCATATCGGGACCCAAAGACAGTCACTTGGCAGACATAACCAACCGTCCGCGAAGAGTGAGCGACGATGAGATCAACGCCTCAGACGAGTCCAAGTACAACGCCTTCGCCCTACATGCTGAGCTAGGCGCAGAAAAAAAGATAGGGTGTGATGAGAACTACGATATGTCCCCCGACGAGGAACGGCTGATGGCGCGCCAGTGCAACTGGCGCATCCTCCCCTTTTTCAGCGCTCTTTACATCATGTCTTTCCTAAATCGTGCCAACATCCGTGAGTCTTTGACTGGAAAGCCTCTAGATATCCAATCTAGTGACTGATTTCACACCTTAGGAAACGCTCGCGTGTTTAACCTTGTGGAAGATTTTGGCCTAAGCGGAGATCAGTATCAGACCTGTGTGCTAATTGTCTTCGCGATATATGTCACTTTGAGATACCTTCAAACATCCTGGAAAGCTTTCTATCGAGGGACGAACCTTATGGAGACTTTATTTCTAACCCTAAACATGCAGCTTAGACGACTCAAGCCCCGGCGCATCACATCGGGAGTTGCTGTTGCATGGGGCATCGTATCCCTGTGCACAAGGTTCGTCCATAAGATGACACAGCTAATTGTCGTTCGCCTGCTGCTCTATGTGAAGTAATACACTCAGTAACTGTAGTTCAAACTAACTGTTCAATTCGAATTGTGGCCTTTTTGAAGCCAGTTACTTCCCGGGAGCTGCATTATGGGGTCCGCGGATTGTTCGATGGCTTATGATATTCGAAGGCATCCCGACTGCCATCCTTGGAATGATCGCCTACATGGTTTTTCCACATGACCCGTCTGAGGTTGTATTCTTGACTGAACGCGAAAGATCCTTCTTCCCTATCCGTCGGCACATTGGCAAACACTCACTCGGAAAACCAGACGAGGGTAAGATTGATTTGGAAGGGTCTTTATCCGCCTTCAAGGGCTGGAAAGCCTGGACCATGTCGTTCGGTCAGCAGAGCACCACGGTAGCCGTCTACAAATACAACACATTGTTGCCGACTATAATCAGCGGCCTCGGATAAAACGGCCCTCACACACAGCTGTTGACGATCCCGTGCTACGTCGCAGGGTTCTCTGCTTCTTCATCTTGATTACTTATTTGATCGCAAACAAAAGCGCGGCATCTCTGCTGTCACCGGCGGCGTGACATGTGCCGTCGGCTACACTGTTATTCTCGCGACCTTCTTATTGGGAACAGCACCGCCGTACGTAGGTTGCGTGATCGTAGCTTTGGGAGTCTACACCTCCACCGGGATCGGGCTTTCATGGCTACCGAGCAACGTACCTTCTCAGTATAAGCGAGGCGTGGCGCAGGCAATAACCATGACGCTCGCTAACGTCTCCGGGATATTTAGCCCGTTCCTTTACCGCACGGAGGATAGGCCGCTTTATCGCTTGGGGCACGCCTCTTTAATGGGGTTCGCGGTGCTTACTGCATGCATGCATAGCTTTACGGTCTTGATGTTGGAGCGGAAAATTTGAAGCGGGACCGTGTCGAGAGGGATTACCGCGTTGTGGGGAAGACTCCGGAAGAGATTGCGCGGCTGGGGGCAATCAACCCAATCATCGCTCTTTGGCGATCTGGTGAGTCTTGTGTCTATCTAACCATATGCCGCCGCATTGCAGCGCACCACGTACCTGTGAAGCGTCAGACAAGTCAAGGAAAACCGGCGCAACTTCGGTGATGGGGATTTGCACAATCAAGCTGGAGCTGCACATACTGAGCCCACTCGGATGCCACTGTTCTCGTAAGCGCGAAAGTACCAATCCTAGCTGCAGTGTAATTGATCTGACCCATCCGTCCGTGTAGACCAGACCTAGATGATATGTTGATTATGACCTTAAGCATATTGCGGTTGACAGGATTCATCCAGTGAGCAGATAGTGCGCGAACCATGCGGAAGGGGACGTAGTTATGGATATTTATGATGATGTCGAATTTCTCATCATCGATCTTGTGAATGGCCGCGTCGTAACAAAAGCCTACATTATTAATGCCGCAGTTGACTCTGCCGAAGGTGTTAAGTGCCGTCTTGACGGCCTTTCCAGAAAAGCCATCTGCGAGGCGTCCCCAACGACCGAAGTAACCTCATACCCACTCGCACAAAGCTAGCGGACAGCCTCGCTGGCCTTTTCATCACTATCGTCTGATATGATAATATTGGCGCCTTTGGATGCTAGGAGGTTCGCCGTCGCTCTGAAAATCCCTGGAACAAATTGGTGTCATCATCGCGGCACATACTACCGACCACTTGGGAACGTACCCTGCGTTCCACCCGTGATAAGTACGACATAACCGTCAACTCTTTACGTGACAGTTAGACATATGCACTCTTCACGGTGTTATGGCTGCTTGCTAATCTCGAAGGGTCTGTCGTGGGTGTTGACCTCGACGGGTTCAATTGCTTCACAATCTATTGAAGCCCTTGAGTCATGATGATGGTTGGTCGTCTACAGATGCCTAACACGGACCTGCCGGCGACTCGTGCCGACGACTATCATAATTGTATTTATCTTTAACGCGTAACGCGACTGGTAATGCAGAGTGAAGTATGTGGCGCGAGTGGGTCAGTGACCGGCGCGGAAGGGCGCTTTTCGGAACGAGAGGAGGGACTATATTCCGCGGAATTAAGCTGACCTGATCTTGACATTGCCGCATATTCTGGTCCGGGTACGATGTATTTCTTCCAACACAGACAGAGAGTTTTCTGAGTTTCTCTCAGCTGCATCTAGACGTGTTGCTAGGCAGGGGTTACGGAACCAGATACCAGAGTTACGTTATAAGATTGAGTTGGGCCAGTGTGTATATGATAGGTATCCAAAACCGGGAACTCATATCCTCAATCTGAAAACAGCTATAGCCCATATAAACCATCTTGCTTCTTCTATTCCATCAGCACTCTTCATTGCTTCTCAACTCTTCCGATATAAAATTTGAGCAAAATGGCTTCTGCTCTGGCAAGTAATGTTCCCTTCGCGGACCCTAACTGGCACACCGATATAGGGAACACTTACTACAAGGACTCCCACTGCCTGCTTCCGCGTTTTATCCAGGAATACGTCGATAGCGAGATTGTCCCTAACAGTACTGAGTGGGAGGCGCAGGGATATATTCCGAACCATGCTTTCAAGCGACACGCCTAGCTCGGCTTCCTCGCTGCAACAGTATCCCCTCTGCCAAAAAGTTCTCTGCATGGAGTAAAGCTGCCGGCTAGAATCCCTGCTGATATTGAGTGAGTCTTTATTTGAAGAACCTGACGAATGAATGAAGCAGTACTAACGATCTTGTAGAATGGGACGAGATTCATGGTGCTATCGTATGGATAACGTTTTCTTTCGCGTCATTCTCGCCGAAGACTAATATGTGGACCAACAGCTCTGATCGATGAAATTGCTTACTGCAGCTACCTTGGGTTCGTATGGGGTATCAGCGGTAGTGCCACGACTGGCAGCGCCCCGCTGTCCACTAACGCCACCGAGGAGCAGAAGCGAAAGTACCTGAGACCTCTCTTGGTTGGTGATCAGAAGCATTGTTTTATGGACACCGAGCCAAATGGTTAGTTCCATATGAGTTGAACATGTAGCCGGTGTGTCTTCTGTTTTGTGTCCTGAGCTAACGAATATGCCGTTGGATCGGATGTGGCGGGACTCACCACTGTGGCCGAGAAGAGCAAGGACGGTAGGAGCTTCATGATCACCGGCCAGAAGAAGTGGATTACCCAGGGTCAGCTCGCAACCCACGCACTTATCGCAGTCAGAACGGGGGACCTGTCCACAAGGGTATGACTGTGTTTATCCTCGACTTGAACACGCCGGGGATCTCCCGTAAGAAGATGCACAACTCGGGTGTCAGCCCCAGCGGGTGACATTTTTCGAACTTGATAATGCCGTGGTGCTTGCTGAGAAAATTCTCGGTCAGGAGGAGTAGGGTTTCGAGATCATTGTATCGAGTAAGTTCACTGCCCTTGCCAGGAGAGATGTGAGGGGAAAATTGCCATCGGTCTATGACACTAACAGAATATACACACAGCCTTCACGCATGAACCATCCTGGGTAGGAATTACGTCCCTTCGCCTATCCCGTGTGGCCCTCGAAGATAGCTACCGCCACGCTATGCGCCACGAGACCTTCGGCAAGACGCTGTTTGGGAACTGAATGATCCACGTGAAATTCACCGAGATGGCCGGCCTCATCGAGCTTGTTCAGCACCTGATGGAGGACTTGGTCGACCGCTCAGTTCGCACATCGGCCTCAGGGTTCTCGCCCTGGGTAGCCCTACTTGAGATTCAGGCGACGCATAACCTCGAGACTGTATGCCGGGAAGCACAGAAGATTCCTGGCGGCGTTGGGTACTGGCAAGGTGGTGTTGGTAAACGCGTTAAGCAGATTAGCAGGGACGTCAGAGTCTTTGTCGTCTCAGATGGCAGCGAAGAACTTCTTATGGATCTGGTTGCCAAGCAGCAGAAGAAGTTCGCAAAGCGGTAGAGACGATTTTATCGCACACGTTTGAATTATAGAAGAGATAGTATGTTATATGCTTGATACAGTGTATTCAGCTGTCTCTCTGCTACACTCTTGTCTTTGTTTTACGCTTCTTCGTCTCGAGTCACAGTGTACATTCCGGAAGGGGCAAGGCATTTCCTCTTGGGCATTGTTTTAATCCAGAGGATCGCCATAACATACCAAGAAACTGCCTCTAGTTCATACAATCAGAATTACTCCTCTAACCAGTTCTCATACCCTGGCGTCGACGCCTGCTAGGGCGATAGCCGAGCTTAGAATTATCAACACCCAAAGTCCTGCACGCACTCCAACATAGGATAGAATTCCAAAGCTAGCGAAACAACCATAGTCCAGACTATATCGCCCGCTTCTGTTTGTGCCTCCTGGATATGCTGGAAGTGCGGGTCCAGGAGTCCAGTCCCAGGATCGGTCGGCCCCAGCGGCGTTGAAGACGATATCGGAACGACCTATGATAGAGCACAGGCCTTGGCGATGGCGCATAGAACAATGTAGCTTCTTTCAGCCACAGGGTATGTGAGAGTAATTTCCTTCAACGTGTCGAGTATGAGAATGAACCATCGCTTCTCTTCAGTCTTTTTCTTCCCTTGGTCGGCACTGACAATGTCCGACATCAGAGCCACAGCCGCGAATAAGCAGGGCGAGTTGATGGTACAAAAGAATTTATCAGGCCCACGGTAAAGTCTGTAGGATGAGAGTATCTTAAGTCAGCTTCACGGAGGTCTCGAATCACCCAGATGGCAGAGACAGATGTGTGACAGGATGTCGCCAATCTTGCGAAGTATAGCACTTGAAGGGGAGGAAAATACGGAGATCAATGGAGACATGGATGGCTCGTATCTACGAGTCATGGCCTATATTTGCCATCTCTGGAGTTCGTTCATGGAGGAGATATACTTGGTGACACCAGAACACCACCGTTGCTTCCTAGGAGAATCAATCCTGCCAGATGCGGGTTTTCAAATTTTTGATGCCATGTTACCCTCTACACTGCAATGGAAATACTAGGATCCCGGGAGACCGCCGTCGCAGAGGACACATCCGTGGACTCATGCTAAGCTCGGTTATGCTATCGAAGCTTGTCATCCAATGGCGAACTCACATCTTTTGGGCAAGTTGGCCGGCGAGGCTCCATTCCTACACGCTCTTAAGCGGCCTCTTTAATACCTTTCCCGTCGGACTCTTGGGCAACTCGTCCAGCAAAACAACGCCTCCACGCATCTGCTTGTAAGCAGACACTTGATCGACAATAAACTTGGCGGTTGAATTCGCGGTCTCTGAGTTTCGTTCCGTCCCTACCTGGACTCAGACGTACGCTCGTACCAAGTGGCTCGCTGCCTCATTACTCCATATACCGTATAAAGCTACATCATCAACCACAGGACGACGAAGGAGGATCCCCTCAAGCTCCGTTGGTGGCACTTGAAACTTGCATTAATATGATCAAAGTTAGAAGAGAAAAACAGACGAGATATAGGAAGAGTCCTCTTAAGGGTGACAATTTTACCTGTTATACTTCACCGTATCCTTTGTGCGTCCATTTACGACAAGGTAATCGTCCGACATAAGGTAACCCGAGTCTCCCGTCATGTACCAGACACCATGAGGCATGTCCTTTGTGGTGCCATGGGGATCTCGAAGGCAGCCCCTAATTATTGGTCAGGTAAACATTTGGAACCTCCATTTTCAAACCACAAGAGTGAAGTGAAAGGCGAGGAACTTACATCATTATGTTAGGACCACGTATCGTGATCTCTCCAGGCGGTTTGGGGCCCACGTCATTGCCCTCGGAATCGAGGAATCGCATTTCCAGGTTGGCTATGACCTTGCCCGTCGCATTTGTGGCGATGGCCCTATCGTGAACTCCGCTCTGGACATATGTATCAGAGCCCTCAGGGCAATCGTATGCTGTACATCCTTAGCATCTGATAAAGCACGGCGTGTTTTTGCATATCCTTATGAACTTACTCTGGCAAAGGGTGACATTGGAAGTTTCCCTCGGCTGCGCAGCAAGCGTCACCTGGAAAAAGCTTCAGCACCCTCGGTATTCCAAATCACAGCTGGTGCTAAGAAACTCATACTCAGAGGCGCAGCGGAGCACGTATGATACCCTAGCTCAGGGTATGTATACATTCTCGTAATGGGACTGTCCCCCAGCATCTTGGCAACGGGCGGCACAAGTCGCGCCATGATTGCCTTACACTCTGACATTAGCCGGCAAAATATCTCGAGGTTGAATTTCGGCATCAAGCAAACGTAGTACCCCAGCTACGGTGCCCACTTCATGACCACGTACGGAGCATAACATGAGAGAGCGGTGGGAAGAAGACATCAGGCATGTCGCCACGCCAATTCAGCGGGCCATCAGCTCGAAGCTGGCAGTTAGCGGTGATGAGGTTATGGTGCGACATGATGACGGCCTTTGAGCGACGGTTGTGCTGCTCGAGAAAACCACTGCGGATAGGACGCTTTGGTTATCATCGCCACGAAGCGAGTATGGCTCCAAATCCTCAAGAAATGATAAGTGTCTTTAGCTTGAATTGTTATACGTTGGCGTCCATGATCGGGAATCTTTCCCTCCTTGCATAATGTCGGATCAACAAGGATACGATGGGTTCCGCCCTAAAGTGATGATGCTGCGGACAGGAACTCTTGGTAAAACAAGTCGCAGACTTTCTTGTACTTTGCCCTCCACGGCGGCCGCCACGATAAGGAATTGGGACTGTACCACTTCCAATTCGTGTGCAAGATCCGCAGGCGACAGCGCGTCAATTACCATGATAAAACCCCGCCGAGCCACTATACAGCGTGCCTAGCAACGACAGAGTCAATGCAGCTAGGGGAGATGATGGTGACGACATCTCCGGGAGCAAGGCCGAGACGATATTTGAGCTACGATGCCGTCTTGCGTACCTAAATCTTGAAACCGACTGCTCATTACTAGACCGGTCAAATCTATTGACATTCACCGCGGAATGTATGCAGATAGTCGTTCAGACTACTCTTCCCGCATTTACGAGGAGCATCTATTCCGCAAACCCAGCTGTCCTTCGCAATAGCGTCTTGTGCATCTCAAATTGGTCATTAGTCCTGTCTACTGCATAACACTTGACAGCCTATGATACGTTTGATGAGGAATCATGACGGTGCGCTGTGGGAGGGTGCGGGGTTCAAGCTACTTCATTATACCGAATTCCGCGGAGTTTGCCTGATCCAGCATCATACCGGCCGGCGGAACGTAAGCTCAATATTTCTACTGGCGAACGGACCGAGCCAAGAAATGAGGTACCCAACTTCATGGATTTGATAACGAAATCTTAAACATCTCTAATGGGACACAGTCTCCGTCTTTAAGGGCCATGTCCAGACATACACTCCCTCATTCCGTCTGAAAAACTACGAAACCCGCCTCGGTACGCAATGAACGTTAAGGAAACAACCTCGAGGTACCATATGTACAGGTAAGAAGCATGGCGGATTCGTTTCACAGCGGGATGAAAATAAATATAAAACTAGATGAGAGGAATTCTAACATTGTCCGAATCTTGCCACGCGAGGCAGCTTGTTCATTGCTAGTGTATATAATGTGCCGATAGCTAAACGATGATCATCTAGTTTAGCGAGGCAACAGAAGGGACAATGGATAGCTCCGGTACATATCATGAACTGCCATCTGACGGATTGATATGTATGTCTAGGATAGGTAAATGCTATGTATAAAAGATCCTCGACGAGCATATTGATTACCGTCCGCACTCAGTCCATTGGGTCAGGCTTCTCCAGGTCCTTACGAGCCTGATCTGCCAATCTGCCATCAGAAAACACCCGCAGGGCCATCATGGCCATCCCCTTGGCACATTGTATCGCCGCCTTGTGGGCCTCATCTGTAGCCGCCGCAGCGGCAAACGGCCCGCTGTGAATCGCGACCCCTGGCTCTGTCGGGATGCAAAACGCACCGTGGAAACTCGGAACGATGTGGGAGACGTTACCCATATCTGTCGACGCAGTTTGCGGAGTGGGTGGGTGTAACTTGATATCCTCGCCAATCTTGGCCATGTCCTCGATGTAGACATTGCAGAGGGCATCGTTCCACCTCAGGTTATAGTACGCTGGGAACCTGCAAGCCATAAAACCTTAGCATTCCGCGGTAATCACACGACAATGTCCTGTTACCAGTGACTCACGTGGTGATCTTATGCTTGCAGCCTGCTGCCAATGCTCCCGCCTCAATACACTTCTCAACCTTCTGGTGAAGAGCCTTGGAGCGCTTGATGGAGGGGGCCCGCGCACCCCATTCCATGGATGCATATGCCGGAATGATGTTCGCGGTTGTTCCGCCCTCCTTGATAATGGCATGAATTCTCTCATCCGGATTAATCTGCTGGCGTAGCATAGCAGCACCGTTGTATGCCGCTATTGCTGCATCCAACGCGTTGGCACCGCTCCAAGGCTCAGCGGCGGCATGTGCTGGCTCTCCCCAGAACTCAGCGAGCAACTTGTGTGAAGCAATGAGTGTAAGCCCCGCAACGCCGGAGCAACCACCGTCCGCAGTGGCTAGGGCGTGCGCGGCCATGGGATGGGCCATGATTGAGGCAGCGATATCTTCGGCAGGCGTAAAAGCGCCGTTCTCAATAAGGATGGCCTTACCGGCGCCGCCTTCTTCAGCGGGAGTTCCGAGTATACGCAGACGCCCCGGGAGTTTGAGCTCCGTCAGGGCATGGGCAGTTCCTAGAAAGGCGGCCATGGACGAGGTGGCGATAAGGTTATGGCCACAGGCGTGGCCTATCCCGGGAAGTGCGTCATATTCGCAGCAAAAGACGACTTGGCGACCTCCTTGGCCGAAGCTGGCCTCGAAGCTAGTTTCCAGCCCGTAGGTGCTACGCCGAACACTGAATCCGAGGTTCTCTAGATACGTCGCGAGGGTGTCGTGGGCGATGAATTCCTTGAAACAGAGCTCTGGGTTGGCATGGAGGACCATGTTGACTTTGGCGCGGAGGTCGTCGCTGATCTGGTCAATGTGACCGGTGACCAGCCCCCTGGCCTTTTCAATATCAACCGGGAAGGTCTCGGACATTGTGATTCTTGGTGAACTGAGTGTGGGATCAAGGGCCTTGAGTAGGCTATGATTTGTAAACGGATCTGAGGTCTGAGAGACGGCAGCGCTGTGTATTATAGAAACTACCGTGTGTTGAAGCCGGTGTGGCGCAACCGGTAGCGTCTCATACAGGGTAACATCGGTGACAAATCGAACAGTTCTGGACGCTAAGGAATTAGACCCAACATAAATCGGGCCACCAGCATCCTCATGTTCCAGGTATTTCCCCACCTCGGGTAATTGCACCCCCTCACTTGCTTCACGGAGATGCTTTTCGGCAAGTCTACCAACCCACCTTTCCCCCTCATATTAGCAACAGAAAGCTAGGGATGTCAAGCGCCTAGAGATAGTGGGGTACTGGTCGTTGTGGGCATCCTTATGCCACTGTTGCTACCCACTCGCCGTCATTCAATGCTTGTATCCTTGGGCTCGCTTCAAGTGATAAGCTCGGTTCATGGAATTACATCAAGCCGCGGCTAGGTCAGACGCATCATTTTATGTCTAAGTGCAGAAGTGTGCAGCTCCTTGTGGTCTCGCGCGGAATAATATGACGGCGAACGGCGCCAACCGGAGAATTCCAATTCAATATTTGACCTTAGGGGCCGCATCATTGTCGTGAACATGGAAACAGCACTATCATAAAAGAAACCGAGCCTCCAGAAAATGACCCAGTGATTAGTATCCCGACCCATCATAGCCCTAGAAATATAAATGTAGCTTCATGCTAGTACAATAATCCTAATAGACATATCTGAACTGCGGGATCTCCTTGTCAGTCTTGTCCATGGCAGCGCTAATTTCAGCGTCAACTTCTAGCTCGGCGGTGCCGTCTCCGCTCCTGTCCCTCCTACGGTTCTCGATAACCAGGCTGGCTCGAAGGACAAAGCAGAGAACTATCCCAACACCGAAACACACCATCATGGCGAGGAATCCGGACTGGTAAGTAGGGGCCTCGTCGGCGAAGAAGAGCTGTGGTCCGATGATGTTTCCTACACAGTACGCAATGAAAACCTAAGGGGGGAAGTTAGCCAGGCAGGCATATCTAGCGGGGACTAGAGGTGCCGTACCATGGAGTTCACCGTCATCTTTTTGGTAAAGCCGCCAAAGTTACCCGAGACCATGGCCATGACGAGTGGGAAGTTGGCAGTAAAAGCAACAGAGAGACAGTTACCCGCGTAGCGAGCCCACTTTTGCTCAGACGGAACCTGCCGAATCATAGCGCAGCCAACAATGGCGAGAGCGAGATTCCAGGCCATAAAGTAAGTCCGAGTATTCCGGATCCAGGAGCTACCAGTAGTGCAGAAGATGACGATCAGGATCTGAGCCACGAAGGTACCGCTCGTAAGTAGCAGTGTGGCCAAGGTATCAAATCCGAGGCCTTCGATAACGATGGAGCTGAAGCTATGAAGGCCACCGTTGGGAATATTCGCGCAGAGCTGAATGAGGATGATGAGCCAAACGTTTCTGTCAAGGAGGGCCTCCTTGCATTGACTCCACTGGAATCTGTCGTTCTTAATACCCGTCATATTTTCCTTGACCCGAACGATGGCCTTGACCCGGTCCTCTTTGCTAAGGAACCAGGCTTTCATCGGGACATCTGGCAGAAGGAAATAGACCCCAGCAGCCCAGGCAGTTGTAGCGCCTCCGAAGACAAGGAATACGGCCTATGGCACGAAAAAGAACTGTCAGTTTTGTTCATACAACCTCATTAGATGAGCGACAAGCATACCTTCCACGGGGCAATGCTATCGATATGACCAATACCGTAGGCCATAAGACCACCCACAACACCGGCAAACGAGTTGCCGAGGAACCATGCCGCGTGCCGCAGCGGCTGCTCGGAGCGCTTATACCACATAGCAACACAGACCGCAAGGCCAGGTCCGATAGGGGACTCGGTGACACCTAGGAAGAAACGGACGGCGAATAGACCGGCTGCATTATGCGCCACCGCCGTTAACATCAGGACAACTCCCCAAATCAGTCTAGACGGCGAGAATTAGCAACGACTGGAGTTGCTCGATGGCTGCCAGAATGTCTTACACGCTAACCGAGATCGTCTTTGCGACCGGCCACCGAATCATGATCAAGCTGGCTGGGTAGGACGCGACAAGGTATCCAAAGTAGTATATACTGCTCGCCCACGAGAACTCTTCGCCTGAAAGGTTGAGGTCCTCACGAAGCCCCATGATGGCGGTGAATCCGAGAGCCGACTTGTCGAGGAATTGGAACATGTATGAGAATGCCATGACGGGCAGGAGACTGTAACGTATATTTGATTAGCAAAATGTCTATGGATTAGTTTCGACAAGCCTCACTCACCACATATCGATCCTGCGGAGGAGCCTCTTATCCTCCCCCGGAGCCAACTCCTGTACCATATCGGGCGCAACATCATCACCTTTCTGATGCGCCGCATGCTCGACTTCGATCTTCTCGGTCATGTTAAATTCGTGGAATAGCGGATGAAATGGTAAAGACAAGTCGTTTGAATTCGGACAAAATAGGGTGTCCAGAAGGGTCGAGAATCTGTGGAGTATTTTACTACAAAGCACACTTTACGGGGTTACCGCCCTGTATTAGGATGTCGTCCTTTATGTGGTTTCTTCTGCCAGGGTTGCTCCGCATGGTGGGAGAGGGGCCTGCCCCGTGTTTGTGGGGAGAACAGCCCCATGTTTGCGGGGAACTAACATGGGGGACGGTAGCTGGTAAAGCAACCAGGCGTTATGAAATTACTTGCCGAATTATTTATTGGCTCCTTTTGCTTCTGAAAGCCGCCCCTGGACAGGCCTCCCTTGGATTCGCAGGTGAGGCTGTCCGGGGCCCCGCATGGACGCTACCTCAAGTAGCCGACTGTGTGTGGGGACTCCACCCTGGTATGTCATTGGAGGTGGAGAAAGCGGGTTTTTCGCCGATCTCAAATTCCTTGCCCCGATCATAACCAGTAGCATGTCTTTGAAGCCGAGATGATAGGGGGGACCCTGGTCAAGTCGGCAATGAGACGCGGCTTGGAGGACACTAGCCCAAGCTTTCCGCCCTTACCTGGTGATCATTGCGGCGGATATGCGGGATTTTGGAGGCAAGTACTAGTGTTATCGGGCACTACGTAAAAGGCATGAACTCCGGGGAGCTAAGGCTGAACTAGGGGGTAATCTTTAGCTGTCCATACGGAGATATGATATAGCTAGCCGGGCCACCTTCCTGTTCCCCTTCATCTCGCCCAAAGCCCCTTAGATTGTTCCAGAGTCTTATTCTCAAAGACGTGAATCTGCCTGGAACCAGATGAGCTCCTCCGTTACTACCCTTTGATTCCACCCACCCCTCGCCGTAATACTTGGTCGCAAGTAAGAATATACGGCTTTTCTTCCACAGTCCAAATGCAAGTTCGGGCATGACGCCGCCTTGGGGTTCTCTGACTCATGAGAGCGGTGTGATTGTCACAACGGAACGGAAGACATGCAGTAGAGGGATTATAAGGTGGGGAAATGACGCCCGGTGATAGCGCATCATCGTCTCCGCAACTAGGGAACGAGCAGAAGGACAACGCCACCGCGTAGGTAGGGGACGGGCTAGTAAGCTCTGGGTAAGCGCCTATCCCACCTGGTGGTGTATTTGACAGACGTAGGCGGAGAATATCACTGTGGGGCTATGAAAACATCTACTCCCGAAGCGAGCCCGCGATTTAGAGAGGCTGTGCGCGGAGAGTTCCAATCGGAATCTTGAATGCGAGTCTTTCGATGCTTCCAAGGCGGTATGTTTCTCCATGGGTTCGCACAGTCGCATATCGTTAACTGCCGCCCTTATAGATGACGAAAATTCAATAAGTGTCGGTGACAGAACAAAAACAATTATCATATGCAATCCAACTTTGAGACTATATGGTTTCATATAGCTCGCTATAAATGCAAATTCAAGGTCACGCCTGACGCTTGCGGCCCTATCCGCTTAAGCCTTCTTCTCAAGAATTTCTAAACTACCTAGCTATTGCTCATATTCCTCCGCAGGGATTAAGAACGACATTCAATGCCCAGGCGTACTTAGGACCCGCACGGTCGATCTCCGCTGGACCCATCTCGCCAAGAACCCCGGGGGGCAGGGAAAATTAGCTCACCGGTGTTTGTGCCGAGTCTCCGGGTGACGACACCGAAGTTTGACCCACTTTCACACGACCCAAAGTAACTTTTGCTCCGGGAGTTAGCTAGAGGTAGAAGGCCTTTTCCCATAATACAACCCCTTGATTACTCACAGTTCCTTCCTCTCCGACGACCTGGAAGGTGTCAAAAATTCAATAGTCGCGACTTTCTATGACAGTTTTTGGAGTCGTATCTCCTTAAGGAGAAACCCGTCTCACGGTGTGCGCTAGATAACATTATGGTTGATTCAAAGACGGGCGGTTACCACGCGATCCGGACCGTGTTCCCTGACACTAGCTAACCGGGTTAGCTTCCGAATGAGGGGAAGGGCGTTTAGGGGAGCAATAGTGTGGAACGTCCTGTGGTCCTGTGGGGTGGCTGGGAGATTGCCAGAAATTGCGGTATCACACTACCAGTGCCAGGTAAGTGGGTAGTTAAAAAGTTACGGTAGTATCCAGCACGTACCAGACTTAGCGCGCCGAACCTCCTTCGCCTTCGCCCTCGCTCGTGTTGTCTAGGTTTGACTACCGTATTTTAGGTACCAACTGAGGCACATTGTTCCGCATTTAGGCGTCTTATGGTAGATATGGTGATATAATCATCAATCCTTTGTCCGATTACTCTCGCGAATATCATAGAAATGCGCGCCCCGAAGGATGACACATGTCACGGAGGCCTGATCTAGGTACCTAGTTTCTAGGTATACTGACGTTGAATTACACACTTATGAGCTTTCATCTTCAATTAACTCCCGGTTTTCAGTTGATAGATATCCTGCATGAGTTCGTTTTTAGTGCTGGTGACACCCGCAAACTTGTCTAGGGAATCACCTACGGCTGGTACGCTCGGCTGCTCACGACACCGGGTTCGGCCTACCCATATAGCAGATCACAGCTTGGAAACAAACCTCCTGCATAATACCGTGGGAGTTCATTTTATTTCTGTAGACTTGGCGACGTGGACATCGTAGACGGGAATCAAGGGATCAGTTATATTCCCGCACGCGGGTTATCCTAGAGCAAAGGCCGAAATGCAGTAAGAATTCCGCACCGGGCTTTATATGTAGGATTAACTTGTCACAGAATGAACGTTCATTTATACAAGGGTCTTGGCTAATCTAGGAACATCTCATTGCCCAATGGTGATACCATCTGTCAACCTCATCCCAATTGGCAAGCCTGCGATGAATTTCTCGGTAAAGGGAACTTTCCTCTTGGCAGCAAGCTTCTCCTCGATGTCCATGTACATATCATATCTACAGTAACTAGTCAGAATCGCTACAGAGTAGACATAGGGTAAATGGCTAAAGGGTTTCTTACGCATTCATCTCTTCGATGGTCAACTTCTGCTTCTCATCCTCCACCTTGTAAGTTGAGATGTTGGTGTTACTCGAGAACCCTAAGTAACAAGCCGTTAGGAAAGTGTTCCTCGCCACACAAGATAGGATAATATGAGTACATACCGATACGCTCGTTAATATTATAGGCCGCTTTTGCGGCGGCGGCCTGGACCCTTGTAGCTCTCGGGAGCCGTACATCGTTGTATACAGAAAGGCTCTCGGCGATATCACCCTGGAAGTTCGTCTTGTTAAAGAGAATTCCCAGTGCCGCGGCATCTTCGATAGCCATGCAGGCTCCTTGACTTTGGTGCGGCATCATCTGCCAAATGTCAATATATCAGTCATCGATCTAGCAGCATCTAAGGGGTCTATACCGGATGGCCAGCGTCACCAAGCAGACAAGTTGTGCCCTTGGCGATGTACGGATACGGGTCACTATACCAGTTAGTTCCGCTTTAAAACACCCTTAGACGGACTTACTGCAACCACAGCCTCCAAGGCTGGAAATCCCCTCCAATCTCGAGATGCTTCTTGACCTGTGCATCTAACTCTGGGTATGGGGCCAAAAGTTCCTCAACTGGCCTATCGTCCACTCCCCACGCCTGGCTTGTGTAGTCTCCCTTGTCCCTTGGGAAAAAACAGTAGTACGAAAGTAGCTTTCCACCGTTACACGGTGACAGCACAATCTTGTCCCACTTCCCCTCCTGTCCACCCCAGTACTCTAGGGCGCTGTCCTGAGAATAGTCAACCAGCCCTAGCTTTACGGCTTGCTCAGTTGAAACGTTGGCGTGTAGGCAACTCGAATCGGCAGGACGCTTCTCGGGGCGAATTCCGAGGAAGCCGCGAACGGCGGAGCCGATGCCGTCGGCTCCAACAATCAGATCGTGGGTAGCCGTGACTCCGTTCTCAAAGGTAATTTTCCCGCATGCCAGGTCAAGATCCTTGCACTGCATACTATTAGCAAATTCCACGCTTTCGTCTATTCCCAGAAAGTAAAAGGAATGACATTGCGTACCTTATGGTTGACGAGAAGCTTCGCGGGGACACCCTCTCCTTCACCCTCGGCCGAGTCCCTCAACATCGAATGCATGTATTGCCGGTGAAACATGTTGTACACATATCCCCATCGCTCCTCGTAGTCGTCAAGGTCGTACACACTCACGGGCTCACCCGTTTTCCAGTCTCTGTTGATCAGCTTCTTGAGGACCACCGGGTCGCCCTTCTCAATGTCCACACCCCACTCGTGAAGCCAGCGGGTGCCGTTAGCGGCACAGGAAACCGAGGCGCCGACCTCACCCGCGAAGTTGGCACGCTCATAGATCGTAACTCGATGACCAGCGCGGCGGAGGGCGATGGCGACAGACATGCCGCCAATTCCGCCTCCCACTACGCCGACACTAAGCTCGCGCCAATTGTTTGTTTTTGAAGGCATGATAAGCGGTTGATCCTCGCGCGAATATATGTCAAAATAATATAAAAATGCGTAACAAAGAGTTTAAATGCTTGACATATAGGGAAACTTTAACTTGTTGTAGCCCTTGAAGGAAGACTCCTTTTTTAAATTGGAGGTTGTGTTGCGTGTGAACAGTCGTACATGCTAACCCCCCACTAACCGATCACACCAACCGATATCTCATGTCCTTGTCAAGCGCGTTGTCATGCTTTGCCGTCCACGAGAGTGCTTTACCCATCCAGCGTGCTTTAGCCACTGGATCTAGTAGTCCTTAACCGCCAGTGCAGGTGCCTTTTCCGCGTGAGGTGCTTTAGCCGCTGCATAATGCTTCGGAAGGGTCCTTTACCCGCCACAAATGCTTTAGCCGCCCTACGAGCCATTCCCCAGCCGGGCTACCGAATCATGCAGACGCTAACCTTGAATGGTAGGAGGGGGAGCCCGAAGGATGATGGAGCTATTAGCTTGCTTGAGATTTTGTGGTAGGCCAATCGTTTTCGTATCTGGGTCTGATTATTGGGGACCGCGGGCCGAGGTTAACCTATTCTGGTTAGGTGTCTGGCCAAGCATTAGTACAGTGCAATCGCTTACATGTAAATAACCACTCCATTCCAAAACGAGGCCTGGTGACCACCCAGTCTGGAGAAATCCATGCACCGTCGGTCTGTCCAGATCCGATGATGTTTATTAAGATTAGCTTTCCTCCACCCAAGGTTTGCTCAAGCGTGGATTGCACGGAACGTTAAGAGAAAGCTGTGATGGCGTCAAATTCCCCTTCATCATATACACTCCGTGGCATTGACGGGACCCCCGCACACTTTGACCAGTCGCCATAGCTTGATGATAATGTCCTGATTGGACTCCCTAGATGATCTGCACTGCTCGTCCCGTTTTCCTTAAAGAACATATATCCAATGGCCGTCTCGTTTGGGGCCCCACAGCACGGGCGCACTGACAAGATCCGCTAGTTCATGGCGGCATTATCCGGGGCCTGTGCCGTGATTTCTGTCAGATTGGAGTCAGAATAACTTGGCGCGGAGGTTTGGGAAGATCGGGGTTAGGTCCCACGGTATAAACTAGGATCCACCCGCACGGTACGCGACCAGTAGAACAAGCGTCAATTATATAGGGAGGGCGGTTATCCGTCGGTAGCGGCCCGATCAATCCTGTTTCTACCCGTTCTAACTAACACATCTTCCGCACCCGTGTAGTCCCCACGGTCTCGACCTGACTCTCAGATTCCGTTTCGGCATGCCCCGCCCACGTGTTCGGCCGGAGGACCGGCAGCGGGCCCCAAAAGCCTGCGAGCCCTGCAAAATCGCAAAGAAGCGATGCGACTCTGTTACACCTTGCAGGACATGTGTCAAGAAGGGCATCGCCCCTTCATGCACGTATGTCATGTCACGGCGTCGTAGGAGTCGTGGTACGGGTCGTTTGCAGGAAGGCCAAGGCGGTGCCACTGCCGCATCACAATCTTTCTCTTTAGATCTTCATACGGATGCTCAATCCAGTCGCTGGAGGGGGGACGTGGAACGGTCTTCAAGTGCACCATCTGAGCTACAGACACCGCAAGGACCTGAAGTTCCAACCATTCAGAGTCCACTAATGTTGATTAGCTCTAGCGGCGAGAACGGTATGCTCCATACCGATGCGGTGGTCATGAAAACAGAAAACAGAGGGAAACTAATTTGATACCTGCATAGTCCTGGTTGGGAACACGGCTGCCTTGTCATTTTTGCAATTCCTCCGGACATTCTTAAAACAATACATGGGACCGTCTGGATTCACCGAAGAGCAGCAGGAAAATCGAATGCTCGAAGGAGAGGTTCCTGATGATGCATCAGCCGCTTTTCTAGATGACATCAGTGAAAATGAAAGGGACTCCCTCTTGCGCAGGTCAGTTGAAGCGGTAAGTACATTAAGCAGCAGCAACATAGGCAGTTTTACAGACCTACCGCCGCTAACAGGATTCCTAAGTCCTCGGGTCTTTTGGACATATTCACCGAGGAGGAGATACAACACCTCAAGTCAAGAGCCAACTATGTCAGGCTTTCGAATCACCAAGTCATACATGCCGCAGACCGCAACGACCTAGCATCTTTGTACATGATGATTGCCATTGGTGCGCAAAGTCATATAGCCGACGAAAGAGAGAAAGAAATAGCGTCAAGGTACTTCAACCGGTCTCGACACTTGGCATTTGAAGCCATGCTACAAGACCCAACGATATCGATGATCAGGGTATTTTTACTCGCAGCGTTTTATATGTTGGGCGCCTGTCGTAGGACGACGGCCTTCATGTATATTGGCGTTGCTTCAAAAGCGGCCAGCATTCTTGGGCTTCACGAAACGGATGAATACAAGCATCTAGCCACGAAGGAAATAGAACGGAGGTAAGTCCCTGGAAAATGTGATAGAGGACCTATTCAATATTGACTCTGGTGACTATAAAGGCACCGCGTGGCACGAAGCCTCCGCGTTCTCGACTCTGTCTGCAGTTCAATACTTGGACGACCATGTGGCACGCCTCCGCTACAAACAGACGTGCCACTAACAGACCCAAGCCTGGCATCAGGTAATTGCCACAGAAGCTTGGCATTAATCGCATCGTATCAATCCACGGCTATACTTGAGTCCATTGTTCAGAGTTCCAAGGACGAAGAAGGGCTCAGAAATAGTCTGGCTGAAAAATATCTCCATATGCTTTTAAAATGGAGTCAGGCTTTACCCACCCAACTTCGCAGACAATCGATAAGTTCCTCCCAACTGTCTATGATCCCTTCGACCCGCGAGCAAATGATAGGGAATATCCACCTGGCGTGTACATACTACTTCGGCGTTATCCTAGCAACGCGACATTGTCTCATCCTGTACATGATCCATCATCTTCGGGTTACACACCGAAGATCATCCAAGCACTCAAGCCGTTCCGTCGTGGATGCATCGGATGACCAGAAAAATATAGAACTTACCAAGGCGTGTACTGATGCCGCAACATATATGGCACAGATGTGTTGGGAGGCGTTCGAAGGAGGCATGTTACTCGGGAACATGTGCATATTAAAGTAAGTTAATCATAACCGCCATTCATATTCCTAAGTCCATTGGATATCAACAGTAAGCAGGGCTTGGTTATTTGCTGCGGGTCTTGTCCTCGGATTTTCCCTCCTCAAGGAACGGGGAGAGCCATCCGTCATACGCAACATGTACCAAGCCACGCGGCATATGCTTGGAAAAATGGGTCGGCTGAGTCCCTTGGCAGGACAATACTACCAGATCCTAACCAGCTTCTACACGGCGATCAAGGAATACTGGGAAGAGGTATCCCGGGATATACCTCCCCGCGAGGCACCGTACGTAGTGCGGATATTGTCGCCCGGCCCAGGGTATGGATTGTCACAAGATCCCCTTGTGGCTTCCGAGTACCCGACTCCCAGTGCAGCTGGTGAGACGGATACAGAGGGGACGCAGCAGGCGGATGACTTTGATATCGGGGGTCACTTCGATTTTGACCCACATGTTCCTTATATTGATGGATTTAGCTCGGATGATGTGCCGCTAAATATTGTTTGGTCGGATGTTATTGACTTTTTGGAGGCATTCACGCCGAACCCTCCGGTTACTTAGGGTTAGGGTTTCAGAGATGTCAATTTATTCTAGCTAAGCTATTTGCCCGTTTTCTTTTATCCTAGTAGCTTTAAAGCTATCTAAAAGATATGGTAATCAAAGATTTACGGTTAGGGTTAGGGTTAGGGTTAGGGTTAGGGTTAGGGTTAGGGTTAGGGTTAGGGTTAGGGTTAGGGTTAGGGTTA
>JAMFQS010000093.1:103696-121174 GCA_025503055.1 Sordariomycetes sp. B11D1 | reverse complement strand
CCCCCTTTTTTTTCAAACATCATACGGGACCATCAAAGAGGATTGATTTTCGCCATTGCCAGTTCTTTCTTACTAAATAGTATACGTTTCCTCCAAAAAAAGCAAACAAACCAGCTCCCGCAGAAGAAAATTGAGAAGAACCGACATGAATGACGGAAAAAAGCCCATGACAACACAGAGGAACCCGAGGGAAAAACGACGGTAATGGCACGCAAGAGGGAGCAGGCGAACGAAGACATAACGCAGATGAGACCGAACCAAAAAAGCAGAGGAAGACCATTTTTTTCTTGCCCTGCTTGCCGTTGGAAACAAAGAAGAACAGATGGGGAATAGGAACGAGATGCTAGCGATGAGTAAAGCAGGAAAAGCCCAGAGGAAGACGGGATGTAGACAGCGAGGCCGCCGTTTTATATAGCCCGGCCTGACATGGTGCGGCAGGGCGTCCATGCTATCCCTGACGACAGTCACGACACAGAACCGGGAGCTAGACCGCTTCCTGGAGCACACGTCTAAATTTGGCGCTGGGCGCGAGGAACGCCGCCGTTTCCGACAAGTGACGGCGCGCGTGGGGGAGCGTCTCGACGAGGCCCGTCTTGATAGCGTCGAGGTCGGCGATGCTCCGCTTCTCGTTGTCGTTTTTGTCGTCGCCTCCGCCTCCCAGTTGGCCGGTGACTGGACGATAGTTAGCAAGGTTTGCCAAGGCTGTAGTTAAAGGGCCTAGGGAACAACACATACCCGCCAGATAGACGACCACGATAATTACAACAACGATGATGATGAGGACTGCAAGATAATGTTAGCCGACATGTTCACCCAGAACACGGGATAAAGGGGGGTAGACATACGAGTGATACCCAGGCACCACCACTTCTTCCTCCGGGTCGCCCTCGCAGTCTTGACGGCCGTGTCAATCTCAGTGTTCCCCTTGTCCAGGTTCTCGACAACCTCCTCCGCCTGCTGATCAATCTGCTGAACCGCAACCTCCTGCTGCACAACGAGCGTGTTCATGTCCTGGAACAGCTGCGCCAGCTCCGACATCTGCTTCTCAATCTTGAGGATCTGCGCGTGCCGGTCCTTGACGTTGTTCAGCGCCGCCGACGCCTGACCCTGACGGTTGCTCTGCATGAGCGCCTGCGTAAACACCTGCCCACCCTCCGCGCCGTCCACGGCCCTGCTGACCTCCTCCTCCGTCGCGTCAGGCCTCACAATCCTAAACTGCCGCGCAATCTGTCCCTGCATCTCCCGCTGGAAGTCGGCCTCCACGCCTTGGTACTGCTGGATCGCCGTCTTCAGGCGCCTGTCGATGCGCTCGACCTGGCGCGCGTTCATGGGCTGGCCGGCCTCGGGGCTCGACTTTACGTGGCGGACGCGGTCGACGAGAGAGCGGTACAGCTCCATCGTGTCGGAGGAGAGGGCGTCGACCTCGCGGTTCGCGCGGCTGTTGCTAGAGGTGTCGGTGTCGCCGAGCGCGGCGCGGTGGAGGTTCCGGAGCTGGTTGAGGTTCTGCTCGACGAGGTCGATGCCCCGGTCGATGTCGCTGCACTCGTTCAGGATGTTGCCGTTGAAGCCGCCGCCAGACCCCGACTGGAAGGTCGACATCTCGACATTGTTACCACCTGGTGACGGTTAGCGCCGCCATGTAAGGCATGTTGGGTGTGGTGGCCCACCTCCGTAATTGTTCCTCGCGGCGCCGTAGGGAGAGGGCCCCTGGCCGAAGCCAGGCTCCTCCATCCTCTCGTAGCCGCCGCCCATCGTGGGGTCGTCCCTCTGGTCGTACGGGTTTGGCTTTCCGTATCTATCGCGAGTCAGTAACGATCGACGGGTCGCAGGATCGGTGCGAGAGGCGCGCGGACGCGGAGGTCGAGATGTACTGACCCGTACTGTGTCAACCGTTAGCACGTCGTTTAGCAAAGACGATCGCAAGTGTGTCGGTAAGATAAAGGGGGCGCCAGGCACACGATAAGATCATCGCGCCCGGAAAGAAACGACGAAGTGTGGGGCGAACAGCGATTGGAAGCACGATAATTCATCGCCAAGAGGTCTAACTCACGCTCATAACGTCGACGGAAGGATATTCGCAGCGCCGAGGCTGAGCGGGCTTGGGAGAAGGGGCGGAGCGCAGACGTCAAGCGCGGCGCGAAACTCGGCCTCTAACGAGAGCCGACTGGCGATATCGTCTCAACTTCTTTCCAGACGTTGGTCACGATTCGAACGACGATCTGATCGAATGGCTGGTGAAAATTAGAGGATTCGAGAGGAGTTGCGAGGAGTTGTCGGCAAAAGGTGTTTGGGATTGACGAGGGAGCGGAAAATGAGGATACAAACGATGTTACATGGGGGAGGCGGCCTGGGGGCCAGGTACTAAGGTACAACCCTGGGGGCTGTACTGTATACGGGGCACCGTCCAATCCCGTGCGCCAATCCGGCCGCAGCGAAGGCTATGGTAGTGGCGGTTTTAAGCTTTCCCACCGCCAGGAGCCCACTGTCATTGCACTAGTGGGCGCCTAGCGGGAACAGTGTGTGCAGGCACAAAAGGGACGGGTGGAGAGTGTGGGCAGTCGCCAACCCTGGCAGGGGCCAGAGGGATCGGCGGGTTGGGACGTCTCCAGGGGTGAATTAGCGTCAGAACACGGGATCCATTTCCCATCTCCGCTGGTGTTGGGATGTGATTGCGCTCATCTCACTAAAACGCCGCCGGGGCTCATTTCCCACGTACAAGCGTCCCGTGCGTGTATATATCATCGGCCCCCACCGAGATTTTATTCTTCTTTTCTTTTTTCTGAAGATTTCTTCGTGTTGCGGCGACGCCGTCGTCGGCCTGGCGATGGCGCGGGATGTCCCCCGCCTATGCGAGGTCTTTACGGGGCATGTAGAGACGGTGCGAGGCTCGGCCAAGGCCTCCCGCATGTGAACTGCGGCTGCAGCAGGCTCAGCCCACGCTAACAATCTGGGAAAAATACGAGATCGGCGTCCTTGGCCGACTGGTCAGATCTAGTTCTAAGAATAAATCTACGCATCACTTCTGTGAGTAACGTGCACCGGATGACGAACGACAGGCAGCACCGTCAGAGGATACCGTTCTTTCTCTGTTTACATCCGTTCGTCACTTTGGGCTTGGCGGTTCGCGTCGAAGCAACGCAGGGCGGAGCAAGGTGTTTTGAGACCTGCATTCGTCGCCCCGCGCTTCACAATCAGTCTGTTTCATCCACTCGATCCCGCAAAGACAAGTCCTCCGCACTTGGGCGCCCTATCGGAGCAGCCTGCGATGTCACGTCGGGATAACGCCAGGTCGAGCCGGCTCGGGGCTGAGAACAGCCAGTTCTGGGTTGGACATCGAGTTCCGCCAACCGAGGGTATTTCACCCTGTGCTGCGATCCAGTATTTCTAGCCCTTCTGCAGTTTGCCGCTCATAACAACCCGTCACCCGCCTCTCTTGGTTTCTCTCACACACCGTCCCACCCGCAGGACCTGCAAAGCTCGAGCTTACACCGTACGCTTACTCTACCCGTCACCGAATTTCCAACCTCCCAAATCTCCAACTCCACACTGTAGTGTAGTCGATCCACAAGCCCGACCCTGGCGTACTCAACTTCCTGGACGGAGAAACCCGGTACTTAGTTGGGGCCCTTCTTGTAATCGAACTCCGCCCCTCCGCCGTGGGACCGCTTACCCACGTAAAACCGGTAATGCCTGGACACAGCACCGCCACGGTCCGGCACCCCGCCGTCGCTTCCTCCGCCCCCCGCTCCGGGCACCCCCGAGTCCGGCGTCATCACCCCGCCAAACGAGCCGGTTCGTGTTTCCTGTATCCGTAGATCCTCGACAAATGCGCAAACGGCAGGGTCGATCTTGGCGTCGAATACGTCATGACCACTGACAGGGGCAGGCGTGGCTTGCGGCATTGCCCAGGTTTTGTACCGTTCGCTTTCCGCATCCCTCGTGCCTTACTGCACCGAAAAGCACCAACACTGAGTCCGGTCTGTAAGGATCAAGGCCGCGTACGAGCAAAGTGTCCATGTTAATAGTAAACTCCGTACCATATGTAGGGCACAGTCCACCATCATCTCCATCCCAGCGCAAACCCCGTGCAGAAACCCTGAACACCGCGCCTACACAACCGCATACGCCGACCCATAGCTAACACTCGAATCGCTCGGCTCCTGGACAAGCCCGCTCCTCTGGTACTGCACAAACTGGAATTTGGGTCCCTCTGAAACTTCCTCCATCGCTGCCATCATAACCCCGATAGGATGCCTCCCGCATACCGTATTCTCCGTCTTCTTGATGTTGTTGTAGAACGCATCGTGGCTCCCCGACTTGATCGCATCCATAGCAAGCTCATCTACCAGCTTGATCGTCTCGTGAATCGGCTCCCCATCAACCTTACGCGCCGTCCGCGGCAGCTGCGTCATGGTCGCTTCGTTGGCGGCGGGGGAGTAGACCATGTAGTCGAACCTCCTCCCCCAGTGACAAAAGTCGGAGCTCACGATAAACGCGTTCTCGGGGTCGGAGAGGTACGGCGCGAGGATCTTGCCCACGTCCTTTTCGGCGCGGAGGTTATTGTCCCCGATCAAAATCGGGACAATGGGCGGGAACTTTTCCTCATCGCCAAAGGTCTGCTGAAGCCGCTTGTAGAGGTAGGGAAGGTGCATCTCCAGCGAGTGCTCCGCGACGTCGCTGCGGAGCGGGATATCGGAGAAGGAGCCCGCCGCCTTGATGGCCGCTAGCGTCTCGGTGTCGACGGTCAGGTCGCCAAAGGGCGTCTCGTACTTGGTGCAAGTGGTCGCTGCGCAGCCGCGGAGGTAGTACGTGTGCGAGGGGCCGAGGACGAAGACGCGGCGCGCGGAGCTTAGGTCGAGGGACTTGTAGGCCCAGGCGGCGCAAGGGCCTGAGTAGGAGTAGCCCGCGTGCCTGAGTTGTCCTGTTAGCTGTAGCTCTAAACGTAGAGGAGTGCTGGGTAAGGGACGTACGGGGCGATGATGACCCTGGCGCCCGGGACGGGTACGCGCTTGCCGTCGATTGTGTCGGGGACGACGGCGAGGTAGTTGTCGAGCTCGTGGGAGAGGGCGGTGGGGTTGCCCTCATACCAGCTGCCAGCGTGGCTCGCGGGGCGTGATTTACCCGACATTATGGCTTCTTCCTGTCGAACTTTGGATGTGAAGTTTCTGAATCCTGAGGTTGGAGAAGTTGAGTGATGTGCAGACGGTCAGGCTCGGAGGAGCTGGAGCTGGGAGCTCGACGGTGGAGGTGGGGAGGTGGAGCGGGAAGCAGGAGTGCCCCGCATTAGCTACCGAGTACATCGCGGCATGTCATGGAGGGGTAAGAAGCGCCGGAGGCTCCTTCCAGAGAGTTCGACGAATAAGTGAAGGTGGATGAATTTCGTAATACTTTACAGCTGGGCTCGGATAGGGGACATTGTCTCACATGATGGACAGGATCGAGGTGCATCCTTGGCAAGCGGCTCACAATGGTGAACTTGCTGCCTGCTGCCTGCTGGTGCTCCCAACCGTCTTTGTTCGCCCAATATAGGAACGGAAGAGTCTATCAAAGCTACATGGCCATGAACACGTAGGAACTATTTCCATGTTATTGGTGATCCTACTGTATAAGCATAAAGCTCAACAACGCATCCATGCAAGTAAGTTCAACGCCGGCCCTTTCGAAACGCTAATCCCTGATCCAAAAACACCACCCAAACCCAAGCCCCTAACCCACCGGAACCCACCACAAACGCCCAAAGCTCGATACCCTAGCAAACAGAAACACCCGGAGCAGTCGTCCACCCAAGGCCTCCAGCCCACACCTTCCTCCCCGCACAATGGAGACATCTCCGCTGCCCATCCACGTCCGTGACGGAGCACTGCCCGCAGACCCTCCTCCCGCACGGTCCGCACGCGGGATCCTGATCCTGCCCACCATCCACGTCCATATCCGTATCCATCGCGCCGGAGTTGGAGCCGGGCAGGTCAACGCCGCACTCGTCGCACGCCGTCGTCTCGCTTGTTGTGGCCGGCGCGGAGGCGGGCGCGGCGTTCGGCGCGGAGGGTATCGACCAGAAGCTATGCAGCGACCTCTGCCCCCTCGCCGCACCCCCACCCGCCGCCCCCTCCGCAGCCATGGCCTCCGTCGTGTGATCCCCGATATGGGCCGGACCCGCCTCGGTGCCCGACCGCCTCTGCGCGGAGTACAGAAGCCCAAGAGTCCGCCCTGTCATCCCTCGTAAGCTCCCGCGCCGGTGATGGGCACGCCATTCGTAAGACTTACGGTGTACCTCGTCGTCGGCTGGCCTCCCACCGCGGGAGCGCTTGAGGGTCCGGCTCGGGAGGTGGGGCGCGTTGGACATTTGCGGCGGGAAGGGGCTGAAAGAGACGGGGGAGGAGGGGAAGGTGCTTGTTGTTGAGCTGGCTGGGGAGCTGAGCTCCGAGGCGGACCGCTTGCGCTTGAAGGCCATTGCTTGGGGTTGGGTGGAGCGAGCTCTAGCGGAGTGGTGTAAAATATGGTATCCAAGATGGGCTGTATCGAAGTTTCGAGGGGGGGCTGTTGAGCAATACGTCGGAAGTGGGCATCTGTGGAAAGCAGACGAGTCAAGGGATGGAGGGGGCGCGTGGCGATTCTTATGGGTGGGAAAGAGACAATGGGGCGCGGCGGCAGGGGGTATTCAACGCGCCGCGCGAATTGGACGCGACATGCCGTAAAGTGGTCGCGTGCGCCCGAGACCCGCACGCGAGCTAACCCCGGGCTTAACCTCATCCCCAGCATGCAAGGCCGCATCCCTGAGACCGGGATCCATCTTGTCCAAAAAGGGACATCATCCTTCCTTGTAAACAAACTTTGAAGAGGGTTTGGGCCGCTTGCGAGCATGACACCCACGGGCTATCCCGTCGCAGACGCCGCCGTTCGTCGGGCGGGTGGCGCCCCGGACCATCCACCGGCCAGACCCGAAGAGGTGTCCCTGTCCCCAGCCCAAAGCACCCGCACGACGAACAGGATGAGGGCATTCAATCCAGAGTCGCTTACATGACTCCCCCGCGGCTTCCCTCCCCTCCTCATCGCACCCTCCGCAACAAGCCACGGGGTCGCAGCTGAACAAGAAGAGGAGTGCGACGGAACTCGGGGGCTCCGGCACCGCGGCACCCGATTCCCGCAGTACATCTCCCTTCCCGACACCCATTAGACCAGTGATGACACCAGTATCGCATATATACGCATAACACGGCCAATCGCGGTGCGACCCGCCGTGCAATCCTCGTCAGGGACGTCCCGAAAACGGCACTGCACATCCCAGGCGGGACCGATGGTATCACTGGTCCCAGCATAGATTCCAGCCCCAGCGCTTCCCCTCCCACCCCATCGCCTCCGCCTCCCAGAGGACGGCGGAGTCTAACTGTCGATGTGAGCATTGGTGCTCCGAGGTCTGTGTTCATCTGCAACCTACAGCGACGGATGCGTTGGTGGGTATCCGGGCGGCGGCGGCGCAATAGCCCTAATACGGGGCCTGTATCCGTTAAACGGCAGTTGACAACAGACCGCTCGCCGAGCTGTTGCGACACACACAAGGCAAATCACGAAGTGCAAGTATAATGCCACTCAAAATCTTGATCTTGAAGGCTACATCACGTCTAACCATCACCCCAACCAAGACGCGTAAACTCCCCATCACATGCGCCCCCTATATACAACCTTCCCCCCCTCCCCTCCTCCCGCCCGCTCATGCTAAACCCCGCAAATCTCCCGGAGCCAAGCAGAGTATAACCCAAATGCAAATGATAAACAAGGTTACGCGGAACGCCTGCCGATATTTCCCCAGCCTTCGGCCGCGATGTAGACCCTCCCGTATCCCTTTATCCCCCCCTATAAGACATTTCCGTTCCTTTGGTTTCGTATCGTTAAAACAAAGGAGAGATGAGAAAACAGGGTATGAATATGAATAGCCCAGCGGTTCCGCCATAGGCCCTGGTAAGGCCCCGGACTTGTGGTCGTGACAAAGGAGAAGCCATGTCGTTAGCATGACTTGATGATGATGGCTGATGAAAACTCGAAGCCTCTAGCTATCGGCACAAGAGTGCAGCGCTGAGCGGTGTCGAGGAACCCTAGTGGGCCAAGAAGTAATGGTATCGGTTCATTAGGTGTAGAGTGTAGAAGTTGCTCGGGCGCCGATATCTTTCGTCGAGGGTGTCGTGAGCCGACGAGATTGCGGGGGCTAGCGAGAGACGCGGCTCCAGGACATGGCGATCCGTGGGCCTCTGATAGGTGGAATCCATCCAGGCGCAGTGGGCATGCCATGCCCGCAGCCGGCTTGCCCTTCCCAGACAACTAAGCCACCCCGCATCCGGAGAGGTAAGGCCGAGATGGAGGGAGGCGAGACTGGAAGGGGGCTCGCGCAAGGGCGGAGCATCGAGAAGAAGCCAAGCACCTCAAACCCGCTCAGGGCAAATCTCTCCGCGCAGAGGGATCCTGGGGATCAAACCCGCGGTACTGGCCATTCCTCTCCTCATTCGACGCCAGCCACGGCATCGAAGCCCCAGCCTGCGCCGGCTGCTCCGCCGGCCTCTTCGCTTCGTCCCCGCTCCCACTGCCCGAGCCACCCGGAACAAGGTTGGTGACCGCCATGGCGATGGACGCGACCACGAAACCCCTTAGCTCGTGGTCCTCCTTGTTGTCCTCCTTCTGCAGCCGGTACCTCTCGTCCTTGCTCATGTTTGCGCGGCGGATGTTGCGGATCTCCTGCATGATGAAGAGCATCACCTCCTCCGGGCAGCGGTTGCGCGGGAGCGCAAAGTCCGACTTCCGTACGTAGCGCCGCGTGACGTCGGTCGCGCCGTCGATCGAGAAGGCGACGCAGTAAGACATCTTCTTCTTCCAGCCTTCGCTGTAGAGCCTCGGGTTGTCCCAGACCTCCTCCACGGGGTCGACATGGACCCACCGCTGCTGGTGCTCAGAGTAGACCTCCGTCCACACATGGTCCTCGGCGTTCCACACCCACCGTACCCTGCCGCCGACGGCTCGGCACAGCATGCTGAAGCAGTTCGCCCATTCGCCCACGCGTCCGCGTCGGGTCTGGAGCAGCCTCCACACGTCACCATATCGGGGGAACCGCTCGTATGCACCGCAGTCCGGCGCGGAGCATCGGTAGAGCTCAACCCGTAGCGCGCCGCAAGCACTCTCGTCGGGCGTCGGGGCGGCCATGCCCTGGGCGTTCGTCGGGCTGAGGCACACGGGGCAGGGGGGGTTATTCACCCACGTGAAGAAGGACCGCTTGAACCATCTAGGACATTTGTTAGCCGACTGCGCACAGTTGCGGCTGCCGTCTGGAACCAATCGGGGCACTCACCTTAGAAGAGCCCGGATAACACAGTCCTGGTAGCCCCATTCGGGTTTCCTCTGGCCCAGGCTCTCCGCTTGCGCCCGCAAGATCTGCGTCTCCTCCTCCGCCTCGCTGTATATCCGGTCGAGCGGGATGATCTGCAGAGCCTCGTCTAGCAGGCCCGGGTTCTCGTACTTCGTCGGCGTGAGCGATAGACTGATCATTAGGCTGCGGAATTTTTGCGACGCAGCGTCATTAGGGGCGGGCGGCGTCGGGATCTTGGGGAGGTGTCGGATCGAGGAGTAGGAGGGCGGGGTCGTGTGGCCTTGGGAGGTGGTCGGCCTGCTCGAGGAGCCGGAGGCGGCCCGGAGGTTGGTGCTCGATGTGCACTCTCGGGGCGATGGCGGCGCTAACCGGCGGGGGCTCGATCGCAGTTCGTTCATGCGTTTGTCTCGCAGGAGAGATTCGAAGCGCACTCTGAGGTCCCGCGCCCATTCCTCGTCGAAGTCCTGGTCGCCACCCCGGGGCTGGGCGTTCGGGTGGTTGAACGGTGGCCGTTGGCCCGCCATGGTTGCGGTGGTTCTTGGTCGCTGCCGTGGTTGAAAACTATGCAATGGATCTGGCCTTTGGCCCTTTCCTCTAACAAATGTTATGAATTAAGAGGCGGGTGGCTCCTCTTTCCGGCGCCGGTGCGCTGAGAAGTGTCTGGGTTTGCGCGAGGGTGAACCGGGTCGGTGGGCGCCCGTTGATGTATGGCGCAGGTGACGGAGGCGACTTCCTGACAACCGGTAGGATATCCGCGGGCGCTGATGGCGACACTACTCGAAAGCTCGTAGATTCCCGTTGGATCGCCTTCTCTTAGCTCAAAGTATTCAGTTGGTGTCGACCGGTCGTCCTCCGGCACTTCTCCCCTCCAGAGATGGGATGAAGGGACTGCGTCGAGCGGGTCGTCCGGGTTCGGTCGATTCGGGATGCCGCCGGAGTCGGGATAAGTTTAACCGTCGACCTGCCTTCTCGACGCGTCGAAGCGATGGCGTTGTGGCAGGAAAACTCGAGTCGCAGAGAAAACCGTGACAACAGGCGATCGGTCGTCGAGTCGGCGATGGGAGGTGTGTGTGAGTCGGGTATATGTTGGGGCGGAGGGAGCGCACGAGCAAGGGCCGACCCAAGGGGAATTATGGGAAATCGGCAGGGGAGTGGCACCCGGTGCTGGCGTAGCGGTCTTGGCGTAGACTTGTGGGGGAGGAGGAGTGGAAGATGTCGAAGGCATACGCGTAAGCTGCGTGAGAGGGGCCAATCAGATGTCGTATCTCATTTACACTGGCCAGTCGGGCCTGAGTCGCGCTGCGTACAGGTACTTCTCGGCTCTGCGGTTGCCTGTCCAGACCTCGAATAAGACGAGTCGGAATCTGCCTGCAGCGCTGTGGCCCTCCAGCGCCCGTGAAGTAATTCTCCAGTCTAGCAGATCAGTCGTAAGGGTCGTAACGCGTGTCGTCAGTCATGAGTCGTCACTCGGGGCCCGAGGCGACGCATCCCGTGACAAAGCGCTGATTAGCAGACTCGCCATCGCCGTTTCCAGAGTCCACGTAATCGGGGTTGAGCTTCAGCTAGTGTCGTCTCCTTCGCCCGGTCTCTGACCTCGCTTGGCGACTCTCGCGTCCCTTCGCTGGGGATGATGCGGCCGCTCGTACAGCTACAGCGTCGAGTGGGTAGAAATTGCTGGGCTTAGGCTGGTATCCGGACTCGTCGCAAGTAGCGTATTGGACGCGCACGCTCACTGAGGTCGGACGAAATGCGGGGCTGCCTTCAGTGGCTAGCGCGGCCACCCACGCCCGCCTGGTATGGTGAACGGCAAGGACAGCCTCAGCGGAAGTACCGGTACATGCCTCTCGTCGTCGTACAACACGCTGCCGTACTTGAACCTTGCAATCCATTACGCCATCCCGCGAAACCCTTGTACCCATTACTCCGCAGTTTCCACAGTTCCACTCCGCCCACAGCCCGCCGCAAGGGAGGGGCGATGACGAGGCGCTGGCTTCCCGTTTCGGGCTTGGCGTCCAGGTAGCGCTCTGAAGTCTGGGCTCCGGAAAAGCCAAGCCGGAATCGACCCCTGGCTTCGAAACGACCTAATGAAGAGGCAATCGCCTCCGTCTACCCACGGTCTTCCTAACTCCCGCTCTCTCCCGCGGTTCTGGCGCCGGCGGATGTCCTGACGGGCCGGTATATCGCGGTTCCTGCGGGTCAGAATGCCAGGGGTACAGAGAATGGATCTGTAGGCTTAGTCACGCAGCTGGCGAAATTCTCCGTTTGATACGACGGCATACATCTCCGAGGATCCAGAACGCCAAGGCGTTTCTCAGCCAGAGTGGGAAAACTGGGCTGCGGCACCTGGAGGCAACGGGATCCACGTGGGCTCCGCGCGACCTGGTGAGCCCTGAGGACTCCAAACACCATCGTCATTCTCGCCACCTCCCTCTCTAAGCCCACGCGTCCCGGTCGATCGAATGCTGAAAGCCTCGCAAAGCGCGGGTTGCCTCACATGGTGATGCGCCGGATCGGCTCGAGATGCCCGGCGGCCTCTGCCGTGCCGGGGCGCAGGGAAATTGATGGCATTCCCGCGCATAAGGTCTTCCCCTTCTGTGTCGATGAGTCTGCTTGATATTACCTTCGATTCAGAAACTGAACCATACAAGCAGGTTCGTTCGATGAACTTTTCAGGAGGCGCTGGCCAACCGAGAGGAGGAGGAGGAGGAGGAGGAGGAGGAGGAGGGCCTATCAGCGGCGCTGGATCTGGTAGCATTGTCTCACCTCCGTGTCTGGCCACGCATTCACAAGCTCTCATTCCGTCACGGGCCCGCGCCTCGTGGCTTTCGGGTATTCTCGAGCAGCACTCGTAAGACGATGCACGAGAGATCCCTTAGTGTCCCAGGCCCGGCCGCAGCCTCGCTCACGCACGTGGAAGCAGAGGATTGGCAAGCATCAACAGAGGGTATGGGATATTGCCCGAATTTCCTGAACTACATCTGGCGTCGAGAGCGGATCTGCGTCGATGGCTTACTTTGAAGAGGGCATGTCCACCAGGCTTGGTGTGTCTGGCCGTCCTCGTGCCTCTCGTCCTCAAGTGCGGACATTGCCTCTGTGACAAGCGCACAGGGACATGGACTTATCAAGACACTTTCCGGAGAGCACGCCGGTGGTCTTGCCATTAGTGAACTTGACTGTGAAGCCCTGTTCAAGTCGAAGATACCACTTAAAACGGGATGTCGTCGGATCACTTGGCACTCTCGACGCATTGCAACATACAAAGCACCATGCTACCCTCCCTCTCTGCCCGCGTGCCCATGGCCAACGAGTGTTGACCAGCCCGCACCTTGGCGGCTCCTCTTCCTCTCCTCAAGGATGCTTGCCCCGAAGATGTTCATCGCCAAGGCCCCCCATCCAGAGACGATACTATATTTGTACTTGTACTCCCCGAGGGGCCCCAGCCGGGATAGGTTAACAAGAAGAGAGATCCCCGTCCCTCATGCGATTCCCGACCCACCCTGAGCTTTGTCCATCGGAGTTAAAGACGCGGCTTCGTACGCTGATACGACGTACGAGGCATGCCTGCAGTCTCTGCTGCCGAATGTTGCCGTGGCGCCGAGCCGGCTGTCCTCCGGGAGCGGTCGCCTCCCCAGAACGACAGCCTCCAAGGGATGATGTCCAAGCCTCTCCCTTCGCCTACTTCTTCGCCCCATCATCACAATAGCCTTTGACTAGCAACTCGTCGAGTCCAAGCGGCCCCAGGATCCGCAAGCGAAGGCGGTGGGGTGTGGGGTGTGTGAAACGGGGGGACAAGACGAGCTCAGGAAGGGGGGCTGACGCGTCATCCGCTCCGTTGCGATCTTTTTTCGTCCCGGCCCCCAAATACCAAGTTAACGAAGGCCTTTTTTTTTTTTTTCTTTTTCTTTTTCTTTTTCTCCATTTTTGCCTGAATTCTAAGTCGTGAGCCTGGGGCAGCTCATATGTGCATTGCATTCGAGGCAGTTCGCTTAGGGATCGGATCTGCCTGTTTGGGGTTGGCTTGCGCGTTGGTTGACGAGGCGTGGTCGTCTGATATGGAGCCTTGACCTTGATGGAGTAGTGTCATTTGCATGGGACCTTTGAACTGGGTATTGGGTTCCCACGCTGGCCAGAAGGAGATCACGTTGCGAACCTAGACTTGCTCATGACCTCTATCCAGCCACCGGGTGAAGATCAAAAAGACGTCGTCAACCCGGCCCATCAGCGACGAGCAGCGTACGTAAGCCCCCATCGAACCACTTTACCGCACTTTAGACCCCCGTCTGGGCCCCAGGGCTCCCGTTTTCCCATTATTCTCCGATTCGTCATTGGGCGGGCTGCCGAGTCCCACCGGCGAAGCGACCGGCGAGGTAGAGAACCCACATTGGATTGGCGGTCGATTTGACGTTCATATGGCCCCCTTTGGACCCACGGATTGGCGATGGGCGGCGGTCTGCTTCGTCATCGGCATTCATCTGCGTTTCGAAGGTCCAGTATTGTTGTCTTTTTTTTTGTGGGGTTCGTGATGGCTGTGCACTCGATGCGTTTCGTGTTTACCGGATTCCATTGCGTGCGACGCAGTAAAAGAACAACTTGAACGATGATATTCAGCGCTATTACTTCATACATGTCCAGCACATCCCCACGCCTCCACTGACCAACCACTTCCTCGCAGACACCTAGTGATACGTCCTCTCCTTGCCGTCACCATAGCGTTCCGGCAACTCGATCTCCCAAAGCGGCCTCTCGACCAGCGCAACCTCCACACCCTCACCCCCTTCACCAACGGGCACGATACCGAGGATGGGCCTAAACTTGGTCTCCAACCTCCACCTCCTCCCCCCATCCGCGCTCCGCGACCCCGCCCCCTCCGCCTCCGCCTCCCTCAGCGCCTCCAGCTCCCCCCTCCTCCCTTCGCTCTCCTCGTCCTCGTCCTCATCCTCACTACCCTCCAGCTCATCCTCATGCTTCACCTCGTTATCCAGCGCCCGCGCCTCCTTCGACGTCCCGTCCAGCTTGTAAACCTTGTGCGGGCCAAGAGACCCCACCTGCATCTTACTACCCGCGCCGTGATCCCCCGCCGCGCGCTTGCGCTTGGCACTCTGCGCGGCTGTGACCTTTGTATCGACAGTGATGTTAAGCTTAAAGACGAAGCTGGGGCCGTAGATGATGGCGTGGTCCCCGCTCCAGACGACCCCCATGGCCAGGTCCCGGATGTCGAGCATCTGCGGCGGCATCTGCGCGCGCTTGTTCCGCCTCGACCAGTCCGTCAGCGTCCCGCGGAGGGGGTGCAGCGTGACCACCTCGAAGGGCGTCGTCACCGCCAGGAGGGTGTAATCGTCGTGCGACCCCACGACCCCGTTCGTCGCGGGCTGGCGAGGCACGTCGGGTGAGAAGGATAATACGACGGGGGTCGACGACAGCTTCGGAAGCTGGGCGCCCGAGGGGTTGCGGGCCCACTTCTCCTTGGGGCCCGAGGCCCCGTTGGCCTCGTCGTCGCTGTCGTCATCACTCGAGTCATCATCCGACGGCGTGTCCTCGTCGTTCTTCGCGCCGTTCTGGAGGGTAGCTTCCGGGTCGCGGAGGATCCAGGTGTCGATGTACCCCGCCAGGTCCACCGTCGCCAGCATCTTGCTGTCTGGCGAGAAGCACGTCTTGGTGATACTCCTGTCATAGGCGCCCAATCCGCCGAGGAGCTTGTGCCGCGGCACGTCGCGGCTCAGGCGTTTTAGCCTCTGGATCTTTTGGGGTAATTCTAGTACCTTCGACTCGTCGGCGAGAGATATCCTCGCGACCGAAACGTCGGTTCCCTCTTCCACAATGCAGAGCCACCTCCCATCGGGAGAAACGGTCAGATTCGCCGCTCCGACATCAGAGAACTCCGCGGGAAGCGAAATCTCGGCTACCCGGACATCCCTAGGGCCCGCGGGGCTGTTGTGGTGAAGACGCCACGCCCTGATCCCGGACGAGGCCGACGAAGCGGCCAAGAAGGTGCCGTCGGGGCTGATGACTGCAGACGAGATGTTGGACTCCGTGTTGACAACAATCTTCTTGAGCAGCTTGTGGTTCTTCCGGAGTTCCGCGTCGTCCTGGCGGTGGATAGCCTCGACCGACCGCGGGAACAGCCAGATGCGGATCTCCTGATCCCACCAGCTAACCATGAACCTCGCCTTCGAGGCCCCGGCAAGCGGTGGCTGCTGCGGCAGGTGGGAGAGTCGCCTGTGGTTCTCGAGTCCGATCTCCTTCATCGGGAGGACAACTGGCGCGCCATCGGGACCTTGAAGATGTTAGTAACCGTGTGACAAGCGCGAAGATCGGAAGGATTCTTACCGCCCGAGACAATAACGTTCTTGTTCCCGCCCTCGAAGGACGCCATCGCCTTGACGTCGTGCTCGTGGTACCGCCGGCTCCAGACCTTGCCCCACCGGCCGCTCCCCGCCAGTTTCTTGTAAAAGATGGACCTCCTGTCCATACCGCCGCTAGCAATCACGGAGCCGTCGGCACTCACCGCCAGGCTCAGGGCATCGGAGTCGTGGCTCTGCAGCCGCTGCGCTAGGGTAAACGTCTTTCCGTCCCAGATGCAGATCTGCCCAGTCGAGTCGGCCGACACAATGTCGCCCCCCGGGAGACACTTGACAGACCACACAATAATGTCCTTGGATCCGCCCGCGAGATCGGACCCGAGCGTCATCGTCTTCAGCATCATGCCCTTGCGCAAGTCGTAGACGCGAATCGTGCTGTCGGAGCACCCGACGACGGCGGTGTGCCGGTTGACAAAGGCCATGCTGAGGAGCTGGTGCTTCTTAGTCTGCGACCGCACCAGGACCCTGTCAAATCTCAGAGTGTCGTCCTCGATCGAGTAGCTGATAAGCTCGCCCTTTATCGTCCCGGCAATGAGCCGCGTGCTCGAGTGCGGCCCAGGGCCAGAGTCCTGCTTCGACTTCTTGAAGGACACGGGCTGCGCCGCAAGGCACCAGATCTCGCCGTGGTTCCCGGTGGCATGCCTCTTCGGCACTCCCTTCGCGAGGTCCCACTCCGTGATCGTCGAGCTGGAGCCGATACTAAACAGGCGCTGCCGCCCGGCGACGGTCTTGTCGTCGGACAGGTTCTGGTCGGGCTCCGTCACCCACACCAGCGCGTCGACGCTCCGGTCCAGACCCCCGTGTATGACCTTCTCCTGCAGCCACGACCCGTTCAGGGGGTTCCATATCTCGATGTCGCCATTCTCGCGGCCCACGGCGAGGCGGGCGTTGGCGGCCTGGCCCGGGGTCTGCGCCCGCGGATGGGAGAAGGCGAGGGCGTTGATCGGGGCCGGGGGGTAGAGCACGAATCGGCAGCGGTGGATATCCATCGTGGGCGCTTTGGGCGGGGGGTTGCGAAACTGGGGCGGATTTCGCGGATTGTCTTATGCCGAGCGCTCTCCCACGGGCAGCATTGTCTGAAAAGGCTCTGCAAGTCGAGGGTCGCTTTCGCGGAATTGATGGCTGTTTGGCGCGGTCCGCAAAATATTTTTTCTGCCCATCAAATCCTGGGCGGTGAAGCTTGCGGGCCCACTATTTCCTGCCCTCCGCCGCGAGCTGGTGGGCTGCCCGTGCGTTACCCCTCCACCCCACTCTCACTTGCTCTGAGACACTGACTGTCAAACACCACCATCACATAAGCTTGGAGCTACGCCCGATTATGTCACTGCGAAATGAGAGCCATTAGGTCATGAGCCAAGGGAGGTTGTCCGGGCTCCCATGCTGGCACCTCGGGTGGGAATGGAGTGACTGAACTGCCGGGAGTCCCGCCCCGGCTTCCCTGGTGGTCTTGTAACCACAGACTGCACTTCTTGAAACAAAGCACACCCGATCTTGCAACTGTGAGAGCCACAATAAGTTGGCGAAAGTTTTGCTTGGCGCTTTTTGTTAAGCTTCTCCTTCACAACTGCATTCCATCCAACCTTCCCCCTTGGTCTTGCCTGTGACTCAGCCCAGTTGCAACAGACCACTCTTCGGCTCTTCAGTTTGGAGCAGGGCAACAGCTGCATCAGCCCATCGCGACTTGGCTCTACCCCTCCCCCAGCTATATAGCCTCTTCATGCGCTATTATATCTTACTCCAACGTCCGCCGCGATAAATCCCCCGCCCCTT
>JAMFQS010000093.1:0-98089 GCA_025503055.1 Sordariomycetes sp. B11D1 | reverse complement strand
TGGGGACCCTTGTACTTCTTGTCCTCTCCCTGGTCATGGCAGTGAGGCCCCTTGCACTCCTCAACTCCATCGGCGTCACCCTTCCCATCCTCATGGCAGTGGGGGCCCTCGCACTTGTCGTGCTCTCCCTCGTCATCCTTCCCATCCTCATGGCAGTGGGGGCCCTTGCACTTGTCGTGCTCTCCCTCCTCATAGCAGTGAGGACCCTTGCACTTCTTGTCCTCTCCCTGGTCATGGCAGTGAGGGCCCTTGCACTCCTCGACTCCATCGGCGTCACCCTTCCCATCCTCATGGCAGTGGGGGCCCTCGCACTTGTCGTGCTCTCCCTCGTCATACTTTCCCTCGTCATGCTCTCCCCCGTCATGCTCTCCCTCGTCATCCTTCCCATCCTCATGACAATGGGGACCCTTGCACTCCTTGTCCTTCTCATCGCAGTGGAGGCCCTTGCACTCCTTGTCCTTCTCATCGCAGTGGGGGCCCTTGCACTTCTTGTCCTCTCCTCCAACCTTACCATGATCATCCTTCCCACAATCTTTACCATGGCAGGTAGGCATCGGGAGGTCAACAGTGACCCACTTAGTCGTGGTGCTCGTGGCATCAACGATAGTAGTCTCCTCACCCCATGGTCCCTCGTAGTCGTTCTCCCACTGGCCATCTCCCTCGGGCTCGACCTTGGCGGGCGGGAGGATGGTCGGGAGGGCGATGTCCAGGTGGGTGGTGGTCGTGGTGCAATCCTCGCCCTTGTCGCCCTTGTCGTCGTGGAGACGGCCAGCTAGGGCGAGGGCCGGGAAGGCGGCGAGGGAGATCTTGCGAAGGGACATTTTTTTGGCTTTTGGGAAAATGGAAGGCCAAACGATATCTTGTCAAGAGCTTGGTTCCAAGCGAGCGGCTGGTGCCAAAGGCTAAAGCGCACAAAAGAGTGAAGTGGTTCTGGCTTGGGGAAAAAACGAGTGTGATGCTGCGGTTGCAGGATGAGGAGAGATTCGGATAGCGCCAGGGGAGCTCTTATATATTTGGCGATACGAGAAATACTTTGGGACGGGAAGCCCATACGCGACTCCTGTGTTAAAAGTGATATGGATTGTTTCATTGAGTTCCCTGAGCACCGCTTGTTGTGATGCTCCGTCGCGCGCGCTTGAAGCCAAGGACTGGCTGGACCCCGAGTCTGCATGTCGACGATTTTAAGACACTCCGGTCGGGGGATGTCTAAAGGTGAAGGGCTTCAAGGGGCCTAAGTATATAGTGGCGTCCTCGGCAAAAAAACTCAGGTGGAGGAAGGCCTGGCCCGTGTCTCAGGGTGGCTGGACTCTCAAGGCCTCCGGCGTCCGAGTCGAACCACAGTCTGGCTAGGCAAGCTTTCTCGGAACGGCATTCCCGTCGACATTGATAGGACGTTTCTCTGGGCTTCAAAGAATTGAACGAAACTCGCACTATAGGCTATTAATATCTCCGGGAGATGAGGCGATGATACGGCCACGCCCGAGGACGTGTCGTGTCGTCAAGAGCTATTTCCGGAAACAAACTATTAGTTCCGATGTCTTACATTTAAATTAACTTCGTAACGGACAGTATCCATGCGCAACTGGCCCCATGGACCACGTCAATTACCTTCTACTCTAGCTGCGACCACTGGTGCCAGCCCCCCTTCATCGGGCTCAGTATGGAGGCTTACAGCCATTTGTGTATTTCGGCCTGTTTCAACAGGAAGAATGGTTCTGGTTTCCTTAATGTAGCCAGAATTTCGGCATAATAATACGTCCCGTGTTCCAAAGACGAGAACAGATGCGTTGAGGTAGTTGCTTTTTCCCGCCCCTATCGGCTCCTCCTCTGCAAGTCTCACAACCCGAGCTCCCTTAGCTGCGCCAAGAAGGGGTAACGCCAAAGGAGACGCAGTTTGGGCTGAGAACAAGCAGATGGCCAAGACATCTGCGGGTGAACTAGAGAGCTTCGGGACAGAGCCGAGCGTCGGCAAGACAATATTGGGACGACACGAGGTTAGGGCTTCCGGGGTCGAGGGCGTATGGACAAAGACGACTCGCGATGCTATTCTTGGCCTATCGTGAGATGCGAATAGACGCTATCGAGGATGGTGCTTGTGCATGCGAAGCGTAGTAGTTCTTAGCACTCTGCGATATGCCCTCCAGCTGAATGGAGAGGGGCTTGGCGATGCGGCGCATTCATACCATGTCCTTCCTATTCCGTATTACACTAGTGGACTTCTCGCCTTGCAGAATCTGGAGCCGGCCGTCCCGGATGAGAAGGAATCTATATAAGCCTCGAGGACAGCAGCTCGGATCATCACTCTCGACTGCACCGTCAACAGCCAGCTTTCACTCCTTAGCCAACTTCATCCAGTCTTTCACTGAAGAGTAGTCTTTCTCCCTTCGCAATGACCTTCGCTTTTCGCCTTTCCAAGCTCGCCGGAGCCGCCGCTCTGGCCCTCAGCCAGCCGGCCCTGGGCGGCTACTTACCCCAGCCCTCCCAACACCAGGCGTGCCCTGCCGGCAAGGTCGTTGTCGAGCTGCAGCCCGCCGAGCTGATCTTCAAGCAGCCGGTCGACATCGACCTCTACTGCCCCTTCAACACCAAGATCCCTATCGACGATGACGTTACACTCACCGTCACGGATGCCCCCAAGACCGTCGTGACGCAGGTGACTGTCACCAAGAAGAGCCGCACGACCTTTACCAAGTGAGTCCACCTTGTTTCGGTTACATCAACGGGTAGATAGTAAGAGCTAACATGCACAAGGACTCGCACCTTGGCTCCTCCTCTCTGGCATGGCCCCTGGCACACCACCACGGCCATCGGCTGCGGCCGCTGCCACGGCCCCATCACCATTCCCCCCTACCCCGGCGGCAACCACGGCACCATCATCTACCCGCCCCGCCCCGGCGGGGGGAAGCTGTCCTTCACGGGGCCGTACGTCACCACCACGCTAGACTGCGAATGCGGCGGCCAGGAGGACGTGACTGTCACGCTCCCGCCGAGTGGGCACTGGGGCAATCCCGGCACCGTGATTGTCATTCCGTCCACGACGGAGGATGTCTTTACGGAGCCGTACACGACCATTACGGGAGAGCCCTGGGAGGAGACGACGCTTACGCGTTCTCTCCCGCCGGGGGATGAGGACTCGACTGGGACGGTTATTGTGCTGGAGCCGTCGGGCGATGGCGGGCCGAGCGAGACGGGGGACTACGCTGAAAGTGAGGAACCAGCTGAGCAGTCAACTGGGGGGTCCACTGGAGAACCTACTGGCGAGCCAATTGAGGAACCTACCGATGAGCCCACTGGAGAGCCTACTGAGGAGCCGACTCAAGAGCCCATCGCCCCCGTGGAGTCCTGCCCCGAAGTCCCGGACGAATGCACCGTCCTCGTCGAGCTCAACGGCATCCCCCTCCTGGGCGGCCTCTCCGCCTGCATAAACGCCCTCGAGCTCCTCGACTTTGTTGGTGTCACAGTCACCTGCCTCCTGGACCTCGACCTGACGGCTGTCGGCGCTAGCGTCGTGGATTGTGTCGGCAGGGAGCTCGAGGCTGAGTGCGACGAAGGGCCAGCTGAGTCTGAGGAGCCAATTGAGGAGCCAGCCGAGACCGAGGAGCCAACTGAGGGGCCAGTTGAGACCAAAGAGCCAACTGAGGAGCTCTGCCCCGACGTCCCGGACGAATGCACTGCCCTCATCGAGCTCAACGGCATCCCCCTCCTGGGCGGCCTCTCTGTCTGCATCAACGCCCTTGAGCTCCTCGACTTCGTCAGCGTCACAGTCACCTGCCTCCTAGACCTCGACCTGACGGCCATTGGCGCTAGCGTCGTGGATTGTATCAGCAGGGAGCTCGAGGCTGAGTGCGACGAAGAGCCAACGGAGACCGAGAAGCCAACTGAGGAGCCAGCCGAGCCCGAGCAGCCAACTGAGGAGCCAGCTGAGACCGAGGAGCCAACTGAGGGGCCAGTTGAGACCGAGGAGCCAACTGAAGAGCTCTGTTCCGAGGTCCCAGAGGAATGTACTGCTCTCGTCGAGCTCAACGGCCTCCCGCTCCTGGGCGGCGTCTCTGCCTGCATCAACGCCCTCGAGCTCCTCGACTTCGTCGGCGTCACAGTCACCTGCCTCCTAGACCTGGTCTTGAACGCCGTCGGTGTTGACGTCGTGGATTGTATCACCAGGGAGGTCGAGGCTGAGTGCAACGAGTAAATACCATCTTCTCGGCCGCCTGCCGATCAGTGCACTGGGCTTGGGGTGGGATGTTTGGTGTTGAGTGTATGGTGCGACCTTTGAGGTAGAGTAGGCATAGTGGGAGGACTGCATTGGATCCCCGATGTTTCGTTATTGTCTGTCTTGTTTGTGGGATCCAAAGTTTTGCCTTGCTTCTAATATCCTGGACTGAGCCGGTTGCTTGTCGTCTCTGTTCCTGCGCGTAATCCATGAAGCTATTCTCAAATTGATCCATGCCCTACTTTTCCAAACGTGGATGTCCGGGTCATAAAGGCTGTGTGACCGCAACGCCATGGCCCTCAACGTCGTATCCGGAACATGCAGCGGAGGGAAAAAAAGAAAAAGAAAGGATGTGGTCGCACTGCATTCGCTCCCGCCCCTCCGGACCCCGCATTCCGCCCCGCCCCCTCCCGGGCCGGACCCGCCGGGATTACCCCGCTCTCGGGATGCCCTCCCCGAGACCGGGCCGGGCTCCGGTCCAGTCGTCGGCGCGCAGTAGCGTCCATTCGTCCGCGATGAAGCCCGCGGGAATCGAGCCTTGCATCCCGCGAACGACTGATTCTCTTGTTTTCGCGGCGCGTGAACTCTCACAGGCGATACCAGTGTTCGGTGACAGACCTTGCTTACATGCACCCGCGCGCCATGTCCAACCAGATCGCCTCTCCCAAAGTCGACGCCACGGGCAAGACCCGCCTACAGGCCTCGCTCGAGCGCGCGAAGAGAGGCGAGGGGCCGAGTATCGGGCAGTGGCTCGAGTTCCCGGGGTACACCCTCGCGCGGACGGTGGCGGCTCTGGGAGAAGACGTGAGTTCCTCCGCTCGGGAGCATGGCCTGGATACTGACAGCGCCAGTGGGTCCTCATCGACACGGAGCATGGCAACATCGACGACTCTCAGATGTACCTCCAGGTCGGGGCCATCGCCTCGTCCGGCGCGTCGCCCATAGTACGGATACCGGCCTCGGAGCCGTGGATGATCAAGCGGGCGCTGGACAGCGGCGCGCACGCCATCATGGTGCCCATGTGTGAGACAAAGGTATGTTTCCTTGCTTCCCCTTCTCTTCCTATACCCTGGCAACTGCCATCCAGGCCCCTTACACTAACACCCCCCAGGAGCAGGCCGAAGCCATCGTTCGCGCAAGCAAATACCCCTCACGCCGGTACCCCACAGGCTTCCGCGGTGCCGGCGCAATGTTCGCCCCCGCCAACTTCAACCAAAACGGCCGCGACTACCTCCTCTCCGCCAACGCCAACACCCTGATCTGCGTCCAAATCGAGACCCGCACCGCTATCCAAAACGTCGAGGCCATCGCCTCCGTCCCCGGTATTGACATGCTCTTCGTAGGCCCCAACGACCTGGCGAGCTCGATGGGGTACGTGGCGTTTGACCACGCGAAAGAGCCCGAGGTGCAGGAGGCGACGGCGAGGGTGTTACGGGCGGGGTTGGAGGCGGGGAAGTATGTGGGCCACTTTGCGATGGGGGCGGAGGCTGCGGCGGAGAGGGTTAAGCAGGGGTTCGAGTTTGTGAATTGCGGGGCGGATATCGTTGCTGTTACGAGTTGGATGTCGGGGGAGATGGGGAGGTTGAGGGGGCTGGTGGCGGATAAGGGGGGAGAAGGGAGCCGAGAGTAGCTAGGCGCGGCTGTATGGAACCCAGAAGATGGTCTGGCACCGAGGCTCCATTAAGACGATGGGAGGCCAAGGCATCGGGATCCCTTGCTATGGCCGTTTGCCCAAGACGGGGGCCGGTGCTAGTCTAAGCCCATGGCATTGATAGTAGCCATCAGAGAAACCCCGTATTGTCCCTCAGTGTCGAGGGATACTAGATCAGGATCCGAAGATACGCAGCAGAAGTGAAACGACGCTGGCGCCCCCAAGCCACTCAATACAGATACCTGAACCCTCTAAGCGGCGCATCAACCGTCCCCGCCCCCACCTCCCCTTCGCCTACAACACGCTCCTGGCGATCGAGCTTCTGGTTCTCCCTCCTCAAGTAGAACCTCAGAAGCAGCGCGCAAGCACACGCGAAGCCCAGGATACCGATCTCGATCCCGAACGTTTGCACGTACATTGGCCCCCAGCGCTGAGGCCAGATGTACGAGCCAGGTATACTTCCGACGTTGCCCATGGCGTTCACCATGGCGATCGCGGCAGCCTTCTTGGCGGCGGGGCGGGGGACGGTGTTGGAGATCCAGGCTAGGATCACGAAGCCCGACGCGAAGCCGACTGCGGCGTGTCAGTGCTGCTACTCACCATTCGCCCGGAAGGACCCGAGGAGACCGATGCGGAGGAGAAGAGAGCTGGACTTACCCGCCATGAGAAACATGGATACATAACGCGGCGCCGTCGAAGTAGTTGTGATGGAGATGATGTACCCGACAATACACGCCAGCGCGGGCCCAAAGTAGTGGAAGAAGCGCTCTCCCGTGCGGTCAGCGTGCCACGCGTTGGGGAGCGAGACGAGCAGCGCAAAGATCCAGGGCGGCGCCGTGAGGAGGAGGGTGGCGGTTGTGTCGTAGCCTAGGGCCTCGGCGACGGTAGGGAAGAAGAAGACGAACTGAGCGTGTTAGTGGCCATCCTACTTGGCATCGTGGGCGGAAAAGGGGAAGCATACGCTTAGACCCATGATGGTCGCGTGGTAAGTGATCCCTAGCAGCCACACCTTCGGATCCTTACACGCCATCTTCAGTCCCTGCAGCGCCGTCGCCTCGTCCTGGTCATCCGCCTCCGCCCCAGCATCGACCGCCAACCTCCCCACGGCAATCCTCCTCTCCTCTGCCGTCAACCACCCCGTCGTCTGCGGATAATCCGGCAGCACAAACACCGCGATCCCCGCCACGGCAATCGTCATGGCCCCCTCGATGATGAACAGCCACCGCCACGCCGCGAGCCCCAGCGCGCCCTCCATATCCCCCAGTATACCCGCCGCGATGAGGCCGCCAAAGGCCTGGGCGGCGAGGTTCCCCGAGTTGAGGATCGTCACGCGCAGCTGCATTTCTCTGCGCGTATACCACCTCGACAGGAAGTACAGGCTCCCGGGAAAGAAGCTCGCCTCCACGCAGCCCAGGAAGAAGCGGCACATGATGGCCCCCGCCGCATTCTTCACCGCGCCCGTCGCCGCCGAGATGACACCCCAGACCGCCACACACGCGCAGAGATACCAGCTCGGCCTCTTGACCGCCGTGAGGACCATGTTGGAGGGGACCTGCATGGCGACGTAGCCGACCAGCAGGATCGATATGCACGTCTGGTACTCGACGTCCGAGAGGCCCAGGTCGGACTCGAGCCCGCTGAGGCGCGCGTTGGCAAAGTTGTTGCGGTCGATGAAGTTTAGGATGAAGAGGATGATCATCGTGGGGAAGATGAGGAGGTCGAGCTTGCGGACGAAGGCGCGCTCGGCGGAGGGGTCCCAGGTCGGGACGGGCACCTCGGCGCCGTTGGTCGATGCCGTCTTTTCGGAGGCTGCGGGTTTCGAGGCGGGCCTCTCGCCGGGGGCCTCGGTGAGCTTCTCGCCGGTCATGGCTGCGGGCCGGGGGTCTGTCCCCGGGAAACTAGGGCGTGGGGTCCTTGGGAGTGGGGGAGGGAAAGCTACCGACTGGCGGCAAGGGAAATGAGGATAAGAAAAGAAGCACGGGACGAACGTGCAAAGAAAAGAAATGGCGAAGCCTCTAGTAGGGCACGGCGAAAAAGCCACCGACGATCCCTTCCCGGTGTCAGTCAACACATCCCCCCGTCCACCATGGTAGAAACGGGGGGGGGGGGGGGGGAAACCCCGCGCCGAACACCAACCCCCCAAAAGATCCCCCCATGCCAAGGGCCCCGGAAGCCTGGGCGCCCCCCCCCCCACACCCCCCCCCCCCCCCCCCCGCCCCCCCCGGGGGGGGGGGGGGGGGGGAAACGCCTCGACGATCACCAACACCCCCAAAGATCCCCCCATTCCAATCGCCACGGAATCCTTGGCGCCCCCCGAGCCTCCCAACACGACCCCAGCCCGGAGATCATCATCCCCGCCGTCGCCCCAAGCGGGTACCTTTGCCCTCCGACCCCAAGCTCCCATCTCTCGCTTGACAGCCGACGCAGGTAATACGGCGTTAACCCCAGGGGGAACGCGACGCGAGCCTTCATGCACGTCCCCCGGCGTTTTTATCTTCTCTCCTCCATTCCATGGAAGGATCCCCCCTCATGCCGGGCGCCCCCCCCCCCCCGTCTGGGGTACGTACTCTGGCTGTCTCGGCCGCTTTCGGGGGAGGACCCACTTAGCGCGGGAAGGCGACGACCCGGCGCACGGACCGAGCGCCGAGCCGGGGACGGCGATGTGGCCGGCGGCGAGGGTGCTGCGGGGGAGGGCAGTTGATAACGAGGGTATTTCAGGGCTCTGCGAGCTTTTCAACTTCTCTCGCGTGTCTTTCCAACTCACCTGGGACTGTTTCACATCTTTCGAAGCTTCCTTGTCCCTCCGGCCCGCCGCAGCCATGTCACCGCAGCTCCCCACCTCGAACCGCAGCGTCGTCTGGGTCGGCGCCCGCAAGCTCGAGATCCAGCAGCGGTCCGTCGTGGCGCCCGGGCCCGGCGAGGTACTGGTAGAGATCATGTCGACGGGGATCTGCGGGTCCGACTGCCACAACTGGGAGAGCAGCAGCGTGTCGCGGCAGCTAGTGCTCGGGCATGAATCAGCGGGCGTGATTATCTGGGTCGGGGACGGTGTAAAGGATAGGAGTGTTGGGCAGCGGGTGGCGGTCGAGCCCGGGTTCGCGTGTAACGAGTACGTCCATTCCCTCCCCCCCGGCCCAGCGTCCCTCGCCCTTCAAGCGCCGACTGGCCAACTGGCCATGTCAGACAAGTCGCCAACACTGGTCCAGATGCGAGTTCTGCGCCCGCGGAAACCAGAACACCTGCGCCAACCTCCGCTACTGCGGCCTCGACCCCACCGACGGCACCCTGTGCCAGTACTTCACCTGCCGCGCCTCCATGACGGTCCCCATACCCGACAACGTAACCTGGGAGGAGGCCGGCGCCATCCAGCCGCTCGCCATCGCGGTGCAGCTCGGCCGGCGCGCGGAGCTAAACGCGCACAAGACCATGGCCATCTTGTAAGCCATCCCGCAAACCCCAACCCCACCCAACATATCACCCCTACAGATCTCACTCTCGGGATTCCTTGGCGTTGTGGACGGCCCGTGTCTGACGCATTCCAGCGGCTGCGGCCCCCTCGGCCTCCTAATCCTGGCAGTAGCAAAAGCCTACGGCGTCAAGAAGGTCGTCATGTTCGACATTGAGCCCTCCCGCACGCGCTTCGCGGAGTCGTACGGCGCCGACGCGGGGATCGTGATGCCCAAGAGTGAGGGTCCTGCCAAGGACCCGCTTGATTTTGCGCAGGAGTACGCGAACAAGGTGGTCAAGGAGCATGGGCTCGGTGGCGGGTTTGACGTCACGGTTGAGGCGAGCGGTGCCGAGGTTTGTGTGCAGATGGGGGTGTGCATGTTGAAGGCGGGGGGAACATGTAAGTCAACGTCACAGGCTCCTGGCTCGCCCGTTTCTTACGAACTTGTCTTTATTTGTAGGCATCCAGGCGGGTCTAGGGAAGCCCCTCACAGCCGTCCCCCTCTTTCTCGTAACCGCAAAGGAGCTGAACATCAAAGGTACGTCCGCCTCTTCTCCTCGCCTAACCCCTGGGAATCAGCCCTAACAGGTTGCCCAGGCACCGTCCGGTACACCCCCGGCTGCTACACCGACGCCATAAGCCTCGTCTCGCGCAAGCTCGTGGACCTCAAGCCGCTCGTCACGTCGACGTACCCACTCACGCAGGCAAACAAAGCTTTCGAGGCGCAGCACGCGAGGGAAGGGATCAAGGTCATGATTATGAACCAGGAGTAGATGCCTACGGCATGTGAATGAGGCGTTATATCTAGCATGAGTAGGGGAGTTCAGTGGCGTCTGCTGGCATTCAGCAACGTCTTTAGATAGGACGAGTTCGTATAAGTAGCTTTCTTCCGACGGGGAATGTCGGTTAGATACCCGCACACTCGGTTAATGCCAGTTCCTTTCCGACGGTTTGATGTCCACCAATACACATTGAGTTAGTCTCGGGGCACACACACTGTCTGTCAAGGCAATTACCGCCCCCTGGGACCGGCCCGGCCGAGGCCCCGCTAGCCATCTCTACAGTGACGATTGGGACAGACTTTCGGTAGATGTGGGTCCCAGTTGAGAAGCGGCGGGGCTAGCAAGCGTAGGTGGGGGGATTGACACCAGACGTCGGCTAGGGACAAGCAAAGACAAGAGAACGTGCTCTTCTACGTGCCTCCGCAGACGCCTGACTCCATAGTCCACTTCACCTCAAACTGGGAAACTTCGCGGGTGGAAATGGCCGACGTACCTACCTTTACGCTCCCCTCCGGGACCAAGGTCCCCGCTGTAAGCACTCTAGATCCTCCGCCGCCAACTACCGGCGTAGCCGAGCTGACCCCGCCCAGATCGCCTTCGGCTCGGGGACCAAGTGGATGAAGAAGGGCGAGGGGACGGACCGCAGCGTCGTCGACGCGGCCAAGATGGCTCTGGAGGTCGGGTACCGCCACCTCGACTGCGCGCAGCGTAAGTCGGCCCAACTCACCCTCAACTCCCGACTCCAAACCTCGAGGGGCCCTGCCAAGTAAACTAACCGGGTGTCAGGGTACAACACCGAAGAGGAGGTGGGAATTGCCATAGAGGAGTCCGGTGTGCCGCGCAAGGACGTCTTCCTTACGACCAAGGTGTGGAGCCTGAGCAACGTGGAGGCGGCGCTGAAGGAGAGTCTCGCAAAGCTCAGGACGGACTACGTCGACCTGTAAGGGAGCCCTTCGCCCCCCGCTTCCCCCCTCGCCTTCTCTCCTTCTCCCCCCTTCACTCCCACCTAATCTCATCCGAGACCCCTCTAACGCCCCCCCGCCTCCCGCAGCTACCTCCTCCACACCCCCTTCAACGCCACCTCCCCGGCGGACCTCCAGAACGCGTGGCGCGAAATGGAACACTGCCTCTCCTCGGGCCTTGCCCGTAACATCGGCGTCTCAAACTTCGCCGTTCCCCACCTGGAGTCAGTCCTCGAGGTCGCGACCGCCAAGCCCTCCGTCTGCCAGATCGAACTCCACCCCTACCTCCAACAACCCACCCTCCTCACCTTCCTCCGCAAGAACAACATCATCCCGGTAGGCTACGGCACCCTGGCGCCGCTCACCAAGGCGCCCGAGGGGCCTGCGAGCGACGTGTGCCAGCAGATCAGGCGGGAGCACGGTACTACTGACGCGGCGGTGCTGCTGAGCTGGGTTCTGGCGATGGGGGGAGGAGCCGTGACTACTAGCAGCAAGAAGGAGAGGATGCAGGGGTATCTGTGGGACGTGTCGGGCCTGAAGCTGACCAAGAAGGATGTTGAGATGATGAGTTCGGCTTGCGCAGGGTTCCATTTCAGGGCTTTCTTTGTGGATCAGATGAAGCCTTACGAGGAAGCGCGTTGAGGGTCATGGAGGGTATCAAGATTGGATGTCTCTGCAGGATTATCTACGAAGGCATGGTTCTGAAGGACACCTGCAACATGACAAGACAGTGACAACAAAGCTAGCATCTGGAACCCCCTCGGGTCACGACGCGCAGATTCCCGCCTCACTCCACAACCCTCAACCCCCTCCCAATAAGCTCATTACTCTCCACACTCCTCTGGTCCCGCAACTTCCTCGCCCCCTCCTCCCCCACCACCGGAACCCTCACCTCCACCTTCTTCGCCTCCAGCCCTTCCACAGGGTGCGGGAAGGGGAGGTACTCGGGCAGCAGGCCCAGCTGCCGCAGCACGCCGCCCTGGTCCCAGGTGATGTGCTCGTGGTACAGCCTGTCGCCGCGGATGTTGACGATGGACACGAAGGGGATGCGGAGGGGGATGTTTGTCGGGGGGATGCCGGGGATCCTGGGGGCGTCAGCGGTGAGACGAGCAGGGAATGAGGGGAGTTGTGGAAACAGGGGAGAGGACGACTTACAGCCAGGGAACCTCCCTGTTGTGCGTAAAGCTAAAGATGAACTCGTCCACAATGCGGTCTATCCCGACCGTCCGGCTAATGAGCTCCAGCGCCGTATCATCGGGGTTGTTCCAGATGAAGTGGTGCCGGTAGAAGTTGGTCAACCTCGCGCGCCCGATGCCGCCCGTCATCTATAACCGTCAGCTCTATCCTCCACCCACCATCCACCGACCACCCTTATACTACGTCAACCCCCCCCCCCTCCCTTCCCCCCAGACCCCCGACCGCCCGCTCGCCCCTCATATCCTATCCGCCCCAGGGAGCAAGAAGGGAGGGAGTCTGGGAATGGGGTAAACTCACAGTCGGGATATGATTGACGTAAGGCTCCAGCACCATTGTCCCCATAGTCTTCTCCACCGACCGGTCCTCAAACTCATAGTAAGTATGCTCCTCCCAGATAGCCTCGAGGTCAAACAACGGGCCGCCCACCCTCTCTTTCACGAACTGCAAGCTCCTGCTGTGCGCCACTGCAGCGGTGGAGTACGAGAAGCCTTCTTTGCCTGGGACGATGAAGTTCGCTGTCGGGGTGTCGTAGGTGTAGAGTCTTGTCGGGGCTTGCGCAGAGGCTGCTTGGGTCTTTCCGGGCTGATGGACGAGATGCGCGACGGAGATGTCCCATTCCGCCGAGAGTGTGACGACCGCCACGATGGGGGACGCCTTGATCGCAGCCGCCAGATCATCCTTGAAGGAAGGGGGGTAGTCCGCCGGCGTCCCGTACACTACACCGTCAGCACTCACACCCAGCCCCCATCGAGATCACGTATAGATTCTCACATAGAAGCCCAAACTTGTCCTTCACGTCGCACTCCCCCAGCCCTACCAGCACCTCAACCGCCCTCGCCACCTCCTTAGCCCCCCATTCCCCTCCATCAGCCTCACACAACTTTCCCCCAACCGAGATCCGCACGACCGCAAACCCCTCCTCGGCCCACTTATACTGCGGCGCCGGGTCAAGCGTCTCGGACTCGGCGGAGGGCTCCTCGGCGAGGACGTGGCCCGGGTCAACGACCACGAGGCCCGGCCCGCGGCCTCGACGGGAGAGGGGCCGCTGGAGGGTTGCGTTGGGGGAGAGGGGGCGTAGAGGGGCCGAGGGGAGGGGCGCAGGTCGATCTGGCATCTTGGCTTGGGAGGGGCGTCCCGCCGTTAGTTCCGTTGCGTTTCAAAGCCGTTTTGTGCTGTGAAGATATATGCGGGTAGGCGTGGAAGTGCTGCCGCGTTCGGAGGTAGTCCAAGAGGGTCGATGGCCGGGCTCTTTTCCGTTTGTACTTTTACCCTGGAGGGCGCAGCGCCCAGCCAGTAAGGAAGCTCTCATTGCCGACCGAGCTTCCGCTGCCCCTCATTCTTCGGAAGTACCGTAGGACCCGCATTGCGGGGTGCGGCCCGACAACCGCCCCGCATCACTCACATACGGGCGCCGACGCCGGCCTGGAAGACGGCATCTACGTCGAGTCCCTATCAAAGTCCCTTTCGACGGCCAAGTCTCGCCAAGGGGTACAAGGGTTGCTCAAGGTCATCTCTACCGCTAGACACAACCCCCTGACCATATACAACCATATCAAACGCCCACCCCCTCACATCCCCCCGCTCCAACTAAACAACCCCGGATCAACACTCTCGAACCCAAAGAGCTCCGATCCGGGAATCTGATGCCAGAAAAGCGGCTCCTCCCCCATCCCCTCAAACTCCTCAAAGCTCCTCTTGCCCCCAATCCCGGCCCCAGGCCCGGGCACCTCCCCATCCACCCCGTTCCGATAGTACCCCTGCTCGCTCCTGGGAGCAGCCGCCGCCGCCGCCGCCACCTTTCGCCGATTCTCCGCAAGGAGCTGCTCGATGATGGCTCTGCTGCGCCGCGCGCCAGACCAGCGGAGCTCTAGGTCCCTTAGGAAGCGGACGCAGCGCTCTGCTTCGGGGATGGTCTGGGCGTTTGGCTCGGTGGTCGGCATTCGTAGGCTTGTATGGTGGTCAGTCTGCAAGCAGCCAAGGTTCGGCTCGTTTTGGGGACGCGGACGTACAGGACTACGCCCGAGAGTGTGAGGTGGTGGACGCAAAAGGCGAGATAATGCGACGGTGGGACGAGGTCGCGGATTAGTTCCGCAGCGTTGATGCAGCTCCGTGCGGCGCTCGTGCACTGCGCTACTGCATCGACTGTACCCATGCTCGCATCATTGGCAAGCAACGTCGCATGCCGGGGGTGCCCGACGAAGCACCTACTACACGTCAGACAATCTCCTATGATCTGGCCGCATCTCCCCGAGGACTCACCTGTACAGGTTGAGAAGCGACCCCGCGTGCACGATAAAGACGATTGCACACATCGCCAAGCTCCCACTCTGCTCCGCGTCCCCTTCCAACCTACTCGCCGAAAAGCGAACATCCTCCGGCAGACTCTCGAGCCACGCCCGCAGCGACCTATCATAAGCCGCCACTCGCGACACGAACCTCCTCGCCTTACTCGGACTCGTCGACGCCAGCCTTCGAATGCTATGCGGCGAGTTGAGCCGCTGGATCCTGCCGGCGATGCGGCAGAGACGCGCAAAGGCGAGGAAGCCGCCGAGGGGGGACGACTGCTCCGGCGGGATGGGGTGGTTTGGGCCGGCGCGCTGGATGAGGGCACGGCTGTACTGCTCTAGGAGGTCGTCGCTCATGTTGAGGGGCATCTCGCAGTAGCAGTCCTCATCGTGGACGGCCATTGGACGTCCGAGGCAGATGGACGTGACCCTTGTACGGGTTAGCAGGTGACGAGCGAGGGGTATGTTGTAAGTTGCGGCATACCTATCTAGACTATAGACACTCCACCATATCCGCCGTGATATCTGCATCCGTAGGAACTCGGGAGGGTCTACGTAGCCGGACGAAGACGAAGTTGGCATGATCTACAGAGTCAGAACGCCCGAATTAGCCTCGGCGGAAGAAGATCAGGGACAACCCAGGCATGCGAACTCACCAGGTTGCCACTCAAGTGCAGCCCAATGTCAAGCGCCGCACGCACGGCCTGCGCAGCCAGGATCCAGCTCTGCGTCAGGGTATTCCACCCGGCAGCGCACATGGACAGCAGCGCAAGAGACTGCACCCTCTCCAACGATGCCTCTCCCGTCGACGCATAGTAGAGAAGAAGCGCCTTCTCATAGTACTCGATCCCCGCGAACCCGCGCTCCGAGTTCCCCGGCAGCAGACTCGACGCGCACGCACAGACGCTGAAGAACACCATCAAGAACCTGCGGTCCCGCGTCGCCGGCGCGTCGGGCTCCGCCCGGTACATCTGGCGGTACCGCTCCATGAAGTGCGGCTTGAACAGCACGGGAAAGGTGTAGTGCAGCTTGTCAAAGTAGAGTCCGGCGAGGAGATCCGCGCTGTACTGCGGCGGGCGTGGCAGCTGCTCTGGTCTCGGGAGGAAGGGGAGGTCGCGCCAGGTCTTTCCGCGGATGAAGAAGGGGATCTCGACGTTGTCTGGTGGTTCCTGCCGGCGGGGGTTTCCGGCCTCGGCCGCTATGGAGGAAGGGTGTGGCACGGGGGGTGGGAGGCTCTTGACGGCCTCGATGAGCATGTTGTTAGTAGCCCCGCCGACGAACCTATGGAAGCATGAGCGCACATCCCCCAGTTACGTGTTGGCTAGCGTGAGTTACACACCTAAGGTGCCCATAGGAGTCCCTGACCATGGCGCCCGCACGGTTCGTTTCCCCGTCGTCCCCCCGCCCGGACATCGAGTCTCGACTGTCAAGGTCACTCTCAAGGTCGTCTTCCTCATCGGCCGAGTCCGTGTGCCCGCCTTTGCCATGGTGATGCGGGGTAGTGGCGGGGTTCCTCGGCCCATGGCCGTTGGGAACGCCCGCCGGCCTGCTTTCCGGGCGAGAGCCAGCACTCGCCTGATCATGGCCGTGGAACGAGCCCTTCAGCCCCGGCATGGACTTGAGAACCTGCGCCGCCTGCAGCAAGTCCTCGTTCGCGGTGTCCTGCGCCCTGGTGGCTGGCGGCTGATTCAGCGCGTTGATGGACTGCGTCAACTGCCCCGTGAGATCCTCCAGCCTCCTACACAGGGTGTCCATCTGCTGGCACCTCGCCTCAAACGAGGTCGCATAACTAAACAGAAGTCAGAACGCTGTTCGCGAGAGCTGGCCTACCGGCTCCGCGGGGAGCCTCATACTAGCGACTGGCCGACGCATTGTCCCTGCTCCCGGGGTACTCGCACTCCTGCTCGCGGGAACTGCATTTGTGGCACGGCTGCTTCCCGTCGCATTTCACCTGAGACGCGTCAGCGAGTGAGCACCCCGACGTGAGTTTGGGTTCCCCCGAGCAACCTTCTTGCGACGACAGGCGAGACATGCCTGCCCGACACGGGGATCGGGGCCCTCGGCGGCGCCCTCCCTCGACTGGACGTCTGCCTGGCTCGGGGTACTGGCCGACATGGTAAACGCAGCGGCGGAGGCGTCGCGTAGGATAGCGGAGGGGACGCGGACACGATGAGAATACGCAGGTCGCGTGTGTCCTCGGTCTTTACAAGCACGGGGGGGGCGGAGGGATAGATGGCCGATCGCAATTGCAGTCGACGCTGCTTGAGCTCCGTCCGAGCTGCTGCATTTGGTAATCAGAGCAGAGCCCCATGCACCCCGACCGCTGCGAGCTAGCGGGTGTCCGGGTGAGGAGGGGGCGCTGTGGAGAGCCCCTGAAGGCGGGGGAGGCGGACAATTGAGTGGGCTGGGGCGCTGATTTGCCGGCCAGTTGGGGTCGAGCCCCACCGTGCATGAAGAAACGAATCACGGTATATCGCGATTGGTGGTGCGACGCCTTGTCCGTGCAGATCGGCACTTTCAAAATCTTGCTCCCGTCGCCCTACGGGGAAGCAGCCGAGTCTCTCGGGCGGTGTCTCCACGTTCTACGGCACAGAGTTTCCGGGCGTCTGCAAGACGGCCCGTGACGGCCAATCCTGTGAGCACAAGTCGAGGACGGCACTGCTTCATACGCCTGCTTCGCTGGCTGCTCCCTCAGTCTCGTCTTCGTCTCATCAGATGTTGCGCGGTTCCCCGCGCGTCCGTGGAAGGCCGAGGCGCAACCTAGCCGGTCCACTACGGCAACTTGAAGCGTCTGGGTGGCTTCCGACGGGATGGCCAACGTGCACAAGAGCGGTAGAACTGAGCCATTGCCCAGCCCCAGCTCTGACTCAAGCCACTGTCCGTCATCATTCCCTCGAGGCAATCTCTACCCAAGATAGGTAGAGTCTCGTCCAGCTAGTGCCGTTGCCCGCTCCTCGCCCGTCTCGTCCAGGTCGCAACACCACCCACCTCCTTAGCCCCATGCACCGCCAGCGCCCGCGTCTTAGCATGCATCCTCAAGAACTTGACCAGCTCAAGAATGACGCCCATGTCAACGAGTTCGACTCGACCCAACCGCGATCTCGTCATCCGCGTCCGGTACATAAAGCGCGGGTGTCTTGGCTAACGGGACGTACATTCTGCGGACTGGGCGGCGGCGATTGCCGAGCATCCCAAGGCCGCGATCACGCATTGCCCGTGCATAGAGGTCTAGATGCCGGGAGTATAGTAGCCCTCCGCGACGATGGGATCCGTGTCAGAGGGAGGGGTGGGGCTTCGCTACTCGCTGGACTCCTAGCGGTAAGACGAGGGCCTCATAGCCATTGAGGGAGGCAGCTTTCATGCCGGCGGCAATGCCGGTGCCGGTGCGATCCATGGTGAGGTTGGGCTCGGGTCCTTATTCGCGGTGCCCCTACATTGTCATCAGCATCTTTCTCGGGGTCGATGTGGATATCGAGACGATAGACATATGGCTGACTTACACGTGAACCTGCATCCGGCACGGTAGCCGTCCTGGAAGGCCTCCCCTACTTGCAGCGTTGCACGTGCGATGGGCGAGCCCTATGATGGTGAGAGTGTGTCTAGACCGAGATATGCGCATTGGCGCTATTACCAGTCTGTCTCGTACGGGGGCGATGGAGTAGTGCCGGGAGAGCCATATGCTGTGTAACCGTATCCTCGGGAATGGCCGTCATGAATGCTCTGCTGGAATAGAAAAGTCCGTGTACTTTCATCGTCAGGGTGGGAGATTGATGATCCGGCCACCACTCTTTGACGAAGTGTCAAGAGTCAAGAGACGCAAGTTGAACGCCTCAACCTCATTCCCGACTGATTTTGTGCGCAGATGCTTCTCTAAGCCAAGAATCACCTCTAGTTACTATGTTTCCATGTCCTAGTGGCTGCCCGGGAAAGTATCCCCGAAGACTAGCCTTTCTCGACATGGCCGATGGAAAGAACAATGCCTTTGGCCTTCGAGAGAATCCCGGGGAACGAGCCTATAGTGGTCCCCACGCCCACTGGCCACGTGTGACAGGAGTCCGGAGCCGTCGGGGGGGATCTGGGACCAAGACGACATCCCCGGAACAATGGCGCCGTGGGACCATCACTCCGAGGTGGGGTATCGTTGCGTGGAAGAGAGGACCCACATTCATACCAATCCAGTCTGAGAGCGAGTTCATCAACCCCACATTGTCAGTCGCGAAGCAGGATGTTTCACTACGGAACAACAAGAGCTCACGACAAGCTCAATTCTCAATATCTCAAACAACAGACGACGTATAAGTGCACCGTTGGATCAACAACTCCGTGCTGCAGAACTCCCGTCCAATCCAGAAGAAGGGGAATCAGCCGGACTAGTGGCTCCCGAATGAATTGCACCGCAACCCCGCAGACCCCGAGGATGCCCCGCAAAACAGAACTGCCGCAGCCCCGCACCCAGCACCTCCCGCTCTCGTCATCACCTTCTAAGCACGACCTCGCGCCAAAAGGCCCGAGACCCGAGCGCGCCCCCCCCCCCCCGGTGAGCCCTGGAATACATAAGTCCATCACCCACCCCCGGCCTCCCCCCAGCTCCCCATCCCGTAGAGCGAAGCTATACACCCCGCGCCACCAACTCTCGGCCTTCACCCGTCCTCTTCGCACCCTCGGATACTCTCCGTCTTCGACAGTCTAGCATATGCTCTCAGCGAGACCAGCCCTCAGAACAATGACGCGGAACTGGACTCACCTCGTGCGGTTCCTGGCCAAGGAGGACGGCCAGGTGCACCTCGGCCAGATCGACGCGAAGCAGTTCCCCGACGTGGGAACCGCTCTCGAGAAGGGCCAGAGCGTCAGCGCGAAGCTGGTCTCCGGCAGCGTCTTTGACGGCGTGGTGACGGACAAGTCAATGACCATCTCGCGGGTGCGAACCCCCCCCCCCCCCCCCAACGCCCCTACTCCCTCATGCTCCCCGCCGAGCCCACGCTGACGCGCGCAGCTCCTCTCCCCCCTCACTACAGAAGACGTCCCCATAATCCGCTGCATGGGCCTCAACTACCGCGACCACGCCAAGGAGGCCAACATGCCCATCCCCGCCGAGCCCGTCCTCTTCATCAAGCCCCGCACCGCCCTCAACGGTCCCGCGCCCGCAAAGATCAACGTCCCCAAGATCGCGCAGGACGGCACGAGCGACTACGAGGCGGAGCTGTCCTTCGTCATCTCCAAGAGCGGGAAGGACATCCCCAAGGAGAAGGCCTTGGAGTACGTGCTGGGCTACACGGCCAGCAACGACGTCAGCGCGAGGGCGCAGCAGTTCAAGAATAGCCAGTGGTGCTACTCCAAGGGTGGGTTTGGTCGGTGCCTGTGTGAGTCGGGGTCTGTAGCTAATGCGCGGCAGGCTTCGACGGGTCGGCGCCCATTGGGCCGGTCCTGGTGTCGCCCGAGGCCATCAAGGATCCCCACGCGCTGCGCATCAAGGCGATACACAACGGACAGACCGTCCAGGACTCCAACACGAAGTGAGCGCGCCCACGCACCCGGCAGGAACGAAGCGAGGGAGAACAACGAAGCTGACTAGAACAGGGAAATCATCTTCGACATTGCCACCATCATCTCCTTCCTCTCCCAGGGCACCACGCTCGAGCGCGGCACCCTCATCATGACGGGCACCGGCCCGGGCGTCGGCGCCATGCGGAACCCCAAGGTCGTGCTCAACAACGGGGACGACATGCGCGTTGAGATTGAGGGGATCGGCACGCTGATCAACGAGGTGTACTACGAGTGAGGGTAGTGCTCTGGCATGTAGTGGCTTAATGTTTGTAGACTCCGAAGATAGAGTGTCTATCGAGTTCCCAACAGTCAATCCGGTTTGCGCCTGTATTCTGCCAATAAGAGATTAAAAGTGGGCGGGGGCGTGTGTAACAACATTCTATGCGCAGAAGCTGCCACTGGTCCATACCGCGTCTAGGCAGTTGGCCGCTATAGCGAATTGAGACTGGATAGCTCCGAGACGCGGAACGCGCGGATTCGCTGCAGCTCCGGACTCGCTTCGGGCTCTAGAAGTATTCCCGACCGTCGCGGGCCCCCACCCCCACTTCCCGCACCGATACCGGCCGCCATCCATCCACCCAGAGCAGCAACGAGACGGGAGGCGTCCGGACTTACCTCGAAGCACAAGATTTCTCCCATGCGGCTCGCGGATCTGGGGGAAATCACGCGACGTTTGGGCCCACTGCTTCGAAGATCGTAGTCATGGCCATCACGGCTCGCGGTGGGGTAGATAGAACCGAGCCATCCGCAAGTCTAGCAGAGTGTGGAACATTACTCAACTTACATACGCTTATCTCAGTGTATTTTCATGGATTGATGTGCCTTGGAATGCAGGCAACCCGGCGCCAAGCATCCATCCATTCTCTTACTTGACCGCCACTCTTTGGACGGAACAGATCGCTCATACCAGCAGGTTGGTCCGTTCATGGAGGCAACTTTTTTACGGGTGAGGGTCAACAGCGATAAGGCTCAAAGTACGCAGAAAGAAGCGACGGAAGAGGCTACGGCCCGTGTCGGGACGAGTGAGGGGAACAACAGGAAGATACCATATCCCCTTAAATCGACGAAGCTCGGACGGGCGGTAATTGGAACCTCTGTGCAAATCAGAGGCCGGCTCGATACATGCGTGACGCAGGCTCAGCGCACTTCCAACACCACCGCGTATCGAGCCGATGGGCTGGCATCCACCCCAGCGCCGCACTTAAACGTTACGGTCCATTGATACAGATCACCGGTAGCCCTGCGGTAGGTAGCATGCATCTAAACGTCCCTCAAGACCTGATGTCAAGCCGTCGTCTCGGGCCGCCCCCGCCCCCCGCCTTTGCAGCTTCATCCCGGGTCGCCGAAACGAGCGGCGACATACGCAACACGTCGAAATGCATAACACAGCACCTTCCACCCACAGGTCACAATCCCAGGAAATGCAGGTTCATAGTTACGAGTCGAGACATTAAGTTACAATGTACACCACGTATACGAACAGCCGAAAGGGCTCCCCAAGTCTTATGCTCAAGCCAATTTACAAAGAAGTCTGAGAAAAGAAGAAGAAGAAGAAGAAAAAACCACATCCAACCTCCCTCCCTCCTTGCCTCCCATCTCCCTGACCCATTAACACCTCACGCCAACTCCCTCAGCTCCCCATCCGGCCGCCCCGTAGGCAGCTCCACCGCCCCCGCGTACCCGTGCCCCTGCTGGGGATACCCCGCCGGCGCGCCCCCGTACCCCGGCGGAGGCGTCGGCCCCTGATTCGGCGGCGTGGGCGCCCCCTGCGGCGGACTCGTGCTCGGCGGGGGCGCGGCGACAGGCATGCCCCCCGCCACCGAAGGGTTGTAAACTGACGGCTCGGTCGAGAACTGGGAGTTCGGCGAGAGGGGACTAGCGGGCGGCTTCATGCTAGCCCCGTTATCCTGCGGGGGGTGATAGCCCATCGCGGCTCCAGCCTCGCCGGGGTTAGGTGCGCCGGGGGCTCCCGGGGCGGCCCCGGGATGGAGGTAGCCCTGCTGTGGGGCGCCGGGGGGAGGCATGTACATGGACGGCACGCCCGAGTACATCTGCTGGTTCTGGGGGCCGGGCTGGTTCGGGTACTGCGGCTGGTTGGGGTACATGCCGGCCATGGGAGGCTGGGAAGGGGGCGCTGCGTCGGTCTTCTTGCGGCGGCGGAGGATGAAGAAGATTGCTAGGCCGACGAGGGCGAGGACGGCTGGGGATGCCAGTGTTAGTTCTGCTGGGAAGGAGGGTTTGGGGGGTAGGGGTTACGTACCGACGCCGCCGATGGTACCGCCGACAATGGCGCCAACGGGCGCCCCGCCATCGTCTTCCTCCTCCTCTTCCTCCTCGTTGCCCTGGCGGTCCGAGGTAGTCGTCGGCTCGCGAGCTCCCCCATCCGTAGTGGTGGTGACGCTAGTGAGGTCGCTGCTCGTGGTAGTAATGTCGTCCTCCTCGTCAATCGTCGTCACGTCGTCTTCGTCGGCCCCCTCAGGGGTGAAGTAAAAGTCGTACGTCGTCCGCTTCGTCGTGCATAGGTGCATGGTGTACCCGTTCCACTCTTCGTCCTGGTAGTCGTAGATAGCACAGTAGGCCGACGAAGAGTCGGAGCTGTGGAGGTTAGCTACGAGGTGCATTGGAGTCCCGGGGTGTTTGTGGAAGGCCGTTCATGGCTGTGAGTTATTGGAAACTTACCACCACCGCGTCCTGTCCATGTCGGCGGTCGACATCTTGTCCGACTCGGTGTAGTCGAGGCAAGCAGTCCAGATATTACAGTTCTCCGTCGCGCAGCACCCAATCGCCGACGCCGTGTTATCGTAAAGACACTCTGCGCCGAGATCAGCACGGCAGGTAACGCCGCTCACTACCACACGCAAGTCAGCCGTCCACTTGACCCATACTTGAAGGGCTCCCAGTTCAGGGGAACCCACAGGCATCACCGCTGATGAAGCCGCACGTGTTCGTGCCGCGCTTCTCCAGGATATTTTCCACCGGCGCGGCCGTCGGCGCGGGAGCCGCAGCGACGGCCACCTCCTTCATCAGGAACCCGGGCGTCTCCTTCGCGAACGAGAATCCCGCGAGGTCAATCGACGCCCGCGCCACGCCGAGCACGAGCGGCAGGGCAACTCGAAGACCGACCATTGTAACGGAAACGGCCAGAGCCTGGAATGAGTTGAATCTTGCTTTGCGTGGTATCGCAGGCTCGCGTCACGGCTGGCAGTCAAGATGCAAGCAAGGGTGCGAGCGCCGAGAGGAAAAGAAGAGACCAAGAGAACAGCCCCGTCCCCCGACAGGGCGACCCGTCCGCATTTGTACGGCGCCACACCATTCCCATGTACCAAACTCTGTGAGGCGCCCGAAGGATGCAGCCCCGGTCCCGAAGGTACAGGGGTCCAGCCTGGCGGGACGCACAGCTTGGGGCGTCAGCTCGGCGAAAAGTGTCCCGGGTATGAATGGCTCCCCCCTTCCCCCCCCCCCCCCCCGTGGGTCGCACAGGTCGTCCTTCCCAGAGCTGGTTGGTTCGCGGGCGTGCGCTAGTGACTGACTCTGCGATGGAAGGGGAAAGGATGCTTCAGCCCTGGCGGGTGGGGACTAGTCCTGGATTCACTGGAGACGGCGCGGAGGGAGGAGGTGCATGGAGGCAGTGAGCTGGTGATCAGCGACCGGGTATCGGAGCCTTGCCGGCCGAGGCGGGGATCCGTCCTGCGGATATGCGGAGGCCCAAGGCCATGCAGCTTCTGCTCTCGATTCTCGATGCGCCAGCTCTGAAGGTCCGAGACATGGCGGAATCTCGCGCATACCCCGCGTGGGCGCCCATCCAGCTCTCCCTGCTCTCACCTCCGTCCGCACCCGGCGGCACACCCGACGGATGAGACGGGACCCCTGCCATCAGCAAATCTTAGCACGCAGTCGTACGGCGCCAAGACGTCGCATCGCGGAGGGTCCCCTGCCGCGCTAGCGACCAGGCTCTGGCTGCTGGGAAATTGGACGCGCTCAGCCGGGGCGTCCCCGCCCGCACCGCCACTGTTGGCGAGTTGCCGTGGGAGTTGAGAGGATGTGAGGGCGGCTTGGTGGTGTGTCTTGATGGTGTTGATGGTAGAAGGATGAAGTCGTCGACGGGTCGAAGAGTGATTAAGCTTCGCGGTCCCAGTTAATAATGCGGGCCCTGCGATGAGGGCTGTTCTTGGGCGGTCTCAGTGGTGCCCGTCCCCGCTCGCCTCGGAAACTTTGGCCTGATAGGGCTAGGACGGGCCCGCAGCCCACGCGCCAAACGCCCGGGGACACCGCCAATCCCTCCACGAGCCCGCCTCACCCTGGTCCATTTTTGGCTCATCTTCCACTCCACTTGTCGGGGTAAGGCCCTTTTGGCGCGAGGATCGCCATACACATTGCTCGAAACTCGCGACGTCTTTTTCCGCTTCTTTGCTTGCGAAGTTGGCCGTCCCGCAGATTTATGGAGTTCAGGGATCAGAGAAACCCGTCGCTGGCCAGGCGGGAAAGCCCGGACCAAGACCCGGCTGCACTCAGACCTGCGTACTGCGACTTTGAAGGATATGCTATCGGGGGAAAATAAGTGTGTTATTGTATTGACGATAGTTGCTACAGCCTGGAGGGCTGTAGCGCTAAACTAACTACGGAAAGGAGAGGTTCGCAAGTGATCTGCTAGCAGGCGCTGCCGCCTGTCGTCATATGCCAGCGCGTGGTTGTGAAGCAACCGAGGCACGTGGGTAGAGATCGCCCGCATCCGCCTCCCCTGCAGGCTGCTGGTCCTCCCGTGAAACTGAAAATGAGGGGGGTAAGCGCGGATCCGCATCCATGTGCCGGCGAGGGAAAACGAACAATGGATGAACGATATATCATCCCTATACCCTTTTTGTGCTCAAGCAATCCCGCTCTGCCGGTGGGCCGCGGTCCATGGCACTCGGCATGAGAGTCTATCTCCACGATGCCAACTTGACCTCCCCATCTCGATCCCGTTCGCTCGCCCGAGTGCGGATAGATGAGAGCACTGCGCTATATCCCGTCCACCCAACTCTACGACTCTACCCGGACCACCAAGACAAGTTCCCCTTACGCATTCTCAATGTTCATAAGCTTCAACTGTCGCAAACCCTCACTTGCACGCCCCTCCTCCGTATCCGAAACGGCACCCTCCCGTCCGTCGGCAGCGTCCCCGGCGGAAACCTCGACGTATATCCCCCTTGAGCCGCTCCGCCCCCTCCAGATCCACAAGCTCAACCTCACACACCCTCAGGAGTACAGCCGCCGCCGTCATTGATCTCCTGCTTTGCAAAGAACCTCCCAGGGCAGATCTTCACCCCGCTCCCGTAGGGGAAGTAATGCCCCCTGTATCCCGGCCGTGACAACCCTCGCCTTCCTGTCATCCCAAAGCCTCCGCGCGCGTTCTTTCCGCCCCTCGCCTCCCAGTACTCACGATCCTGCCCCCCAGACCACGGCATCGCCACGACGCATTCAATAACAGTCTAACAGTCTCACCTCGCCTCCATCCAACCCTTCGCCAAGATCTTCGCCCCTGTCCACTTCCTCTGCATAAGCCCCCGCCCAGCCCCATCCCGGCCATGCGGACCCGCGCCGCATTCTTATGGGGGTCAATGGCGCTCCCGTTTTCGTGGCGCTTTGACTGAATGCTCTTGTATGGAGGTCTGCAGCTGCTGTTCGTCAATAGCTACATCGATACTCAGCACAATCGGATCTCCACTTACACGACGCTCTCGACCCCGATCCTGACCCCGGTCGCGACCCCGACATCGACCCCAGCATCGGCATCGGCATCGACGCTGATACCGATACGAGTGCGCGGCGCGCGCCGCTTCTGGCCTCGTCAACTCTCACACTGGGGACGGGTGCGCGGGGAGGACTGATCTACGAATCCTCCTAGCAGGGCAAGATGTGACGATGCCCAGAGACGCGCGGTTTCTGTATGCACCTCAACCTCTTGCTAGCGGTGGACGCCTTGGTGTGTTTGCGCGCCGCTACCGGTGGTGGGCTGCTTCAAGTCCTGCCAGGTGAAGAAGCTGAGCAGTAAGTCAAAACTGGACGGGGGAACATCTGGAAAGATGGAGTGCGCTCCAGCTTCTCCTACATCGGTACGAGGACAAGCAAAGTTCCAACTCACCTGGGGATCACGTCCAGTTCTCCTTTGCCGTCAACACATCCTCAGGCGTCACTCGGCCTTGGTACCGCACCGTAAGTGCGCACACATGTAGTCGCCGCGATTTAGCATGCTCTGTACGTCCCTGTCTCGTGAATCAGGTCTTCAAAGGTAAAAATGGTCAACGTGAGTATCATGGTGTCTAATCCCGGACCCCCCAGCCCCCAAGACGAAGCTCGCACTTCCCTTCCCCTACTAACACAGCCCTCGATACCCCTTACGCCGTCTGCCTCCAAACCGGCAGAAAGATAAAGACCAAAACACAAAGACTCGCAAAGATCGCACCCCCAGCCATGCTCTGCCCCACAATCCGATGCTGCACCTCCCTCAACCCCCCATCCTTGACCCTGAACTTCCTATCAAACACCATCAGCCTCCCCAGGCTTCTCATCACCGCCTTCCTCTGCGACACTACCGACGCCGCGTCATCGAACCTCTCCCACGGAAGCGGCTGCCTTCTCGTGAACAGCAGCAAGAAGAAGCAGCTCCCCCGCAGACCCGAGAGCACGAGCGTCATGCCCAGGAACCACATGGGCCACGCGCCGAGCGCGTCGAAGCGGGAGTGGAGGCCGCCGGCAAAGGCGCGGAGGAAGACGTAGAGGAATCCCGAGATGGTGAGGACGATGCCGAGGCCCGTGGCGACGCAGACGGTCTCGTAGGTGCCGTTCGAGACGCCCAGGCGGACGAAGTTGCGGTGGGAGCAGTTTCTCAGGAGGAGGTAGACGTGGTCGGCTATGGGACGGAGGACCTCCGGGTCGGTGGAGGTGTCTAGGGCGGAGAGGGCGTTGGCGCGGAGGGCGGGCGGGATGTTGAGTTCTTTTGCGGAGTTGGGGGCGAGGAAGAGGGCCTTTACAGCTGCGAGCTCGGCGCGGAGGTCGATGTCGGTTGGAGGCGGCGGAGCGGGGGCGGGGGCGGGCGTGCCGGTCAGGGCCTTTACGCGGGCTGTGAGGGTTGGTTTGCAGGTAGTTGTGCAGGCTGAGGCGTTGCTGATGAGGATCTCGATTTGCCCGAGTGTTTCCTTTGCTGGGGGGGGGCGCTGTTAGCTTGGAAGCGTGGCGGTTGACTCGGACTGAGGCTTACTAGCATCAGGGTCGAGGGGGGCTTCCGAGCCGTCGTAGGAGGCTGCCCTCGTCGAGTCGCAGAGGGAGCTGGTCTCCTTGATACTCTGCATATTTCTCACACACCTGGCCTCGTAGTTCTTGAACCTGGTACCGTCAATAATCACAAGCCATAGTGTGAAAATCCACGAGATAACCCCTTACCATATGTAAAACTCGAGGTTCTCCGGTGAAAACTCGATATGCTTCAGATACATATAAAAGTCATAAAGCGACATCGGGCTGCCTAAGCCCCACACTGCGTGTAAGTCTCGTCATGTCTCTCAACCTCTGCTCACCGGGGACGTACACGTCTTGTTGTCGAGCACTCGCTCCAGGCTCAGCTGGCCGGGGACGGCGCTCTTATTCCGCCCATCGGGGCTGAGGGCGCGCTTCTCGGTGCTGACGGCGGTGGAGTACTCCTTGATGTCGCGGTACTCGGGTTTCTTATACCACACGAGCCACGGCGGGACCTTCATGGTGCCGGCTGCGGGGCGCTTGGCTGGTGGCGATGGGTAGGTAGACAGACTACTGAGCCTTATAGGGCGGACTTGAAGCTGGAAGGAAGAGCCGTGAGCCGCGCGGGAGTCGAAGAAAAGAGGAAGAGCACAGGACCGCCGCGCGGGGATGTGCGAGGGAACAAGCCATATTAAACCGTCTCACTACTATTCCACATCCACAAACCCACACCCTCTCCGTCCCATCACTCCGCGAGCGCCACTGCAAACTGACCCACAACATAACCTGTACTTCGTATACCAAGCCCACCTTGACTCACGCCGCAGAAGCGCCGCGCACCCGCAGAGTCCGTGTCCGTCAAGCCCCATCCCCGTGTCCATCAAGCCCATCGTGTCACCCCAGTTGATCGGCGCCCGGCAGGTCCATGGCACGCCCCCGATCCAATAATTCCCGAACATGTTTGCTTGTGCATGTGCGACCCCGGCTCTCCGTTTTTCTCAGCCAAGCTCCCGGCCAAGCTGAAGGGGATGTCGCAGACGTAGCGCGCACAGAGGGTGGGCCGGTTGGAGGGGGCGGACCTGCTTGTCCTTACCCTCGTGGGCCCGGGGTCTGAAGCCCTGTATAGATCAGGCATCTTCGCCGTGTCAGAGTGAAGACGTCTGGTGACACCGCAAAAGAGCCATCCCGCTCGGGCTCTGGCCGGCCGCAAACAGAGCTAGCGCGGGCGCCCAGACTTACATGTTTCTCCCGCCGGTACACCCACCGCCTCCTTCCAATTTTCTCCCGGGTTTCTCGCTTCACGGAGAAGGAATAACAAACTGGAGATCGAGCCCAAGGTCCTTCGTTCATGCATGTCTTGCATTGTACGCAAGGGCCATCCCTGTCACGACGTTATTGGACGATCCTTTTCAGCTCCTCAGCTCATGCGAGCCATGGATCGCAAGCAAACGTGGGGCGCCGAGCGCTTGCTTCATCGGGTCTAGTTCCAGGCTTCAACCGGCGCTGGAGACTCGTGCCTGGGAGCCCCGAATCGTACAGCAAAAAGGCAAGCGGGGCCGGTGCCACGGGCACTAGTGACCGACGCGACAGCAGTGCCCGGCGCCGCACGGGGACCAGTCCACCCACCAGGACGGACTCGGTAAATGTGGATTCGTCAGAATTGGCGTCCCGTGAGCAAAGGCCTCTGTACGCCCGAGCTCTCGGACCCACCTGAAGGGTGTGAGCTGCCCTCCTCCCCCGACCCAAAAGCAACTTTTCGGGGCGCCCAGACCCACATGGTCACGTATCGTGCCCGCGGAGGCGGGTCGGCCCCGGGATCGGCATTTGACAGCCAGCGGCCCGACCTGGGTGATGGCGGAAGATATTTGTAAATATGACTGGCAGGTACCTCAGGTAGGATGCCGCTTGAAGGAGCCGGCGAGAAGGGGAATGCTAGCAGCAAAGCTGGGAAAAGGGGCCCATCACATTTGACCGAGACATGTCTAACAAGCCACGCACCCCAGACCCGAATATAGACATGACAACATGGGATGTCTTCAATCGGACATAGTCCCTAGTTTCTGGGCAGGACGACTTGCTCCGCGTCAGCGCCACCATCAATAACCGGAAACCAGGGGATTTTAGAACGAATCCCATTTGGGAAGCTATCTTCCCCCGAGACCCGACGTCATCTTCCTTCTTCTCCTTGGTTTTATCGTCAGTGGCACCGATAGAGTGAACGAATGACTTTCATCTGATCTGATGGAAAGCGTTTGCTCGGAGTATCGGATCTAGATGGGGTATGGACACCAAACCCCGATGACGCCGTGGTGGTGATGAGTGGCGAGTGACGTGCGTACCTAGGTGAAGCTTTGTGGCCTCCCTGTAGCCCCTTTTCTTCGGGGTTACATGTGAACAACAGATATGACTACTTATGGCCTGTGAGGTTGGAAGTCCGTTGGGAAACTCACAAGACTTCCTCGCCCGCCCAGAGTACTTGTCATGTTCAACGGGCTCATGAACGGGCTTTAAGGTCTAAAAGCAAAAGGATTTAAACGCACTCGAGAAGACTGGAAGCAAAGTACCACCCGCCATCAAGGAAGTTGTCAGTTCGAACAAGCTAGGGCCCCGCATACAAGCTCCGGGTCAGGCTTTTCTAGAAAGAAAAGAAAAAAAAAGCAATGATACTGACCCAGAGGAATTCCCTGCTCCGGCGTTGACGACATGTCCATGAAAAGCGTGGAGGTGGGACTAATATAGGCTCGAGATGACGGACGTGAGAGAAGTAACCATGTACGTTGGGAAGGAAAATGCAAAAATAAAAAAGGTAAATCAGGGAAACGTAGAAGCCAGTGGAATACAAGACATCATGGCGGTACCACTTGGCGACGGTATCGAAGAAAAGAGGGAGCAGGACCAGCATACCCTCGAAGTGACAGACACGCAAGATATATCCAGAGTTTCCAGCAAGCCATAGTGTGAGATAGTGTGGAGATGCGAGCAAGAGCAGCAAAGCAAACGGTTCGATCCATGTCAAGAAAGGATTGATATGAAAATCGGAGCATGGAACTCGCCTCACACCCTGGATGAAAACACCAAGAGGCGGATACAAGACTTGGACGTGTCTAGATGATATTCAACAAAAGTGACATCATATATCCAAGAAATCACTTACATCCCGCCATTCTAATCTTCGCAGTACGCGTGGAAACAACGTTGAGTCCGCGAACACTTAGAGAAACACGAGAATGCCTCCTGCGCCCCCGTCTGCCTCCCAAAAAGAGATATAGATAGAAACGACTTCCCCATACACTGCACCTGGAAAAAAATAAGCATACCGCTAGGTCGCAACGGAGCAGAAGGCTCCAGTTGCTCTCCCAGACATCGCCGTGACAGCCCCGGAACGGCCGTAGACGTTGAATTACATAAATAAGAGAAAAAAATCGTATAGAAACATATCCTCAAGGGTATCTCGCGCAGGCAGAAACGAAATGTACCTTGCAAATGGCAGGTGATCTGTACGTGCGAAGGAATCAAATCTAGTTGGCCGCCCAATATCCAGGAAACACCTTCGCCGGAGCGCCGAGACTGGCGCAAGTTCATCCTCGCATGGTGGGGTAGGGCGTATGGATGTCCCATGAAAGGTCGCCCTACACAACAATGCTAAAGTTCTTCCTCGACTCCGCCTCATCAATCGTAAAGTTAAACACCAGCCGGAACAGGTCCCTCAGGAACGCATACTGGCTCGACCGGTGCATCATATACAGCACTGCCTTCGCAATCTCCGATGCCGTCGCCCGCCTGCCTCTCACCGGCAACATCGAAGACCTGGGAAGTACCGAGTCCGAGAGGATGAGATTCTTGTAGCTCTGTAGTAGCGAGGCGTGCGACGGTAGGGAGCCAAAGGAACCTGGTGGTAGTTGTTTGACAAAAGACTGAAGTGACGCCATCCCAGGCTTGCCCTCCGGAGCGGTGTCCCGGTTAAAGCCGACGATCATGGCCGCCTTTAACACGAGTATCTTCACCCGCGTGACGTTACTGTCCTCGGCCGTGGCTGTTGTAGCGGTGCTTGACGTCTTAGCGCTGCCGTGAGAATAGCTCGAGAGGCTGGAGGCATTGCTTGACCACCGCCCACCGCGGCTGCTGTCCGATACCGTGCCGAGAACCATGATGTTAGGCGCAGACGGCGACTCGCTCTCGGGTGATAGTGGTGTGTCTTCAAACTCGGTGACGGGCGTCTCGGGTACCGGCAAAACTTGTCTTCGTGAGCGATCCTCCATCGCCTTATGTGCGTCTCGCTTGCTGAGGGAAGATCGGTTCGAGGTGCGGCTCTCGCGGCCACTTTGGTCGATCTGGTGCCCAAAGAAGCTTGTTTGCGATGCGCGCGGTGTGTTTCTATCCGGCCGTACAGAGGAGCACCCTTCCCTAAAGATGTCGCAAAGCTCCCAGCACGCCTGTACCGCAGATCCCAGAAGCTCCTCGTCCGCCGGGCGCCCATCGCGCTTGTTCTGTCTCAGGCTAAAAAGCATTTCGGCCAGGGACCAGCACGCTCGAAGTAGCGAGTCCGTATTCTCCGGTAGTTGCAGCAACTCCCGCTGCTTCATCAAGCGATGGCATAAGGTGATGTAAAAGTCCAACGTGCGTTCCCTGAATGCCTCCGGGAGAGTCCGGCTGTCCTGAGCGCTGTAGAGGCTAGACGTGTGTTAGTTTCCAGCTGCCGAGAAAGATTGGCCAGGACCTTCACTTACTGGTTATTAAGCTCAAAGCTGACGCGAAGAATGGAGTCGGCAATCTCATCTTGCCGTTGCCGGATATCAAACAGCGATTGGCAAAAGTCCCGGCAAAGATCGAGGTTCATCCGCTGCGTGGTCAGAGACTCTTGCTCCTTGTCCTTGTTGTCGTATAGTCGCTGACATAGCTTCCAGCAGGCTCTCCACGCCCTCTCATGGGCGTCAGGGGTCCCTGAATTGAACATCCGTGCGCGCTGGAAGGAACTGAGGTTTGCAAGCGTGTTACAAAGCGTCCAGCACTCTTGAAGTGCTGTTCGCAACGCGGCAACTTCGGACGAGAACTTTGGGGCCTCCGGTACATGATACGCGGTAGTGCCAGGGTAGTTCTCATCCACGTCTGCGTCCGCGCTGCTCTCAGCCTCCGTCTCCGTCTCCATCATCTCTTCGATTTCTGAACCGCGTGTTAGCGGTATGGAACAGAATAGGGGCTAGCTGCAGTACATACTCCCAAGACTGCTTGTGCTACTTGAGCGCACCCGAGGCGAATCGTTCAACACGTCACTCAAATTCTGCGCCTGTGGCGTTGTCATCTCCAAGCTGTACTTGGCTGGTCGAACATTGGTTGAGAGTGGCGGCGGCGTGGCGTGTTCAAGGGGCTGAACAATGTTAGCGGGCCAGTCACACGAAAACTAGCAGGATGAAAGCTACCTTTTTCTCGGGCTCTTCGGCGGTGGCAGTGATACTTGAATCTTTCGGGGAGCTCCCCTCATCTGCTTGCTCCTCATCCGCGGTTGGATCTGTAGAGGTCTGCGAGGCGTTAGCAACTCTCACGTTGATCGCAACAGGAACGTATCTGGAAACCCCACCCAACTGCGAAAGCTTTCCGGAGCATGGATCACGGAAACGGATTCCTCGTTTACGCTCCGGCGGATTTGGTCTGGAATATTGGTCTTGAGCATCATGAGCTGCCGGAGGTGGTTAGCGTCACCTTTGAACAAGTTGCTTCGAGTGTAGAGAAACGAACTTGAGGCTCTTGGACCCCCCGGTAAGAGGGCTGGTGGACCTCATCAGACTCCTCGTCCTCGATTTCCGTCGTCTCGGTTCCGTTCGAGGTGACCGGGGACGGCCCGACGAGGTCGCTGGGGCTCGCGAGACTGAGGCTCGCCGACATCCTCTGTGCGCTGTCGGGGAGAAGGGATTGAGAATCAGCTGGACTTGGGGACGACCTGAACAAACAATGTCTCGTTAGCGAGCATGGCCATCAATTGCAGGCAATACCATTGTGCGTCCTGCCCTTGCCAAGAGAAAAGATGGAAACGTCACTAACATCTCGCCGAGTGGGGAAAATGCGGGTAGTAGGCTTCCAGTCGACGATCTCAACGGGGCTTCGAGAGCCATGGCTTACATGCGACGAATTGAACGAGAGAGGGGGCCCTGCCAAGTGGACAATGCGACTACTGTGGCTTATGTCGTCCTTTATGAATCCCACGAGGCGGCTCGCAGGGGTGTATGGGCTAGGCTGTGATGCGGCCTCGAGGAAGGCCGCTGTATCTGCGGCTATGTGGCGCTTCGGCGTAAGGGCTTCAGGTGAGGTCGCGAATCTCCCGACCACCCCCCGTTTGGGACAAGGTCGAGGCTGAATTCGAGAACAGGGCCAAGGCTGGCAGAAAAACAAAGGCTGTGGAGAGCTCGAGGCGCAGGATCGGTTCGGAGCGATATGATGGTTGGCGATAGGAACCGAGGGTTCGGGAATCTTGAGGTTGTTGGTGCTGGGGGAGCTCCCAAGACTGTCAACGCGGCAACGCCCACTTTGCAAGCTCGATCTTCATCCGCCCAATGTTGTGGACGCTGGGTTGTCGGGACGAAGCTCTAGGTCGATGTCGATAGCGTCGCTGGGTCCCGATGCGATTGGATTCAAGGTGGGATGTGGCGATGCTGTCGGCGGGTAGCTGAGGGGAAGCCAGGCAGAGGGTGGGCGAGTGGAGAACCGGAGGATGGGAGAATGCGGCCGTTATAGTCGGATCTGCCACTCAACTGGGGTTGGGTGGATGTAATGTAGATCAGATAACGCGTTGAGGAGATGGTGAAATGGCCGCTTTTCGATATTAGGGAACGAGGTGAGACACGGGTGTCATACAGTCGAGGTCTGGCTTCCACGGGGGAAAGCCGCAGATAATATTAGGCAAGAAACGGCTGTGGTACTCAGGTTGCTCACTCACCTGCAACCTGCACGACGACGCGAGTGAATGGGGTGTCGCTCATGGCCCAAATAGGCCCCACGGGAATACCCGGGCCTACAGTGTGGACAAGGACGTTGCGTGGAAGGAATTGGCTGGGGAGGACCGTAGAAGGGGCTGTACCCAGTCACCACACTGTATTACCTGCGCTAGTCCTGTACCCACTGACCCCGGCCAACCCCGGTCGTTCCTTTCCCGTTGGTGTCAGGGCAGGTGCTCCTCCGTCCCGCCTGAACGGGAGGTGGGAGCTGATATCCCTGTGCGGCTGCCGGTCATGACTTCCACATAGGCACTTACCGAGCGATCCTGCTCGACTTTACATCCATCAACCATTGGAGGATCAAGCCTCGGGTCTGTCCCCCTATCGGATAATGAACGGTTGACCGGTTCATCTTCAACCCGAATGCGCCATTGAGCCGAGGCCTCGTGGCAAGAACAGAAACCCTTGCGTGTAGAAACAGGGATGGAAGACTCTCCGAGGGCGCCGATGCTTCTTGAACAGCCCGATTTATGTGCTTCCCCTGATTATCATCTATACTGGGGGAAAAAGCTGCATAGGGTATTCTTCTCTGTCTCGCCTCCTTGCAGCGGCGGGGCCGGTCATGGGGTAGGTCCCATCTCACTCATCCTGGCGCTGGATGAATGCGGGTCGATAGGAGACAATGGGACACGGGCAGAACTAGTGGAAGCTCTTCAGCTAGGTAAGAAAGAACTCACCCAAAATGCAGACAATGCGCGTCGTCTCTCTTTGTCAATGACGACTGGCCAGTCAGAATTGAGGAAATCTTCATGGGCGGTGGGCTACAGTTGCGTCGGCGCTTAACCTGCAGGCACTCGGGGTACTTTGCCCAGTGGGAAATGTGGTCGGGACCGTGAAAGCGGACAAAGTCACTTGAGTGTTGGGCCCAGGGTGAAAGGACCTGGGTCGGTCCTTGTCCGCCTCGGGGAGTCTGCCTGCGGGTGGTGCAAAGGGACAGCCCTGGGAAATCAAGATAGGCATGAAATGCCGATGAAGCGGGTTCGAACTTGGCCAATGCTTGCTCGATTCGTTTTTGTTTCTTTTCCACCTCAGGGCGAGCGATCAAGCCACTTCAACCTCGCCAGCTCAGCCGACCAGCCCAATGTAGGTTTGTCCAAGCTTGTGAGGTATGGACCTCAGGTTGAGATACCTGGGAGGGTTCCAATCCCACACCATACAAAAACGATCTAGCTCATCCCAGGCGTGTGGAAATCACTAAGCTCCGAGGGCAAGGATGAGACAGTGATTAACCCTGTTAGGGATGCTCTCGGTCAGCTCGAAGCCACCACAACCCATGAGGCCTGTCCCTGGAGCCGGGAGCCTGGTCGCACGAAATACTTCGTTGCTTTTTTTGGTCTGTCCATGGGACTAGATTTCACTAGGATTCGTGGTCTACTCTGTCTGTCTCGCCATGAACAACAACAATCGCCGATTATCGACGGTGTTGTCTCAGGGCCTAGCCATTAGTCCGGCGCAGACCAGGATAGTAAAGGCGGGGCAATATGTGCAAAAGCGGACACACATATATCGTACGGCGGCTATTCCACCTCTGACAGGACCCCGAACAGGATCCACATGGGACATGGAGGCTCGTGCAGAAGCGGGGCCCTCTCCGCGATAGCGGGCGGGACCCACATGAACCGACTGTAAGTCGACATGGACACTGTTCCACCTGTTGACTCTAAACTCCGCCAAGTCCATCGAGCAGCCAAGGTCATGACGCGAGGCGCACTTGTGAGTCGAGAAGTGGTCTGAAGGACCAGAAGCGAAGAGTTGTAGACTAGCGAAGTGACCGGCTTCACTCCATCGTACATGTGATATTTGGGTGGGAGTCTTTCGCCGGTCCCCTGAGGAAGCACGTCGTACAAACTACCAACCCGAGCGTGCCGCACCGCGCGGCGAAGGTACGGGCCTTGCCTGTCCGACTACCCGGTCTTGTGTTTCCACGATCCTTGTAAGCTGATGGCCCTGTGCGTCGCGTAACCCTTCGATAGATGCCTTGCTACCTTGGGGCTTGCATAGGCGCCAGAATCTCCGCCCATCGAGTTACCGCGTCCCGTCAGTCTACCAACAGCGGCAAATGCCCGTGTCGATAGTTCATAGACGCAGACTTTACAACCTCGAATTTTCAGGTAGTGTGGCCTCTCGAATCGGATGCGTCAAGCATGGCCCTGTCAACTCCACTCTCTCTGCCGAGCTGCCCAACCCTGGACGCCACTCGTTCACCAAGCGACATTTGATACTAGAAGACTGGACGAACCAGCGAAGCGAGTTGCCTTTTCTCCTTCCCGACCACAGATGGACCACCCTCACGCAAGCGAGGATGACGCGAGCGTTGCTAAGTTGGGAAGGTGTTGGCGCGAGAGCGCGCCCAGGTTGCCCACTGTTGGGCGTTGCAGGCGGAGTGGCAGTGTTAGCAAGCCTTGTACTACCCTCATGGAGTACAAGTACACATGTATTCGCCGGTTTCCATGTCACTTACGATACCAGCTGACCGACCTTGTTTAGGAAACAGGTCCGATTCTCGGCATCCAGGATCCTGCATTGCCTTGCTGTGCGAACTATGCTACCGAAAACAGGTTTTAAAATCGATAGTCGAGTTTTCACGCGGATAGGAGTCGCGCTCTGGAAAAGGACTTCAAGCACTTCTCAGAAATTTAGCGAACGACTGCGCGGTTCCGAACATGTTCTCTATGGCGATCAAGAAACCTGTGAGACAAACGCCTGTCATAATACCAAGGGGCTAAATATGCGACGACGATCTTGACCGCTCTTGTCCTAGGCCCTTAACCGTCTCGCGACTTCTCGATCGACCGGGGAGACGATCCGTCATCTCCCCTTTGCGACTTTGAGAGGCAATGTTCGACAAACCTAAGCCCTACTTCAATGTCGTACCGACAAAGAAGACAAAAGAAAAAGGCTAGAAACGAAGTGTAATTCTAGGATTGGGCCTGCTTGCCAGTTGGGCAGAAACGCGAACGCAACCCCAATCTAGTGGCGCCATCACTCTCCCCTCCCTCGACCAACTTTAACCGCCTGAGCGGGCCCAACACTACGAATCACACGCCGGCCCTCAACCCGACAGCGCGGTACCGGCCTTAGATACGGTATGGTGCACTTGTTCGGGGTTTCCCTTCGTGCTCGCTCGCAGAGCGACACGGTGCGACTAATCCGGGGTCAACCACGACCTTGGCCTGCTCGGTGACTGTCCTATTCGGACAAACATCCCTTGTCCCGACTCTGGTCCTTTCTTCCTTGCTCGATCGCTGTGCGGAAGGTTAGTCCCGCTGCGGCGGCCAAGGGCGTCGGTTGTATGCCTGGCTATGGCGGTGCATAATATTTCCTAATAACACGCCCAACATGTTGCCAAGTACAGCTAGCCGATTAACGCGTCAGACGGTGAGCCGAGTATGCTCCCTCGAACTTCGCGAGTTGTGAAATTGGGAAGACCCTTGCATACCCCCCAGCACCACAATTCCTTTGTTTTCCACGCTGCAGGGTGCGATCGGATTTGGGGCTGTGGCTTCCAAGGCAGCTGCAGAATCTCGCATGATCAGTCGGTGTTGTGAACCTCTAACCTCCGTCATAGTCACCGTGATTCGCAAAACAGATCCGCTCTGCTCTACCTTGTAGATAGCAGCTGGCAGGAATGGCTGACTAGCTTACAAAAAGAAAACAGCAGAACATTGAGCTGTCGGCGACCGTGATATATTGTCGCCAACAAGTATCGCGGGCGTGGTAAAAATGAAAAAGGGCGCTAAGAGCGCGTTGAAAGCGTCAAAAAGATGTCGTGGGGGTGGATCGAACACCCGACCTTTCGAAATCACTCCTGAAGTCTAGCTTCAGTCGAACGCTCTCCCAGCTGAGCTACCCCGACTCTTGAGCTGCAAGGTGGGGTCTGTAGAAGTCTAGAGATAGCTTAGGGCTATCTGAGGGCTTACACTGTAGGTGTGGATGCGGATGCGGATGTGGAGTGTTGAGGTCTATGCTTAGTAAATAAGGCTACTCGTCCAAGGTAAGTGTGCCTGTCTTTCTCGAGCCCATATGGATACTGTACGTCGCAGGTTGGCATACTAGTTGCTTCCTACCGACCCGCCACTTCGGTTGGGACTGCGGTGCGAGGTAGTCCGGCTGCTCGGTGGAGTTGGCTGATTATGGAGGAAGACCAATTTGAGATGCAACGATGGAAATTTTACGAGCCGAATGCCTTGACGTTTCCGATCCACGTACAATGGCGGACATGCCTCTTACTAGATCACTTACACATATATCAACGCACCCGGGTCTGGGACGGGCATGTGAGCCAGCGGAGATGCAGACGGGTTCTTTTACTTTTGACTGATGTAGAGCACAGATAATCGCGCAAGTGGCTCCTTCTAGCTGTGGTACCGGCCATCTATATGGATGTGTCCCTCCCATAACTCATACTGAAGCCATGAAGCAGACAGGCCTAACTTGTGGGCGCGGTTGTGTCATGTCCGCATAGACACCGTGGGCAGGAGACTCTTGGATGGACTCTGCCATCCCACAGCGCGGCTCTGCCTGTCATTTCCAGTCGGCGATTTGAATGGTGGAAACAACCTTCGCGTGCCATGCTCTGAGCGCACCGTCGGAGCGTAGCAGAGCGGCACTTGAACCTGGACTGGATAGCGTGGGGCACCGAAATGCAGATTCCATTCTATCCATCCGTGACAGAACCCAGACATCAGAACCTGTCGGGATGGCAACTGCCGGAGTCATGGAGGAACATCGTCAAAGTAAATTCCCAGCCACCGGCGTCCATGCCCACGGCCTTCCCCAAGCGCACGGCCCCCGCACCGAACCTATCTATTCCAATCCAAATAGCGCATATCCGATCAAACAACCAGAACGCCGGGCAATGCATAAAAGGTAGTCGTGTAGAACCGTCGAGACAGGTTTAGTCCTTGAGCTCGTTCTTCCTCTGGTCGCGGCCGTCGGGGGTGTACCTGAAGAGGATAGGTCAATACGCGTTCCTGTGAAATACTCGGCACTAATCGCATTAGGTCCACGATCTAGGGCTGGCGCTTACTTGAGAAGCTTCTCGACGAGGTCGACGTGGGTCATCACCATGCGGCGGCAGCAGTACCTCCGGAGGCCGAGCTGGTCCATGGCATCACTTCCCGATTGTCAGTAAAAGTTCCTGGGTTCTTAAAGGAACGCAATTGGAAGGCTTACCCATCGTTCTGGCCCTCATCGAGAAGCCGGAGGTAGCGCTCCCACAGATCACCGACAACCTGTCGCATGTGAGCATCTTGTCGCGAAACCTGCAGAAACGCGCCAAGCTTACCTTGCCGCACGAGAAGCAGCGGATAGGAATAATCATCTTGACGACGGAGGGTACGCGAAGACTCGGATGTTATGGGTTTGTGCGATACCGGGGCGAGGATCCGAGTCGAGGGCGAATCTCTCGACAAGCTCGAAAAGATGGCGATGGAGGAAAAAAAGAAGTTCGGGTGGGAGATGGCGAGGTTTACCCGCTTATCTTATCGTGCCTGGAAATTTTTTGGGTGGGGACCGCCATGCATCCACCATGAGGGCCAGAAACTTTTCTAGCAGCGACGCTTTTGCAACGTGCCGGACGAGGGTATTTGTAGGACGGCTTTTTTCTTGGGACCGGAAAAGCAGTGTATTACCGAAGGCGACGACAAATACCCCATACCAGACGCAATGACGGCGACCCCCGACTCTAAACGCCGCGACCGGCCGAACAAGCGGAAGAGGGACTTGGCGGAGGTCGAGCGGCTGGCGAAGCATGGGCTGAAGCGCGTGAAGAAGCAGACGGACGAGGCCAATGGGCTCCTAAGCAGCCCGGGAAAGGCTATCCCGGACAGCACGGTGGAGGATGTGAAGAGCGAGGCTTCGGCGCTCCAGCCCGTTGCTAAGAGCCAGGAGGTGCCCAGGAGCCCTGTTAAGGCCAGGCAGGACGAGACGCAAGCTACCGGCTGGACTGTGTCGCGGCCCCTGGGCGGAAGGATCTCCGATATCGACCCTATCATGACTCCGGACGAGAGGTACGCTCGGGCTGCAAAACCTGTGGCCGACGGTGTGCGGTGTGCTAACTGTGGTCCCAAGATATCTGATCCTACCATACTCGACGTCCATCCAAGTGTACACCACGGCGGACTCGCTACTCCTACGCCGTATACCGATAACCCCTACCCACAAGGACTCGTTCAGGGTCGTCGCGACAGCGCTGTCTCCCCAGTCGAGCAACCTCCTCTGGGTTGCCTGCTCCGATGGTAGGATATGGTCAATCGATTGGACGACTGGGGCGGTGCAGGGGGACCCGTTGGTTACCGACTCGAAGAGTGCCGTTGACATGACTCTTCTCCCGATCCGCATAAAAGGGGTCAACCACGAGGTCCTTGTGGTATCGGAGCATTCGAAGAACGGGCGGAATTCCCTGGTTGCGTACAACGGGCTAGCGAACAGCGACAAGCGAGAGACGAACACCCTCGTCTCTGTGGCCCACTCCGGGGAGCAGATTCACAACCTCCACTTCGTTCCAGAGTCGAATGTTCTATTGGCGGCGGCGAAGTCGACACTGGTCGTGGGAATCCCCGACTCGCCCAAGGTCACGAGCTTCGCGGACTTGACCTACTCCTTCTACCACTTCGAGACGAACGATGTCATCACGGCGCTGGACTCGCGGATTGCCACGACCATACGGCCTCCCCAGCAGAGCCGCCGCCTGATGAAGGAGAAGACCAAGCCGCGGGATTCGAAGTTCCCCATCGTCGACGTCCTCGTGGGAGGCGCGCGGGGTTCCATCTACTTCTACAACGATCTTGTCGCGAAGCTAGAGGCGCTGGAGGGCAGCGCGCCCAACAAGGATGCGCTGGTGGGAAGGAAATACCACTGGCACCGGAGAGCCGTGCATGCTGTCAAGTGGTCCAAGGACGGTGTGTATTCGCAAAGATGACGAGTTCCAAGAGGGTTGCTAATGACGACTAGGTAACTACATGATTTCGGGTGGTTCCGAGCACACCCTGGCGAATTGGCAGATGGATACGAGCAAGATGACCTTCTTGCCGCATCTGCCAGGTGTTGTTACGAATATCGTGGTTTCCGATTCCGGCGCGTCCTACGTTGTCCACCTCGACGACAACTCTGTCATGGTCCTGTCCACTGCTGAGATGACGCCTACTGCCTATGTGTCCGGCATCCAATCCGCGACGAGGAATCCCCAGCTCCTCAAGGACCAGTGGGTCGAGCGGGTCTGGAAGCCCAGTGAGGCCCCGTCCTCTGTCCCCGCGGCGCTGCGGCCGGATGCGCCAGGCAAGCTCTACCTCTGCGTGGGTAACGGCGACCAGGCGACGACATCCAGCGGGACGCCGTCCGCTCCTTTCCTCCAGTCTGTCGACCTCGAGTCGTTCAGGAGTATCTCCAAGCAAGCGATTGCCAGGACTCACCCCTCAGATGCCATCATCACCTCTCAGGGCCAGCCCATCACCGATCCTCTCGTCAGCCACCTAGCGTTTTCGCATGACGGGCAGTGGCTAGCCACCGTAGACGAGTGGACTCCCGAGAAAGACGAGTCGCTCGGCCTCGGCGAGGACCAGGAGAGCGTCCTGACCCGCGAGAGGCGGGAAATTCACCTCAAGTTCTGGGAGGTGGGCGCCGACGGGACGGACGCGGACATCTTCTCCCTGGTGTCGCGCATCAACTCGCCGCACGTAACCAACACCCCGGAAGCGGTATTCGGCCTCGCCTCGGATCCTACCTCGGCGCGGTTCGCGACCATCGGAAACGACGGCGTTGTGCGGATCTGGCGGCCCCAGGTCCGGAAGCAGGACGGCGTCCCGGTCACGGCCGACAACGGCAAGGTCCTGCAGTCGTGGAGCTGTGCGCAGATGGTGGCGCTCAGCGACCAGCTTAGCGTCGAGAGCATCAACGGCCCGAAGGGCGCCAAGAACCAGGGGCGCATCGCCTTCTCGGAGGATGGCTCCACGCTTTTCGTTGCGTTTGGTGCTGCGGATGACGGGAGGGTCTACGTCATCGATGCGCGGTCGGGCGACGTGACGAACGTGCTTGACGGGCTCTGGAGCGGTACTCTCCGGGGCCTGCAGGTGCTCTCGCCGTACCTCATCACCCTCTCCGACACCCTCAAGGTGCACGACGTCGTCACCGACGAGCTCTCCTACGGCATGACGCTGAACCTCCCCGGAAAGCGGGCCGCCGTTGACAGCGTGCACTTTGCGGTCGACCAGGTGACGCGGCACTTCGCCGTCGCGATGCCGCTCGCCTCTGGCACCGAGGTCGCTGTCTTCAGCCCCGAGAGCGCGACGCCCGTGCTCCTGAAGCGGGTTCCCGCGCGGGTCCTCAGCCTCGTCTCGAGCACATCGTCGAGCGGGTTCCTCATCCTTGACGACGAGGCGCAGCTACGGACTGTGGCGGAGGGGACGGACACCGAGGCCGTTGCGCTCGCGCAGCCTTTGGAGGACATGCGGCTCGAAGGGGTTGAGGTTGGGAAGGCGGAGGTGCCAGCGCTTCTTGAGCTGGATGATGTCAGTGATGAGGAGGGCGAGGAGGGTGCGGATGTCGATGATGGCGATGCGATGGATGTGGATGAGGATGACGGGGCGGCGCACCCGGCTGTTGTTAATCAGCCGAGGTTGGCGGCCATCTTTGACGCTGCGCCGGCGTTCGCGATGCCGGCTATCGAGGACGTGTTTTACAAGGTGGCCGGGCTGCTCGCGACGAAGAAGGTGCCGGCGCCCGCCTAGGTGTTTTGGACAAGTGATCCCGGCGTACCGGAAGCCGTGTTTTGGGGGGGGGGGGGGGGTGGTTCCAGAACAAAAAACGGCGAGCTTCGGCCCGCCTATGGCGCGATCGGCACTAGGGGGCGACGGTGTGTTCTTTCAATTGCTAGCTTTGGGTGTCTCTTTTTTTATTACTTAAACGAGGTAGATGCGTGTAAATCGAACCACTTCCGCTGGATCTGTATGGCTCGGAGAGTTTGCGTCTTGTCCTCCACCGAGGCCCGGACACATCGCAATTCGGGACGGTACCGGCGCGGACCGACCCCGCCTTATGTCGCCATAAATAGCCCCGCCCACTCATCTCTCCGTATTGACGTTTACTTACAACAACCCAAGACAGCGAGACGCGGATAACCGGCCTCGCCTCCACGGATAGCACCCACAGCCTGACGTCCCGGGATAAGAGCTCAACATGTCCTTTACGTCGATCCCGATCCTCGACCTCTCGCAGGCGCGGGACCCGGCGACGAAGCCGGGTTTCCTGGCGGAGCTGAGGAGGGCGCTGATGGAAGTTGGGTTCCTTTACCTCAAGAACGTGGGGATCTCGGACGAGGAGTTTGCGGAGGTTATCCGGCTTGGGAAGGCGTTTTTCGATCTACCGACCGAGGAGAAGTATGTCGTGGCTGCTCTAGCTCGGCCCGTGAGTGAGAGGAGAGCGTCCGGTGCATCGCTGTGACATGGCAGCCGCCAGGGTCCCAGCACCCAGAGCTCAATCCCACCCCAAGCGGGCCTGAACTCATGAAGTTGGGTTGAATTCAAGGTACTAACGAACCCCCAGGCTCAAGATCGAGATGAAAAACGCCCGCTCCTTCCTCGGCTACTCCCGCCTCTCGGCCGAAGTAACCGCCGGCGCAACCGACAACCGCGAACAGATCGACCTCTCAACAACCCACCCCCCTCCCCCTCCCTCGTCTCCCACCTACCACAACCTCCTAGGCCCCAACCAGTGGCCCTCCGAGGCCTCCCTCCCGGGCTTCCGCGCCGTCTTCGAGGAGTACATGCGCCGCATGGGCGCCATCTCAGTCTACTTCACCTCCCTCATCGCCGAGGCCATCGAGCTCCCCCCCGACGCTTTCTCGCGGTACTTTGACGAGGACCAGCAGCATAAGCTCAAGATTGTAAAGTACCCCGACCTAGCGGAGCTGGGCCTCACTGGACAAGGCCAAGGTGTCGGCCCGCACAAGGATAGCATGCTCTCGAGCTACCTCCTGCAGGCGTCGCACCACCGCGGGCTGCAGGTGCAGAACGTCGAGGGCGACTGGATCGACTGCCCCCCCATCGACGGGACGCTCGTCGTCGCGATAGGCCAGGGCCTCGAGGCGCTAACGCGCGGCGTCTGCGTCTCCACCACGCACCGCGTCCTCTCTCCCCCCGCGGGCACGGGTGCTCGGTTCTCGATCCCGTTCTTCCAGGGCGTCAAGATGGATACCGACTTTGAGGAGCTGGAGAAGGTGGGCGTGGGGGAGGTGCCGGAGAAGGTGAGGGAGGAGAGGAGGAGGGTTGTGGAGAGGCAGGGGGGCAGGATTGATGATGTGGAGTTTACGTTCCGGAAGGGTGGCGTGTCGAAGACGCTTGGGGAGGCGACGCTGCGGAATAGGGTCAAGAGCCATCCGGATGTCGCGGAGAGGTGGTATCCGGAGCTGTTGGCGGATGTGCTGGCGGAGCAGGAGAGGCTGAAGGCGGGTGCGCCGGCTGTTGCGGCGCAGTAGAAGCAGCCCATGCCCTCTTCCAAAGCGGCTGGATAGCCTGCAGGCACGTCACATGGATAGCGACCACAAGTGATAATTCATAGTATTCCCGTTTACACGCCCTCGTGTTGCGCCCACGCTAATGCCGCTCTCGCTACATCTGCCCAAACCGCGAAAATCAGTCATAACAGGACATAACAAAGCAGTGCCGTTCACCACCCCTCCCATGCGGCCACCGTCGCTAGGTGAATATCTCGGGGGACCTCGGTCGGGGTTGGCACCGGGGGAGGGGGGGCCGGCGCCCCTTAGGCCGAGAAGTCGGGGAAGCACTCCGCCATGGTCTTGCTGTGCTTGTTCTCGGCGTGGAGCGTGAGCCTGTCGGGATGTCAGTAACCGCGGGGGACCTCCACAGGATATCCCTGTAGTGGGCTTGGGGGCCGAGGGAGGCGGGAGGGGCGAACATGGGGGCCTTGGCGGTCTGGAGGAAGGTCTGCTTGCAGATGGAACATGAGATGTTGCAAGCCGCGACGTTCTATCGAGCATCACATTAGCGCGCTTGTTCTCAGGGAAGACATGCGGACGGCGCGGGAGGACGTACGCCCTTGAGCTGCGACTTGGCGACCTTCTTGTCCTTCTGGTTGCGCTCGCGCTTCTGCGCGGCCTTTGCGCCCTATGATAGCGTCAGTACCGCGATGCGCCGGATTCAGCAGGGCTCAGGGAAAGCGCGTACGTTGCCCATGGTGCAGATAGAGGGGTGGTGTTACAGCTGGCGAAAACAGATGCAGGGGTGTAAAGCAAAGTTGTTCGTGGGGGCTGCGTGCGAGAGGTTGTCGGGTTAGGATGAAGGAGGGGATAAATGCGGTCGTAAGTATGAGGGAGACGCATGGGTTCAGCACATTTTTTTCCTCGGGTCTAAGGTTGCGGCGTTTCCGGGTCTATCCTATCCCTATCGTGTATTAATAGCAGGCGCTAAGGGATCCTCGCATAGTAGCATATTGAAACGAGCCGGCGTGGTGAGGCGACGACCGGATGAAACACGGGGGTGAGGGTGAGAATATACGTCCTTTTTGGATTGATTGTTCCGAGTATATCTACTATGTTTGCCTAGAAGATTGACATGTGAAGTTAAGCTCTAGATCACGGAAAATCGCGGCGAAGTTCCATCCCGTATCCGAGGATCTCGTGTGCGCGTGAATGCGCGGCAATGCATTTCTAGCGGACTTGTTAGTGAGATCCGGCGATGAGAAGCCCGAGTATCCCCTGAAGCGCCATCTTTCTGGTGGAGAAGGCCTGATTGCTGCGGTAAAACCCACGTGACTTCGCATCCCCCCTTTATCTGACCCCCCGCGGCCTACGCGTGTGCGCGACTCGCAGCGCGAGACATCTCAAAGCCTATAGCATCTGGAACCACATGCCTTCGATGATATCGGTTCAAGTTTATACACTCAGAATATAGGAAATCCGAAACGCCTTCGACTCGATAAGGGATCTCACGGTGGCCTACGAAGCCCCATCCCGCCGACACCATGGCTGGCACAAAAGCGCCGGCCCCTGCCAGCATCTCAAAGCAGGAGTTTGATGACTTCCTTGCTCAATATGCCCCCTTAATAGAATCTGTCTCGGCGGCGAAACCTGGTAAACTCGAAATCGCCCCTCATATGCCGTCCCCTTCCCCCCTCGGCCGCACTTCCCTCTGTTCGAATGAGCCTTCACACTGACCTCCTATAGCGAAGCCTGACCAGAAGACTCTGGTCGAATTGGATCAGTACCGCTATGTTGAGGCCCCGGAATGCTTTGGGGTTGACAAGCCCCTAAGTTCCATGGAGCACGATGACGTGAAGGCGCTTGTGGAGTGGAAACTGTAAGTCGCGTCCTTGTCTCCTGGCCCATCATGCACATACATGCCGAGGCGCCCGTGCCACCAACTCTCGTCTCATACCTCACATCTTGCCTCATATACGTATCTCATCAAGCCCAAACAACCCGCCATATGGAATGACCGCCACAACGTGCCCCTATCTAAACGCTCCCCAGGCGCCACGGCAAGTTCCGGCCAACACTGATGAAACTCGTCTCATCCAACGACTCGGATACAGTAACCCAAACCATCAAAGACGCCCTCAAAACATACAAAGACACCACAGACCCCTCTGCCGCTGTCGACGTCCTCACAAAACTAAAAGGCATTGGCCCCGCCACAGCATCCCTCCTCCTCTCGGTCCACGACGCTGAGCGCGTCCTCTTCTTCTCCGACGAGGCGTACTACTGGCTCTGCTGTGGGGGGAGGAAGGAGGCTATCAAGTATAATAAGAAGGAGTATACCGCGCTTGGGGAGAGTGCGAAGAGGCTAATGGGCCGGTTGGGAGTGCGGGCTGTGGATATAGAGAAGGTGGCTTACGTCCTAATGAACCAGGCGGTTGGGGAGCCTGGCTCGAAAGAAGCCGGGAAAAAGGTGGCGCCGGAGAAGAAAGCTGCCCCGCGAGGCGACAAGAAGGAATTCACCGCGGACAGGCCTTCGGATAAGAGAAAGAGGGCCACTGACGAGGATAAAAAGGTGGTTGCAGCACCTTTGCGTCGGTCGAAGCGGACCCGAGCCGGTTGATCGGATGAAAGAGAAATCATTGGATACGATGCACGTCACCCGAGAGATCCGCGTCGTCTTGTGCCCATGAATGCCAAATCATCGAGCCTTCACGCGGGAACTAAGTGTCGCGAATCGAACCGCACTAATCACCGCAACGATTCGGCCAAGGGAACGACCGGGAGATGAAGACGTTTGACAGCATACTCAAATGTCGTCCCAGGTGTGAATACTCTACGGTTCATGTAACCTACTGGACCAGGCCACTCTGGTACAGACCCAGAAGAGGCGCTCAGTCTTGCATCGCCGAGAATGGCCTCGACAAGGGTTCCCTGATGGCGGCGGCTGCGGCAGGGCGGGCCGATGGATCATCCTTAGATGGAGACCTAATTTCTCAAGCGCCCTCGCCTTTCTTTCCCCTTCCATTTACGTCGGTCGCCCCTTCCGGATGCTGTAGGCATTTCAGCCCGACACCGGGTGCGCCTGCTGTGCATTTCTAGCTCGTGGGTTGCTCCTTCCCTGACCCAGCGCTGAGCCTGGCTTTATATTTCGTGATTTACCCAGTCTCAGGTAAGGATCACTCCGAACACTCGACATTTTCAACATGTTCGTATGGGGGCGCCATGTTCGACATTACTAGATAGTAGGTGAACGAGGAAGACCGGTTTGGGAATTTCCGAATTGGAAAGGGCCTCGTCAAGGTGCGGATGGACAAGTCGCGCATGGCAGCATGTTGTCAGAGATCACTCGCGTACACCTCCCAGCGGGATAAGGTACGTTAATTCTTGGTGCGGTCCATTCTTGTTAGTCGCCAGAAGTTGGGAAGGCCGGTACCTCTCGAGTGCAGGCATCTATTACAGGGGATATTGCCCCATTTCAGTTAGAACACTACCAGCGTATCACGTGTACGGGTACTCCCCGCCCTTTATATTGGCAGTTCCTCTTCATAGGCCGTCTATTTTTATCGTGACGGCGGCACCCTGCAACCCCAGATTCTCCAATGTCCCACTATTAACGCTCCAGTACTCCTCGGCCGGGGCCGAGCCCGCACCTACCCCCGAACTACCGACGTACCGTCCTATCCGCCCCGGATCCCCAACAAAGCGGCCTCGACCCGCTTCCCCTTGAGCAGCCATGTCGGGCATGCTCGACCCCAGCATGCCCCTCGGGCTAGAATCCGACCCGACCTTCGCTTCCTTCTCGCCCCTCTTCGACCCCGTCCCCTTCGCGCCGGCAGACCCCATCCCGCTCCCCGCGCGCTTCGCCCGCATCAAAGAAGCCCTCATCGCCGGCCGCGAATCCGAAGTCGCCGCCTCCTGGTCCCGTCTCCTCTCCTCCCTCCGCGCCGAGATAGCCTCCATAACAACACAGGGCGCCTCCGCCATCCCCGAGCTCGACTTCTCCTCGATAAATGACCCCTCCGCCGTCGCGGCCTTCACCTCCTCCCTGCGCACCCGCGGCGCTGCCATCGTTCGGAATGTCATATCTCCCGCCGAGGCGGACAGCTGGACGCGCGAGACGGAGACGTACCTGGGTACGAACCCCGAGATGCGGTGCTGTCCTACAAGAGACCCGCATCTCTTTGGGGTGTACTGGACGCCTGCGCAGGTCAAAGGGCGGGCGCACCCCAACGTCATAGCGACGCACAGGCTCGTGATGAAGCTATGGCACTCGTCGGACCCGGGCGCCCTGGTGAGCACTTCGTCTCCCGTCGCGTACGCGGACCGTTTGCGGATCCAGCTGGGTGGCGACATGGACGATTCGTCCTTCTCGCGCAACGCGCATGTAGAAGGCGGCAGCGCGGAGCGGTGGGAGCCAGACGGGTACGGTCGGGCGGGGACCTATGACCGGATCTGGGAGGGCAGGTGGGAGGAGTACGACCCGTGGGAGAGCTCGGCGCGGCTGGGTGTCACGAGCGACCTGTACAACAACGCGGGAACGTGCAGCATGTTCCGCATGTTCCAGGGGTGGCTCTCCCTCAGCGAGATGCGTGAGGGGGAGCAGCGGCTCATGCTGTGCCCCATGCTGCGGCTCTCGACGGCTTATTTCCTCCTGCGGCCCTTCTTCTCGCCGGTCCTCCCCCCCGAGGCGTGCGCTTCGATAGACGAGTTCCTGGCGGAGGAGAACTGGGCGCTTGATGCCGTGCAGACGAGTATCCTGCACGGCGCGCTGCCGAGCTACACGCAGGAGCTCAACCCGTCGCTGCACCCGCACCTCCGGCTTCCGCAGTCGATGGTGACGGTTCCGAGGCTCGGGCGCGGGGATTATATCCTCTGGCACCCGGACCTGATCTACGCCATTGACCGCCCCGCACCGCATACGCCGGCGCCGCCCCTATCGTTCCCCGACCCACCTGCTACCCCGACTACCATCATGTACATCCCCGCGTGTCCCCTCACGCAGACCAACGCGCTGTACCTCGCGCGCCAGCGCAAGGCCTTCCTGTTAGGCCACCCGAGCCCGGACTTCGGGGGTGCGAGGGGGGAGAGGGGACATCTGGGGCGGCCGGGGGTGCAGGATGTCAATGATGCGGGGGGCGAGGACGGGCTAAGAGCTATGGGGTTGCAGCCGTTCGAGGAGGAGGGACCCGAGGCGGCGGTCATGAGGATGGCGAATGAGATTTTGTTCCCCGATCGGTTGGATATGGAGTAGGTTCAATATGGGGGCAGTGACGTTGCTGGTCTAGGAGTTGAGACATTGGGGAGGGGGGCCTGTGATTACGCGATACGCGCTGGTTATCCGTCCTGCGTCGTTGGTGGTCGCTGGTGTTAGGGTGTTGTTTTGGAGGGGGCCATGGCGTATTCCGCCGACGATCTGCTTGCTCGCTGTTGGTGAGCGTGTGTACATATTCACTTCTACAGATGTCATTTTATCCGTCAAAAAACGACGCACGAGATACGCGGCACGAGAATAGTCTAGACGCGCAAGACGCAAGGTCGAAATCATGAAGCGTAATTGAACTTTCTCCGAATGTACATGCGGTACCCCCGACGGGATTGCTAAATGATGCGGTGACAGGAAATGCAGAACTCTTTCTCTTCCCTTCGGTAACGCGTAACCCCCTCCACCAAACAGCTTCACCGAAACCCCGTGCTCACACAGCCTTCAACCCCTAGACTCCTCCACCTTCTCGCACTACCATCGCCTTTTACCCTCTACTAAACTGAGTTATTTCACCTTCTTGGCCTCAACCTTCTGCGTCTCCCCGTACTTATCGCAGAGCGCATCATACTCCCTCCCCAGCCCCTCCGCCTGCTTCTTCAGCGTCTCAAAGTCCCTCTCCACCTCCTCCAACTCCCTGTTCTTGGCCTCCAGCTCAGCCCTCAGCCTCTGCACCTCGGCCTCGCCCTCGCCCTTCTGATCGCTCGGCGCCGTCTGCTTCGCCTGCCCCTTGTGCTTCGACGAGCTCGTCACCTCGACGGCGCGGACGCGGTCCTCGAGCTGCATGATGTCGATGATCATGACGTAGGTGCGGTTGAGGATCAGGGAGAGGAAGAGGGTGAAGCCGCAGAGGTACATGTTGCGCTGGGAGTAGAACTTGCGGATCTGGACCTCTTGGCGCTCGTGGCCCATGACGCCGGCGGGGCTGCTTCCGGGTGTCGTTAGCATCTAGTTTGAGGAAGTAGCAGGGTGTGGGGGAGGAGAAAGGAGGGGGGGGATGTACCCGTTCTTGGCGCTGTCGTGGGCGGAGGCGAGCTCGACCTGCACGCGGTAGACCCTATTCACGCTGTCGATAAAGAGAATGAGGATGAAGACGAAGATGATCTTCATCCAATACTGGAGCTTCGCGACGACGGGATTCTCAGAGATGAACCTGCTCCACGTCAGCATGTCCCCAGGTTAACCCATGCCTCCCATGCCACGGCCCAGTGCGGCCTCTACTGCTGTAGCTCCGGGGATTATCGGATCGGGTGGCTGGGAAGGCCGAGAAGACGTACGTGAATAGCTTGCGCTTGGCGGAGAAGGGGAGCGGTATGACGAGCAGGCCGAAGACGCCCATCTCAATCATCAGGATGATGAACACCTGCCGCCGTCAGCCTGCGCTCTGGAACCCAGCAGCTCAATCGGAGGGGGCGGGTAACGTACCAACGTGTAGTAGAGCGTCATTTTGGCGACGGTCTACCCTCTCGATTCCCGGTAGGAAGTTCGCAGTGATGATCCGGTATAAGGTCGTGTCCGCGACGGATCGCAAGCTGGAGCTCTGTCGATTCGTATCAACCAACGCCTCGCGGGATCGGATACGCGACTTGGGATGGGACAACTGGCTGCTAGATGACAGCCCAAAAGAAAAAAAAACGTAAGTTTAGAAACGTGAGGTTTCGTGACTGCACGAATTGATAAGAGAATAGAGGTTGGAGACAGACGTAGCAAAGAGCTGGTGTGGGCCTTTTTGTACCTCCGGATTGTGGGTGCGTTGTCATGAAAAGCGGGAGCTCCAACCTGGAACGAGGTGGAAGCACCGGCGCCCGTGTCTGCCTGGTAGGAGCTCGCATCTGTCAACGTCATCATTGCCCCAGCTCCCCCCTCGCGGCCCCACTCCAGCTGGGCTGTTTCGGCAGGGATCACGTGTCCCGGGTGCGACAAGGACGACCACCCCTGTCCGTTGCGACGAGTGATGTGATGTCATTACCCTCGGGCCGTGTTACCCTGCAGTAGCTCGCAGAAAACCACAACCTCCGCTCGTGGCTCAGCATGGACAACACTGAAGGCAGGCAATACAGGAGGGCATACGAAGCGTTAGTCTTACACATTCATAGATATACACACGTAAGAACCCCACAAACATTCAGACTCAAAGCCCAACCCCCAAACCCATCGTATCCGCAGGCTCAACTCGAAGATGCCCGCTCATCATCCCTAAACCTCGCAGGGACCTGAGTCCTCCTCCCAGACCTGGCCCTCATCGGAGCGCTGCTGTCCTCCTCCTCCTCCTCCTCCCCTTCATCATCCTCCTTATCTCCCTCGACAGTCATGCCCTGCGCCGCAACCATCACTTCGGGCAGCGTCTCGACATCGTCGGTGCTGTCATTCAGCACGCGGGGCCGCTTGTGGCTACGCCAGCGACGAATCACCACCTCGTCGGATTCCGAGTTCGAAGCCCCAGAGTCGGCCACCGCTTTAGAGCGAAGCCCGCCCCGACGGCCCCCGCGTTGTCTAGGACCTTTGGTAGGCGTCTCAACCGGAACAGCATCGCTTTCTTCATCCGGGTTCCCGGCCTCGGTCCGGTTACCCCTCCGCTGCACCTGTCTCACCCGCTTCGTCCGGCCCAGCTGCGCCCTACCGCCGCGCGCACCACGCGCACCACGACTCCCGCGCCCGGCACGCCTCTGGCTCCCCAACACCTCCCAGTCGGATCCATCCGCAAGTTCTGAGTTTCCAGGCTGGTAGTCCTCCCCCTCGTCCTCTGGTTCCTCGTCCTCCTCGTCCTCTCTATTCCTATCCGCGCGCCGCGCCCGCCTCTTCTTCTGCACCGGCTCAGCATCCACAAAGTCCCACTCCGTCGTGGTCTCGGGTGGCGCCGTCTTCCGGCCCCCCTGCACCCTCGCGCGGCCCTTCCCCTGGCCCCTCCCGCGCCGAGTCCCGGGCCTGCGGCCCCTCTTCCTAGTAGTCCCCTGGCCGGTTTCCCCCTGTTCGACGCGGTCCTCCAGCAGCTTCTGCGTCAGGTTCGGGAAGTTGTCTCCGTAGTTAAAGAAGAGCTCCTCCCCGGCCTTGATGTCCCGGAGCGCCGTGAACCGGATCCGGTACTCGTGGTTGACGTAGAGCACCTTAGGCGTGAGGTTGCCCTCCGGCGCGTGGTTGATGTAGCGGCTGAGGTTGCCGTACACGGCGCCGTCGACCCAGGTCCCCTCGTCCTCCAGCAAGGAGAAAACGTAAGACGGGGCCTTTTGGTCGCAGAAGACGTCGTCGCCTCTCCGCGCCTCGCGCCTTACGCCCTCGTCCTGAACGATAAGCTCACCGACGTACTCGATCACGAACTCGTCCTGAGCAATATCCTCCGCCGTGACAAGCCCGTATCCGCACCCGTCCAGGAGACTCCTCGCGAGCACCACCTGCTTCGACTTGCCCCTCTGCAGCGCACAATTCTGGCACCCCGTCTCGTGAAGCTCGTCGTCGTCCCGGTTCTCGGGATCCGCCCGATCCGCCGCTCCGCAACCTCGACACAGAGCCGGGTCGCACTCGCGATTCAACTGTACGCAGACACACGGCCGCTCCTTTTGCTTGGCGTGGCAGAGCTTCCCCAGCGAGTGGCACGCGCAGCCCGTGAACTTGTAAGGGCAGGTCTTGGCCGTGCACCGGCAGAAGCGCTCGCAGAGGACCCCGGCCTTGACGCAGGGGCACCCGACCTCCGCCGTGCAAGGGCCGTCATGAGCGCACGGCTCGACGATGTCCCGGCGGGCGTGGTCGTGGATTTTGACGTGGTCCTGCCAGTCCCCCAGGAGCATTTTCTTCCACCGATCATACCACGGGAGATTCTTAACCGGTCCCTGTGACGTTGTTGGCGGCCTCATTATCCTCGGTGCTACCCCAATCTCCCGGACCTTGCGCCTGACTGCCCAGCACGGACGCCCTAGGAAACCGGCCACGTTACACTCTGGCGGCCGATGAGCCGGGCCAGTCGGCGACGTCTCCACGAGAATACGCAGGCTCCGGATCTCGCTCGGATCCCACGGCTCCTCGGGCCCTGAAAAGGCATCACCCACGGCTCGGTAGCACAGGTCGCTACAGGGCTGGGCGTACAGCTCCCTATTCTCAGGCAGCGTGTTGTCGTCGGCCGCCCTCATGGCCCTACGCTTGAGAGCCCCATCCACGCCACCCCAAACCTCCATGGAGAACGTGCGCTTCTGGTTCTTGGCGTCATACTCACCATGCTCACAGGAGTTGCTGAAGCAAATGAGACATCCGAATACGAAGTATGTCTCGAGATAGGTCTGCTCAAGAAGAGGCTTGTCCAGACTGAACACCTCGGCCGGCTTCGGCGTCGCCGTCACATCCTTCACCGTCGATCTTTTCGGGTCGATGATGTTGTCGACAAACTCGTCACGGAATAGCACATCGCGCAGGGTAACGGCGGCAAAGTCAGCCTTTTCGGTATAAAAGACTTGGTCAAACGCTTCAGTGAAGAGTTTCGCGGCCGTGGCGGACCTAGGTGAGCTAGCCATATCGTCTCGGCCGCAGCTGTCGAGAATGCTCGTCTTTTGTTGCGGAGTGATCGTGTTGGTTTGCGCCTGGGTCGCCATGTACCGTATGAGCGTGTTTTTTGTGCAGCCATCGATGGAGAGGGTTTTAAGCCACGCGGGGAGGACCACGGCGAGCCGTGCCGTGCATTCGTTACTTCGCGTTTTTGCCGCTCGCTGCTCCCGAGATAGTGTTTCGAAACCGGAAGCCGCCTCCATCTCCTCAAGCTCTTGGAGCCACCGGTTGTACCGTGTCTCCTCAGATTCGTCCACATCCTTGATATGTGGTATGTAATCCAACCTCGTTTGTGGCGTGAGGATATTTTTCTTGATCTCGATGTGGTGAAACCGGTAGGGAGGGACACGATCCACGTTCGTTTTGAGAGGTATGACGGGAAGGGTCTCCGTCCGCCTTCCAAGTGAGCTGTTGTTGTTCCGGCGGGTGTTCGACGAGTGTTGCTACAGCGAGTTAGTTAGGCTCGCCGCCGGGGGCGGCGACTGTACACTGTATGCATGCTCACCTTGAACTTCATCCGAACAGTAAGGCTCTTGTCTTCCGGCATAGGAGGCATCTTGACGTTCGCAAAGAGATCCTCGCCCTCAAATACCCGCCTCTCTTTGACAGCCCTCGAATTCTCCCCGACCATCCTATAGATCATGATGTTATGCTGCTCCTCGAGGTCATTAGCAAACTCCCTCAGCCTTCCCGCTATTTTTTCGACCGTCCAGTCAAGCTTCTTTGGTGTTTGCTGTTGCCTCGGCGTCACTTGCACGCCTGAACCAGGAGCAGTGGGAGCGGCACGACGGGAGACCAAGTCGCGGGGCGGACTGCTAGCCCCAAGCTTATTGGAGGAGCTCGTTTTATCAATGGAGCGCATGACCGCGGTCGGAGACGTCGTCTTGGATGAGAGGCCGCTGTCACGTCTCCTTTTAAGAGGAGTGGAGCTGGCCGTGCGCCCTCTATCACCCAACGCGCCGTCCGATCCTCTGCCCGCGCTGTGCCGGGACGGAGGCGAACGGTCCGTTCTCCTGTCCGAGTGTTGTCCGGCCGGTGTTGACTCGTCCGATCGCTTCCCCGTGCTTTGTACGGTCAGTGTCGCGCCATTCTGTCGTGGGCTCGCGTCCTGTCCGGTAGGAGTCGGGTCGCTCGTTATTTTGTCCGCGCCTTCTGGAGTCCAAGCGGGCCCAGCAAGAACGGCCGTGGATAAGGTTGGCGCTGGAGTCGAGAAGGGCGATTCGCTTTTCGTGGCAGCTATAATGCTAGGCCTCGAGGAGCCGGGTCGCAGGTTCGAGGTCTGCGGAGGCGCTTTCCGGGAAGGCGACCCGTCTACAGATCCGTCCTCGCTAGGACCACTGGATCTCGTGAGGTCAATGACATCGTTCGAAAGGTACGAGGGAATCGAGCGCCATGTCAGATTTTCGAGTCGGAATGGATTCATCCTCGATATGACAGTGGCGGTCTCAGCGGACGGCGCGACGCGTTGGTTGGGATCTCGAAGGAGGCCAAGCGAGAGGCGGGGCTCCTTCAGAGTGGTGGTGTGGAAAGACGCGTCCGATTAGCAACATCGCGCCTGTAGTAATTACGGGTTCGATGGATGGAAAGTAACGTGCCAATAAAAACTGTATATAATTAACACCGTGCTATATCCTTACAGCCGGTGCCTATTGGCCGCCAGCCGCAGCTGCAACGACGGTCACAAACAGGCAGGCAGGCATGTGAGCCTGAGTCGCGAAACCCTCGGGAACGCCAAGGTGAGTGCCATGGTGGCGACGGGAAAGGCAAAGGTAACTCTATATTGATGGTATTAGACTCTCGGGACGGGCGTCTCATTGGCTTGTATCGTGCGAACGAACATGTCCTTGTGGGGGTACCTGTACGATGGAGCTTATTCTGCTGCAGCATGTGGAGTGCTGAGGACCGACTGATCTGGGGTATCCGGCCCCCATTCATACATGTATCGTCCGAAGAAACGGTTGTTACTTTCGGAGGTCCATGCCGAGGGCTTCGCCTTCAAACCGTCGTTGTTACGATGACGCTGTCACTATGTGCCAACTCACAACTTTGACGCCCTTGGCAACGCTAAATAAGCCGGCACTCCTTGGGGCGCCAGCTGCGATCCCATCTGTATCACTCAGTTTCAAACTAGGTTAGTGGTCTGAGCTATCATGAGACGACATCTGCAAATCGCGATGACGCGTCCTGTAGATATCGAGTCAGCAACTGGTGTCTTGAGGAAGGTGCGTGCGAAATGGGCGAAGAAAGAGCTTCACACATTGTAGCTAATCATGACCTGACTCAGCGGGATTCAAAGGAAAGCATCGCGAGTTGTGCACGCCTAACGAAGCAAGCCGAGGTTGTGTGAGCGGTAACCATATGTATAGCGATCCTTTTCAGTGGAGGGAAACAAGGCCCCTCTCCGTTACATCACCAGGTACGTGCGGACTCCAGCGAATACCCGGTGCCCCACAGAAGCGCTTGCGAGCCACCTGTTGGGTCTAAAAAAGTACCAACTTTTAAGCTTGGGGCACCGGGCGGAATCCGGAACCTGCATGAAGCCAAAATTCTCCGGGGAATAAGCTCCTCAAGAGCCCAAAGACGATCGCAGCCACTAGCGCAAGCCCCAATCGGCGGCGCCCAACGAGAGCCCACTCCACAGGGCTGCCCTCACCGGCGGTGGGCGATCCCTTGATGACGTCGATTTGGCGAGGAAAAGTTGCTAGTCTCTGCTTGGCGTGGCCCCCCACCCCACCCTTTCGTAGGCCTCTTCTGTTCACGACGCATAATCGGGTCTTGGCGAGCGGTAGATGGTACGCTGCGGCGAACACTCGCTTGCATACAGCTGGCGTGTACCTTTGAGATTAGTCGGCTGCGCCAGCCCGAGTCCCGCTCCGTCCGTCCCGACTAACGCAGGACGGCCATCTTTTCCGAACCTGCCAACTCTCGATCCCACGTCATACTATTATCCTCCCCCCAACGCATCCTCTCAATATCCAGACGGAAGCATAAAATAAACCCAGACGAGCTCCATTTAGGGAGGGAGAAGAAGCACAATCCTACTTCATCAAGCCAACGCCAATCGCGATCGAGCTCGGTCCCTCCCCAGTCATCATCTGATCTTAACCTCGTCGGGTCCCATCACAATGCATCGGACGTATTCTATGCGCAAGTCGCGGGCGCCGACGGCGTCGCAAGTTGAAGTAGGTCAAAACCTTGCCCGGGTCACCAGGCATAAACCCGGGCCCGAGGAATAGGGAGCACGGAGACACTAACGAGAGTTCACCCCGGCTCGCAGAATCCCCCGCCGCCGCCGTCGAGCACAAAGCATCGGCTTTTCGGTCGCAGCGGTTTTGGTAAGCGGTTTCCCTGTCGTCACCCACGACAAACTGTCTGCGGCAGACAGTCGGCCCGACCCGCCATTGCACCACCAAACGCCATCGATACGATCGAATAATGGTTGCTGATACTTTGGGGGACACACAGGACATGCGCTCCGGGGCAAGACGGCGGGCGCCTTCGGGCCCGACCTGTCCAAGAAGCTTACGCAACTGGTTAAGATGGAGAAGAACCTCATGCGCAGCCTTGAGCTGTGCGCCAAGGAGCGCATGGAAGTAGCGGTATGCTTCTGCCCGTGATACCGTTTAGGCTTCGCAAATACAAGACTCGGAGGGCTAACTCGGCGACGCAGCAACAACTGTCTAACTGGGGCGAGTCCTGCGATGAAGACGTATCCGACGTGACCGATAAACTGGGCGTCCTGCTCTACGAAGTCGGCGAGCTAGAGGACCAATTCGTCGACCGCTACGACCAATACCGTGTCACCATGAAGGGCATCCGCAACATTGAGGCCTCTGTACAACCCTGCCGCGACAGTACGTAACCTAACATCCCACACCCACCTCGTGTCGATCAACACACATACTAAACCTTTTTTTTCCCACGAACAGGAAAGCAAAAGATCATGGACCAAATTGCGCACCTCAAGTACAAGGAACCCAGCTCTCCCAAGATCGTCGTCCTCGAACAGGAGCTCGTCCGCGCGGAAGCCGAATCCCTCGTCGCCGAGGCCCAGCTTTCCAACATCACGCGGGAGAAGATCAAGTCGGCCTACACGTACCAATTCGACGCGCTGCGCGAGCACTCGGAGAAGGTGGCCATCATCGCCGGCTACGGCAAGCACCTGCTCGAGATGATCGACGACACTCCAGTTACCCCCGGCGAGACGCGCGCGGCGTACGACGGTTACGAGGCCAGCAAGGCCATCGTGCAGGACTGCGAGGACGCGCTGACTAGCTGGGTTAATGCCAACGCGGCGGTGTCGTCCAAGCTTTCGACGCGCGCGAGGACGCTATCGCAGAGGAGGCGGAATAACATCCGCACTAGGAGTGAGGGGTTGGACCTGTCGGGGCAAGACGTGCCGATGGATGATCGCGACTCGTGGGAGGATATGAGGGAGGATGAGGACGAGGACGACGAGGAGGCGCGGCGCCACCACGAAGAGGATGTGGAGTCTGATGATGAGAGGCGCGAGTCGGTTGCTGGGGGGAGCGGGTATGCTAACGGCACGGCGGAGAGGGGGCGGAGCCACGAGGCTGTCCCGGCGTGATCATAGGACTGCGAGTAGCTTGGAGTATTTCCGGTCTCGAGACGCTTTTGGGGCTACAACATAATAGGCAGACGAGGCGGTGAGAGAGACTCTGTTGGAATAGTCGGGTTGCGGCCCACCATGGACGGGCGGTAATGGGACGGTTGGTGAGAAAGGGACAAGGGGCGAAATAGGGTGTATCGGTACGGGGTTATATATGTATTCCCTTTCTTTATCTATCCATTTTTGTTTCACTTTCGGTCGTGTAATGCTGCAAGACATAGTCGTACACTCGAGTCCCACCTTGAACACCCGTTCCAGCCTCTCCCGCCTTCATTCTCTCCCTGTCACCTGTCATGTCTCTCAACAAGGACATAGAAAAGCAAACTACACCCGCAGCCCCGCACCCGCAGATCCCGCGCTAGGCCCCTTCCTCAGCTGGCTCGCAAACTCCTCGACCTCAACCTTGACGACGTGCGGGCCCGGCACGACCACGAGGCCCAGGTACCGCGACGTCATCTGCATCGTGACCTTGTCGGCGCCGGCCCCCGCCGTCTGCGCTGCTTCTAGGCGCTTCTGTGGGGAGGGGTGGCGGTACTCGTAGGTCTGCGCGAGGACGATGTTGCGGTCCTTTTTATCCGTTAATTTTCTTTTTGTCCTGGAGGTTGGATGGATTGGGGTGGGACAGGGGCTGTCTCTGGGCTGAGGTGGAGAACGGAGGGGAAGAGGGTGCGGACAAGCTGTGGAGGTGAGTAGATGGTCTGGGGGAGGAGGGACGAACCGGATCGATGCACTTGAACTGGCCCCAGAAGATCCGGCCGTCGGTGGAGGTGACGCGGAGGTGCTTGTTCAGCAGCGAGGAGAGGTAATCTCTGGCCTCGCGCTCCGCCGCGGATTGTTCCATGCTGTGACTCGTGTTTGCGCGGCCTGTCGCGCGCGAGGCTCCGAGTCTGTTGAAAGGCGAAAAAGGCGTGGATGAGATGCGCGAGTGCGGATGGTGGACAGTCGCTGGCATTTGGGTTTTGGTGGGGGGGGGGGGGGGGTATATGCAATCGTGGGGTTCTGGCGGGGTCGGGGGATTAAGTTGGCCGCCTCAACTTATTTTGTCAGCGGCACGACGACGACGGCTTAACCACAGTCTTTCCATCACACACACACACACACATTCCTGACAGGCTCTGATGAGAAATCTCTCACCAAGCCGTATGGATCACTCAGGATAACCACAGGCCCCCTGAATCAGAAATTAGCTCCTTTTTTTGGTGACCCGCAGTCTCCCGGTTAATTCTCCGCTAGAAATCGTTCTTCCAGTCCCCAGTACATCATCACCACAAACAACACGGGTCCGCCACCCCCAATACTACTACAGTGGTCGCCTTATTGCTCATATCAAGAGCTGCAGTTGGTTCGCATCTACCGCGGGCTATCCTTGAAAAACTGACATGCAATGCACGCGGGGTGTGTCGGGTGAGCTCCTATGCAATGCGCATCCGCGCTGACTCGGTACTTCGGGTTCTCCAGGAAGTACGTCCACTCTCAGGGCCGAGTCCCGTATTCTCTGTACCACTTATTGGGGGATCCGCCCGCCGGTGATCGGGGTTGTAGAGTAGAGGCATCTTGTACCGGGTTAGATACATCCCGGCGCGGCGTTGATCGGTACGTTGAAAATTGGCCTGCTTCCATCCAGCGCTCGAAGCTAGTTTCTCCCCCAAATCCTCGTCTCCGCACTCTAGAATGTCACTATGAGCTCTAGTATTAGGGACCCAGCTCTTCCGATACCTGCCGGACGTTGGTCGTGGCTCAGTCAACCCCGAGCCTGCTCGGTCACCCGGGTGCCCCGGCTCCGTCACGTACAGCCCCTCCCGCTCCCACACCCTCCCCCACACCCCATGCAGAAACGCACCAAGCGGCTGAACTTGCATACATCACAATACATCGTAGAAGCACGCATGATATGACCTCAAGCTTGTTGTAGGCCCCGCCACACCCGCATTCCTACCGACACGTGGAGCCCCCGAAGGCCCTCCTGTAAGCCACCACAGTTGCCTTGGATCGAAGCAAGCACCGGTCTGGGAAGCGGGAGCTACTTATTCCTGGTTGCCTTGTGGCAGACCAGGCTAGCGCTCATGGCTCCTGGCGCGCATTTGAGCACTGGAGGGCCAGCCCACCAGTTCCATGATGGCACGACCACGTATATAACTTCAAAGTCATCCTAGCACAATGCCAGTGCCTTCATTACCCCTTCCCTATCAGACTGCCCATGCCAAAGGCTCCGTCAGTAACGCCACCAGGCCACCACAGCCCCCGCTAACCCCTCCTAACATCCCGAGAATGCCCTACAGCCAAGTCCCACCCGCCATTTAGTAGGGCCCCTCACCCGGAGAATGCTGTGGTCAATATCTGGACTTGATCACACCCACTTTGGCCCGCAGAGTTCACCAGTTGGCAACCACGCGCCATCCTGGCCCTGTGGTCTCCAGGCCCTGAACACCCCGCTTTCTGTGCCCCCGAGGCGGAAACGCGTCCCCAAGGGAAGGCAGGGCCGGTTGTATCCGAGGAGAATGCGGGAACTGAGATGCGAAGGGAAAGCGAATCGCGATAGGACCGCTGGTCAGGAGGCGCCGGCTTGTCGAGACGTCGCTCAAGAGGTAGTTGTTCTTCTACGTTGCCCAGGGAATCGATGGCTGACACTCGTCGTTACATTCAGATATCCTCGGTGGTCGAGAAGAACAAGAAGGCTAGAAAGACAGCAGAGTTTACCCCTGATATCAGGTCAGTCCATTCGTGTTCTTTATACCGCTCGGGTAACCTAACGCCATGGCAGCAGTGACAGCGAGGACTCGGACAGTGCTCCAGTCTCTGGTGAGAGTCAAACTCCGCTGGAGAAGCGGAAGAAGCAGATCGTAGATAATGTCATGGCCATTGTCATGCAATGGCTGGATGAGACCTTTCCGCCGAAGCAGCACTGTAGCGGCGACAGCTCCTCTCGCAGCCGCGGTGCCTCCACCGGGGAAGGTCGAGGTGCCCAGAAAGGAAGCTGCTACGACGGCGCCGAAGACAACAAGGAAAATGCGGTGCCCCAGCAGCAGAGGAAGCGACAGCAGCGGGACGAGTCTCCTGGCGGGAACGAAGACGGGGATGGTGAGCGCTGGGGGAGCGGCAGAAAGCGCGCCAAGAAGGGCCCCGAGGAAGAGCAGAGGAGGTTTGCTTGCCCCTTTTACAAACACGACCCGTCGAAGCACACGACCTCCAGAGTTTGCCGGTTTCCGGGGTTCGTGGATATGCATCGGCTCAAGTAAGTATTCTCCCCATGCTTTACACTCGCGGTCCCACCACTGACTCGCTTCCTCGCGCAAAGGGAGCACATATACCGCAGCCACCTAAACAGGCTCGTGTGCGCCCGGTGCGGCGACAGATACGGGACAGAGGCGGCCCTCGACGCGCACTTCCGGGCCGACGACGTGTGTAAGAAGAAGGACGTGATTGCCCTCGATGGGATCAACCGGGAGAAGGAGAAGAAGATCCGCGCGCGGCCGAGGAAGGACAACTCCACTGTCGAGCAGAAGTGGGTTGCCATCTACAAGATCATCTTCCCCGACACACCCGAAGATAGCATCCCCTCGCCCTGTAAGTACTCATCCCGCGGCAAATTCCAGACCCGAAAAACTTGGAAAGAGAGCCGCGAGCTAACAGACTTGGAAGACTGCGATGACCAGCCGTCCCAGTCGCTGGACGGCATGACAAAGTACCTCCGCCGGGGCCTATGCACCATGGCGCGGCGCCTGTTGGAGGAGGAAGTCGAGCAGTTTATGAACGAAGGCGAGAAGAAGCTTGCCACAAAGGTCGTCGATAACCTCCCGCGCCTCGCGGAGCGGTTGATCGCGATGTACCGAAACGAAGCGGACCGAGTCGCCGACGAGACGTTGGCCCCGGCGTCACCCAATACCGCAGCCGCAACGAACGGTTCAGAACGATCGATCGACAGTGTGTTCGAGGGGTTCGATCCGTCCTTTAGTAACACTGACATGCTCGGCGACCTAGGTTCTGGCTATGAGCTCTTGGGTGATACCCTTCATACCGGGTACGAGGAGCTACTTAGCTTGCCGGAGTTCTCTCATCTTCCCATCTGAGACCGGCACGCAGGATATCCGCTCGAAGAATATACGTGTTGACGCGGCGTCCTTGCGTTTCATTCGTTTGCTTTTCTCCTAATGCCGGAGTGTATCCTTTCTGTGTGTACGCTGGGATGAAAAAAAGGGTCAATCGTGGGTTATGGCGGGTTCCTTTTGTCTGTGTGCGACTTGGATGTTCCTAGTTGGCTTTGGCGAGAGCTCATGAAATCGTCAATTTTCAACCTGCTGTATTCGTAACTTGGGGCCTCACAAAATATATTATTCAATATAGAATGCTGAAGCTCTTCATCACATGCGGTTTGGGGGAAGGGTAGAAAGTCGCCAGGTCTTAATGTGTGGCGGCTAGCAGCAACCCACAGTTGATGACTTAGCACGTCGCCACCAATCTAGGCAGCACACAGTGAGATGTGCGACAGTGACATCGTGAACCGCGACTCGTCCCGGTTCATCCTCGTCACTCTTGGCCATCCTCTTCTGCAGAAAACTCAGGCCGGACACGCCGGCACTCGCGTGGCCTGTAGGGACGCACACCGCCGCATACCATGAGCACCTCCTTTGCGGCGACCTGAGCCGGCCCGGTGAGCCAGGGACTCACAGCACAACACAACGTCATTCACACACTCACACACCCGCCTTCAGGGCACACTTCCTTACCTCTGTAAACTTCGGAAGAGCGCATAGATCACCCCCAACCTGCCGCCGCCGCCGCCATGGGTGTAAACGGACTCTGGCAGGTCGTCCAACCCTGCGCGCGCCCCACCAACATCGCGACCCTCAACCGCAAGCGCCTCGCCGTCGACGCCTCCATCTGGATCTACCAGTTTCTCAAAGCCGTGCGCGACAAGGAGGGTCACGCCTTACGCAACTCGCACGTAGTGGGCTTCTTCCGCCGCATCTGCAAGCTACTCTGGTTCGGCATCCTTCCTGTTTTCGTCTTCGACGGCGGCGCGCCGGCGCTGAAGAGGCAGACCATCAACAACAGGGCCAGGAGACGAGAGGGGAGGAGGGAGGATGCGGTGAGGACAGCGGGGAAGCTTTTGGCGGTGCAGATGCATCGGCGGGAGAGGGAGGAGGCGGACAGGAGGAGGAGGGAGGTTGAGGGGGAGAGGGAGCCAGAGAGGGACGCGCAGGAGGAGCCTGTGCCAGATATGAATGATGTGGTGTATGTCGAGGAGCTGGGGATGTCGAAGCAGGAGAGGATGAGGGGCCGGAACTTCAAAAAACAGGACCCGTATCACCTGCCGGATCTCGACGGGAGCATAGCGGCGATGGCCAAGCCGGAGGACCCGCGCATCATGAGCGTTGAGGAGCTGGAGGAGTACGCGAGGCAGTTCAACGCTGGGGAGGATATCAACCTTTACGACTTTAGCAAGATCGATTTCGAGGGCGACTTCTTCAACAGCCTGCCCTCCGCTGACAGGTACAACATCCTCAACGCCGCGCGGCTGCGGAGCCGTCTGAGGATGGGCTTGACGAAGGAGCAGCTTGAGGTCATGTTCCCCGACCGCATGGCGTTTTCCAAGTTCCAGATTGAGAGGGTGAGGGAGCGGAACATGCTCACTCAGCGACTCATGAAGGAGATCGGCATGGCAGGGACGGACCTGACCGTCAATGTCAACGCGAGGATCGCGGGGGATAAGGATCGCGAGTACATCCTCGTAAAGAATGAGGGAGCCGAAGGAGGGTGGGCGCTTGGCGTTGTGAGCAAAGAGAAGGACCTTGGGCAAAGCCATAAGCCCATTGATGTGGACGGGCTTGATTTCCAGTTTCAGGCCAAGAGCGACCCGGAGGACGAGGACGAGGATGAGGACTTTGAGGATGTGCCGATTTCTGGGCTCAACCGCCTTCCTCGGCTGCCGCCCGGTCAGCAAGCCACAGAGGCTGGGGCGCTGACTGCAGAGGATTACGAGGCGCAACAGCAAAAGGTTTACAATGGGGTAGTAGGGGAGCAAGACGAAGATGCACTCTTTGTGGGGACCGCGCCGGAACCTCTAGTGGACGAGGACGTAGAGGTGCCTCCCCACGACGACGAAGAAGCTGACATCAACAGGGCCATTGCCATGTCGTTGAAGAGTCAACACGGCGTTGGGCTAGAGCCCACGTCAGAGGCAGAGGATGATCTGTTCGGCGACGTCGAGATGCAGCCGCCTGTGTGGGAGCAAAGGGCTGCTGACATGACTTCAAAGCCCATAACCACGGGCAGTGGGAAGATTGCCGCCCATGTTGTGAATAACCGAGCGAACGCCGTTGTGGCGCGCCAGAGGGATACGGATGTCGCTGACGGGCATGGGGAGGAGAGCGACAGTGACAGCAGCGTTGATCTGCAAAAGACACTGGCCAAGGCCAATAAGTTGAGGAAGGCCCAGGCGGGGCGGCCGCAGCCCAGCACAGAAGATCTATATGGTGGACCGCTACCGTTTCCTCAGATGGACTGGACGCCAGGGATTTTCACAAAGAAGGCGACGGAGAAGGTACCGGACAAGATGACAGGGGCTGCGCCGAAGGCAGGGCCAGCCGCAATAGGGACAAACGTCGTTGCAAACGGAAATGATGAGGAAGAGAGTCTAGCCGGTGGATTCGTGAAGGATGCCCAAGACAAGGATGCGCCGAAGCCTCTACCACCCTGGCTTGCGGATCAGGGCGATATCAGAGACTCTGTGAGGCAACAACAGATCCTCGAGAACGAGATGAATGCAGAAGACCGAGAGATTGCTCTTCAGAGGGAACGAGAACTACAGAGAGAGCGGGAAAGGAACATGATTGAGATCGTATCGTCGGATGAAGATTCCGATGTTGAGGTGGTCGACTGGCCTCCGTCACCGGAACATCCCGCACCCTCGCGTCTGAGCAAAGGTCCTACTCTTACCGTGTCTTCTGCGGCCGAGGAGCCTGCCCATGCTCCAGCATATGAACCATCGAAATCGCTGGAGCCGGTGGTTGAGGACGTCCCAGTACTCGAAGCCTTCAAGTCGCCAGAGCCAGTGTTCGAGAACGTTGGAGCACCGCAAGATGCAGCTGTGGCGGACTTCGACGAGCCCCATGCGACTGCCCCTGTAACGATGCCATCTGCGCCTACATTTGATGGCATCGCTTCATCAAGCCCCAAGCCGGCTGTAGAACCACAGATAGGACAAACCGGTACAACGCTCGGACAGCAAACTGATAACGACGACTTCCTCTTCGGCAGCGGCGCGGAAGAAGAAGAAGACGACGAGCACGATCTCAGCGACCGCGAAGACGCCGAGCTCCTCGCACAGCTAGATGAGGAGGCAGCCGAGCACGCGCGCTTCGCTAGCGAGCTAAACCAGAAAACAACGGAGGAGAATCTCGCCGACTACGAGGCGGAGCTACGGCAGCTGCGCACACAGCAGAAGAAGGATCGGCGAGACGCCGACGAGGTCAACCACGTCATGGTAACGGAGTGCCAGGCGCTCCTCCGGCTCTTCGGAATCCCTTACGTCACGGCGCCGATGGAGGCCGAGGCGCAGTGTGCAGAGCTGGTGCACCTTGGGCTGGTAGACGGCATCGTGACGGACGACTCTGACGCGTTCCTTTTCGGCGCCACGCGCATCTACAAGAACATGTTCAGTAGCAGCAAGCTCGTGGAGTGCTACCTCGCCTCAGACCTCGAGAAGGAGATGTCGCTTCCGAGGGAGCAGCTCGTGGCGCTGGCACAGCTTCTGGGGTCGGATTACACCGAGGGGATCCCGGGCGTCGGTCCTGTGACGGCCGTGGAAATCATATCCGAGTTCCCCGGCGCGGACGGGCTAGAGAAGTTCAAGGAGTGGTGGGATGATGTGCAGATGCATAACCGGCCCAAGGACGCGGACGCCACGTCACCGTTCAGGAGGAAGTTCAGGAGGACGCATGCTGCGAAGCTGTTCCTGCCCGCTGGGTTCCCCTCGCCAGCCGTGCGTGAGGCGTACCTGAACCCCGAAGTGGACAGCAGCAGCGAGGCGTTCCAGTGGGGTGTCCCCGACGTGGAGGGCCTGCGGCAGTTCTTGATGGCAACGATTGGATGGAGTAAGGAGAGGACGGATGATGTGTTGCTGCCGGTTGTGAAGGATATGAATAGGCGGGAGGCGGAGGGGACGCAGACGAATATTACGCGGTACTTCCAAGGGGGTGTCGGGGCTGGGGCCGCAGAGGGGTTTGCGCCGAGGCAGAGGGGGGGTGGGAGTAAGAGGATGGCGGATGCAGTGGGGAAGTTGAGGCAGAAGACGCTGGGGGGTGAGGTTGGGGATGAAGAAGGTGCGGGGACGGCGCGCAGGAAGAGGGCGAGGCGTGTGGAGGATCCGGATGGAGATTATGAGGACGAGGAGGAGGATGGTGAGGTGTCTACGAGAGCAAAAGGGAAAGGAAAGGCAAGGGGGCGCGGGAAGAGGGGTAAGACTTGATGTGTTTTGCGTATCCTTGAGTTCCCGGAGTGGTGGACATGGTTTGCGTGGCGTCGTAGAAAGGTCAATCCTTAGAAGTATTGCATCCCCGGGTGAAACTTCCCAGTGATAATGAGAATACTTGGAGACCTAAGCACCAATCCCACTTGCCGTTCACGCCGAAATCCAGTCTGGAGGCTTCGCGCGAAGCGAGGGGGGAGCCGGAAGCTTTGCTTAAGCGTCACATACCATGGACATAGCCACTCGCATGCAAAGCCGACGATGTACCCCAGAGCTTCCCCACACCAGCCAACCAGGCGACATGTGAAGACGGGGGAAATTGGGGGAAGGGTTATGCCTGGGTTGGGTTTGGGGCCCCGGAATCTCGGTACGTACCCTTTCCCTTCCCCATATGACGGGGTCCAGCCCGGCGCCAACGTCACCGACCGGCGAAGCTCGGCTATCCAGACAGCGAGGGCGCCGAAACTCTTGGGCGCTGCACACGCCGACAGGGTCAAAAAGCCGGACGAAAATAATTTCCCCCGAATATTTGTATAATTCTTCACACTCAAAAATTTACCCCAGGATTTTTTCTTCGCGCACGGCGGCCGGCTGCCAGCCGGGCGGGGTCCCGAATCGGCGCTTGCTGACCAAGCTTGGCGCCAGGCCGAGGACTAGTGCCGAGGCAGAAATCTGGAGGAGACGAGGGAAGCCCGCACCGCGTCCAGCCAGTCCAGTTGCGTTCTCGGCCGGCGACCCCGACCCTCGCCTCGAACCCTTCGCCCCCCCCCCATCAAAAACACACCTCGACAAGTCTCTTCTCGTCACCGACGTTCCTCCAACTTTGCCATATCCTTACCTCTGCACGCCCTCCAGACCCCGCAAGTGCACCGAGGACCCTGAGAAGGCGGGTGGCGACACGATCTATTCGCCGGCCACACGTTTACCACGACCGAAGCGGCTACTCGAAAGATAGAAAGCAGCGGGTGGCCGAGCGCCAAAACCCCGTGAGGGGCTTTGCTGCACCGGTTGGCGGGCACATATAGCCTCGGCCGGGCGAGAACCGCGGTTGAAAAACGCCGGTGGAGAAGAATCGAGAGCTCTCATAACACATAATGGCATCGCCGCCGAAACCCTGGGAAGTGCCGGGCGCGTCGACATCTAGTAGCATCGGTAAGCGTCTCCCTGAGGTGCCTTGGCCTCATGTCTCCCTCGCGGCTCACGAACTAACATCTCCGCAGGAACGATGCCCGCGAGCAACACCGCCACCCAATCCACAACCTCACCAGCCGCCCCCGAACTTCCAGAGCGGCCATCCTCTCTAGCCTCATCCGTCAACCAGAACGCCTCGGCGTACAGCCGGATGGGCGCGACTCCGTACGGCGGGTACGGCTCCGCCTACTCCTCTCCTTACAGCAGCCCCTACAACCGGATGGGGGCCTACGGCGGCATGGGAGGGGGTATGTACGGCGGTGGATACGGCGGGTACGGTGGCATGGGGGGGATGTACGGCGGCATGGGCACAATGGGCGGCATGTACGGCGGCATGGGGGGCATGCCCGGGAACCCCAACGACCCGAACAGCCTGGCGAGCAGCTTCAACCAGAACACGGCCGCCACGTTCCAGATGCTCGAGGGCATCGTGAGCGCCTTTGGCGGGTTCGCCCAGATGCTGGAGAGCACTTACATGGCGACTCATTCTAGCTTCTACGGTTAGTGTTGCGCCCGACTTCTTCCCGCATCCGGAAACCATGCTAATCGACCCGACAGCAATGATTTCAGTCGCCGAGCAGTTCGGCAACCTCCGAGACACCCTCGGCTCTATCCTCGGAATCTTTGCCATCATGCGCTGGATCCGAACTCTCATCGCCAAGCTCACGGGCCGACCACCGCCCGCCGACGCAACGTCCCTCACCCCCGCCGCCTTCGCCAACTTCCAGGGCAAGGCGAGCCCCGACGGGCCGCCCAAGGCCAGCCGCAAGCCCCTCTTCTTCTTCGTCCTCGCGGCGTTCGGCCTCCCCTACCTCATGAGCAAGCTCATCCGCACCCTCAGCGCGTCGCAGGAGGAGGAGCAGCGCAGGCAGCTCGAGGCCACGCGCATCGACCCCTCGCAGCTCGAGTACTGCCGCGTTCTCTACGACTACACCCCGCAGTCGCAGGCGGGCGGCGCCCAGGGCGTGGACCTCGAGGTGCGCAAGGGTGACCTCGTGGCGGTCCTCGCCAAGACGGATCCGTTCGGCGCGCCGAGCGAGTGGTGGCGGTGCAGGACGCGCGACGCGAGGATGGGATACCTCCCCTCGACGTACCTCGAGGTGGTGCGCCGTCACGCGGACCACCAGAAGAGGCCCGTCGCGGCCATCAAGGCCGCCGCGAGCGACAGTAGTAGGGCGAACTCGCTGCTGACGAGCTCCGGGGAGACGACGTCGAGCATCCAGGCGCCGCCGACGCCGACGGGCGTGAGGCCTTTGGGCGCCAAGGGCGAGCTGACGGTTGAGGACTTCCAGAAGGGGCAGTTCTATACGTAGGGCGGTTGTGTGAGCTGTAGGCGTAGTTGAGAGTCTTGAGGTACATGGCTTTGGGGGCGGGGGCTACGAGTACATAATTCTGCCACGTCTTGTTTTATTTTTCTTTCTTGCTTGGGGGTTGACTGTATACCAAGGTTCGGGGGGTCGCCTCGAGATTGGACATGCTTGGGCAAGGCATGGAAATGAGGGTAAGGGGGGGATTGAGGGTGATGTGTGTACGTATCGGGCTAAGCGGTAGTTTCCTCGTGGGGACTCGACCACAAAATAGGAGTTAAGGACATATTTAAGCATTCGAACTTTTGGGAAGTCGACGACCGTGTGAGTGTGTGCTGGGGGTGTTTACATGTGCCGAACGTTCGAAGGCGTGTCTGTTTGAGACACGGGGGCTCGCATCGGTTTCTAAAACAGCTTGACGGATTGTTCTGGTTGCGCTTGTGCTACGCCCAAACAGGCTCTTCCCTTTCGCGTGTTCAAGATCCAATGTTCAGCAAGTAACTATGTTTCGGCCATTCTCCACCCCGAGAACTGCGTCTTCGGGCATTCCCCTCGGGCTCCGGTTTCCGCTGTTTGCTAGTAGATTTGCCCCTAAAGGACTCTGGTACGAGAGCGTTATCAGGAGGCACGACGAGGCTCTGACACGTGTATTCTCGGAACCCATCCACGGGGCCTCCTGTTGCAGAGGGGCGGTAGCACGTACGGTGCGCTGCTCCCTTGCTGTATTAGTCCCGATGGGCGAGCAGCGCTGGCCACTTCGCGGCCAGCGCTTCTCCCCCGGATCTCTCTCTTGGACATGCCTTGTGCATATATGTGGTAGGCAGCCTAGCGTATCTGGCTGGGGATTGGAAATAGATGTGGGTGCACGAGATTCTGAAAATGCCCATGATTAGTCTCATTCGTCCGGGGCAATGGGATGTTTGTGACTTGGATTCGGCCGAGGAGCAAGCGGGACTGGGCCTAACTTAGTCGCCTCACCTTCATATCTGGTCAATATATCCTACTCAAGTCCTCGGCATAGAGAACGCCGAGGATCATTCCCACTGGCTAAGAGCACCACTCCCACAGTGACTCCCATCCAAGAGCCCCGGCCAAGCAATGGCATCTCGCGGAGCCTCGCTTCACCCCCTCTCACATCACCACTTCCAACTTCCGGCGGCCCAACGGCAAATCCTTCTGTCCGGACATATTAACCAGTCCCCGGCCCCGGGCAACCCCGCACGCCCAACGGAAGAACCCGTAGATCCCTCCTCAGAGGATACGTCCCCTTCGGCAAAGCAAGCGGGTGGATCCGCTTCGCTCAATCGAGGAAAGCACAAGTCAACCACTTTGAAGTCACCCGCAGCGAACGTAACGCTCGGTACCGCGGGCGCTAGCCCATGCCGTTCTTCCTCACCCTCGTCCGACGCCATGCCTGATTCAGAGCCAGACAGATCGGATGCCGGCAGGTCTAACGAAGCTTCGGGTAGGGCTGGGCTTGGGGGTCCGTATCTGTACAAGTGCCAGATGTCGTTGTGCTTGGGGCTCGACACGTTCTCAGCAGTGAGACGGTTTGGGCCTGTGATGTCGCTCTCGGTTGGTCTTTTTCGCTCCGGATTCCAGCACATCGACCACCTTGCCGCCTCCCCGTATAACCCCCCTCGCTCCTTCCCTTCGTTCGCCTTGGTACTTGCTGCCTTCGATTCGACGAAGCACGGTCGCACTTCCCCACTTGCACCGCGAGGCCTGACCACCTGCGCACCACGTCCGCGCCTTCCCGCTCTGCTCTTTCGCTCCAAGCTCTCGCCATCACCAGCATTCTCTTCGCTGACGAAAAGTGGAATCTAGTCCTGAACCCTCACAAGCCTACTACAGAACACCATGAAGCTCGACGCGCTCGTCCTCCTAGCCCTGTCGGCCCTCTCCGCCGACCTCGCCTCCGCGACGCCCGTGTCCTGCCCGGATGTAAGTCCCCCCGCCCGCCCCGCCCCAGGCTCGAGGCGTCAGCCTGCGCACCACCCAGCGAGAGCTGACTGCAGCTCTTTTGTGGTAGGGGACTCGAGATCTGATACTCAGTGGGGAGCTGGACCCGGAAGCGTGCTGCTCGTATGGCGTTTGCAGGGGAGCCGTGGTAGTGCGGATGGTCTAACGGGGTGTGGGAGCGAATCCACGAGGCGAAGATGCTGGGCGGGAGGGTGTGTGTTTACCGCTACGATACGATGACGACGGGACGGTGGAATGGATGGAGCATATCATTTGCGAGTTTCGGTCACGGAAGAGTTAACTACAGTAGTTCGAAAACGCGGAACAGGTCTCATCTTGATCCGGCTCTCGGATCCTTCCACCCACCTCGGCCACTCTACACCAAGCCTATCATTTCCGGGAATACTGGTCAACATACTCCATGCTCTCATCCTGAGGCTATGTTTCGGAGGATCTGTCCATTGAGGCTGTGCACCCTCTCCTCCTGCGAACCCCAACCCCCGCCCGCGGCACGGACGTGACGCTCTTTTACCTGCCTTGTCGGACGTCGTTGCAAAAGGTCTCGCCGGGTTCGAAAGCGAGAAGGATACCTTCCCTGGCCGTCTTGCGTGGTTTCACCGTTCACGTGTGTTGCGGGGCTGACAGAGAATACGGGGAATGGCCATGTATCTACCCCCATCACACCCTGTTATCGCGCCTTCTGAGGCCGGGGGGCTGATGCATTGCGGACATCCTTGCGAGTCCCCCACGTTCCGGATGCACACACAATCAGACACACAAGTGGGCGCGGCCGCGGGATCAGGCGCCTGTGATTGGCCCTCTTCTACTGACGTTGTATCCGTACCCGCGTGGGCGGGATTTGCGGCTTCTGCGCCGTTTCTTTTCCCATGTCGGAGAATTCCCCGCAGCTGGGAGCTGCAGCCCGAGCGTGCGGGACTCGATCGCTCGGCCTCGGAGTGAGTCTGGGCCGGAGCCGGTGAGCGAGACCCGCTTGCTTATAGCCGCGCCCATGCGCGGCGAGCATGACTCCGACCTCGGTTGTAGGCTATTTGCAATAGTGGGCTGGCCCGCCATGGTGGACTGGAGCGCAGGCCGGAGAGTCGGTGCCGCGATACCAATGGTATAACCGCCTCCACGATAACGCGAAACGGGGTCCTGGCCTACGTTCCTGCTAAGCGAGGCACCCAAGCCGCCGGGAGTGCCGCCAAGGTAATCCCGGCGCGGTGATAGGGCCGCATGGCGGGATCTTAGCCGGCGGCAGTCGATAGTGGGCGAGACGTCTTAGCGCGCCAGGCTAGCGCATCTCGGAGGGGCAGGGAGGCAGGCGATGAGGGGTAAGACTGGGGACCAGGGGGGCAGCAGTGGGTGCCGAGACGGGGGACCCACCGTGCTGCCTCTCGACCGGGAGGCATGGGAACCCGCCGGGACTCTATCTCAAACCGCCGGCACCTCCAAGTCACGGAGCCCATGGCGGCCTCGGACCTTCACCTTCACCTGACCCCCACCGGATCGTCAATACCCCGGGCGCCGCCGGGCGGGCGCACTCGGCAGGAGATCCTTCGGACCACCGCCGCGGAGCGGGACGCCAGAGCCCGCCCCGCGAGCGCTGTGATTGGCGCGGGAGTCGCTGCGACGCTAAACCAGACCACGCGGGGGGCGCCGCCCCCACCCGCAGGGGGACCTCGGATTCCCACTCGGCGTCATTCGCCTCTGCGCCCGTCCCGTCCACTCTTCTTCTTCTCTTCTTGCGCTGGACCCTGCGGTTCTCGGGTAGCTTGTGCGCCAATGGGAGGCTCGCTTTGATCCGCCGAGTCTCCTCTCTTGTTTTGCCGGACCCGCGGAACGAAGGGGGGTCATCGGAGAGAGCAAGAGAGGGGTGGCGGCGGTGGGTTTCTGAGGAGGGGCTTTTTTTTTCTCGCTTGCTTCGTCGGTGTGGATGTGGACGGCGACCCGTGAATTGCGCGGCTACAAAGCTTGCATGGGGCGGGCTAATCCGGAGGGAGTGAGGTAACGTAGCGTGAGCTACTAGTTTTCCAGTCCCTTGGTATAAAACGTACAAGGTCGGAGGGAGGTCCGCGATTTGTTCGGCATTCTTTCTTGTAACATACCTTGCTTCCTTGCACCATCTCCATATTAGACGAGGTCTCCTTACCCCGCGTGACGCCTTGAACCTACTTGCCGTCTTGGGACAGACGAACTTAGCCTGCACATAGCCTGCATCCCAACTACTCGAAACGAAACGTCCCTGCCCAACACCCGACAACCACCGGCGAAGCAACGAGAAAAGGAGGAAAAAAAGTCCAAAACAGGGCGGAATAAAGAACAGACGTTCAAACAACACATATACCCACATATACCAGACACACACACACACACACACACACACATACACAAAGATGTCGCCCGCGCCGCTACCAACCGACACAAACGGCGCCGGCGCGCCGGAGCCGAGCAAGGCGACGGCCGTGGCCGCGACCAAGCCCAACATCGCCGTGTACACGAACCCGAACCACGACCTGTGGATAAGCGAGGCGGAGCCGAGCCTCGAGAGCGCGCGGAGCGGCGCGGACCTCAAGGAGGGGGAGGTCACCATCGCGATTAGGAGCACGGGTATCTGCGGGTAAGTTTTCTCTTCGACGCTTCTTCTCTCCCCCCGGGAGGGTTTCTTTTCCCCCGTCTCGTGCCGTCCCGTCCTTGCGAATAGCCCCCGGCTTCGCACTTGTCGGACGGCCGGGAGGAGGCCTCCCGCAGGCGCGACCGGGGCGGGGGGGGGGGGGTAGAGAGAGCATGGACTGACGGCCCGCATAGTTCCGACGTCCACTTCTGGCACGCCGGCTGCATCGGCCCCATGATCGTCGAGGGCGACCACATCCTGGGCCACGAGTCCGCCGGCGAGGTCATCGCCGCGCACCCCTCCGTCACGAGCCTAAAGGTCGGCGACCGCGTGGCCGTCGAGCCCAACGTCATCTGCAACGCCTGCGAGCCCTGCCTCACGGGCCGGTACAACGGCTGCGAGCGCGTCGAGTTCCTCTCCACGCCCCCCGTGCCCGGCCTCCTGCGCCGCTACGTCAACCACCCGGCGCAGTGGTGCTACAAGATCGGCGACATGTCGTACGAGGCCGGCGCCATGCTCGAGCCCCTCTCCGTCGCGCTGGCGGGCATGCAGCGCGCGGGCGTGCGCCTCGGGGACCCCGTGCTCATCTGCGGCGCGGGCCCCATCGGCCTCATGACGCTTCTCTGCTGCCGCGCGGCGGGCGCGTGCCCCATCGTCATCACCGACATCGACGAGGGCCGCCTCGCCTTCGCGCGCGAGCTCGTCCCCTCCGTCATGACGCACAAGGTGGGCCGCGGCACGGCGGAGGAGGAGGCGGCGGCCATCGTCAAGTCCTTTGGCGGCGTGGAGCCCGCCGTCGCCATGGAGTGCACGGGCGTGGAGCCCAGCATCGCGGCGGCGGTGTGGGCCGTCAAGTTTGGCGGCAAGGTCTTCATCATTGGCGTCGGCAAGAACGAGATTAGCTTCCCCTTCATGCGCGCCTCGACGCGCGAGGTCGACGTCCAGCTGCAGTACCGCTACTGCAACACGTGGCCGCGCGCCATCCGCCTCGTCGAGAGCGGCGTCATCGACATGTCCAAGCTCGTGACGCACAGGTACAAGCTCGAGGACGCGAAGGATGCCTTTGCGACGGCGGCGGACCCCAAGACGGGGGCGATCAAGGTCATGATCCAGAGCATGGATTAGGGGCTGCCGGGGAGGGAAACGGTCTGCGGGACACATAGCTTGGTTTCTGAAAGTATATGATGACTTTATTTTCGTAATTTTATTTTTCTATTTTTTTTCTTATCCTCCGGTTTTGGCTCGCGTATCCGATCTGCTTGCGTTTGGGTGAAATGTTAGGCCATCTTACACGAGCCGTCGAGCATTCCGATGCCGGGGTGATATCGCTGCGTTAGTACGCTCTTCTCGCGACGGGCCCGTGGACAGAGTCTTGGCAGTCCGGGAGCTCCGCCTCGTCAATTGAGTTCCGCCAGCTGCGCCCACCTGAACCCTCCCCGGACCTGCAATCAGCCCAGCCAATCAAGCAGCGCCCTCCACCCAAGATCTTCCGAGGCCGAGCTTCAGCTTTTTTCCAACTCATCCCATTCCCAAAAAACCCTCCCAAACGATAACAGACCCGTCAATCGGCGCCACCCACACCCGCCCTCCCGACAGTCACCTCTCGTCGAATCTCTTTCCGATCCGGATACCCAAATCGAACCGAGAAAAGATGCTCGCCCGACCCATGCTCCGCGCCGCCGCGCGTCGCGCGCCCGCCAACGTCCGCTACAACTCGACCGAGGCCGCCGGCAAGGCCAAGGAGACGGCGAACAAGGCGGCCGAGGGCCTCTCGCGCGTGACGAGCGCCGCGGGGCCGGCCGTCGCGGGTGCGGCCAAGGGCGTCGCCAGCGCGCTGTCCAAGGTCGGGGGCCGGACGGGCAAGGTCATTGGGTTCATTGAGAGTACGTGACATCGGCCCATGCTCGGGACGAGGAGCTCCTAGAGGCCCCGGGATTACGTTGGATTGGAGAACTGGGATGCTGACGGGCCGACAGGGCAAACTCCCTTCGTGGTGCACTACTCCAAGGTCGGGATAGAAATCGCCAAGATCGTCTTCCGTGGCCAGAAGATGGCGCCGCCGTACGTATCTCCCCTTCGATTACCCCCCCGCTGGCCGCACTGGACCACACATCAGCCGACACGTACTAACACGACGGCAGTTCCATGGCCACCTTCCAGTCCTTCTACGAGTGCGCTTGGCAGATGATCCGCCGCCCCGGCGCCATCCGCGAGTCCGTGTCCAAGTACGTCAAGCCCACCCAGGGCGGCGGCCTCATCCGCGGCGTCAGCAACGCCCAGCTCGCGGCCGCTGGCGTCGTCGCCGCCGAGTGCCTCGGCTTCTTCACCGTCGGCGAGATGCTCGGCCGGTTCAAGCTCGTCGGCTACCACGGTGAGCCCGCCGCTGCCCACCACTGAGTGCTTCCAAGTCCTCGGGCTGAGGAAAGCATGGCGCTCAAAGGGGAGCGTGGGTAGGATAGGATGGGGAGGATGGGGGTGTATGCTTGTAATGGGGGGACGGGCTGTGGTTCAAAAAAACCCTGTCGTTGCCCTGCCACCTTTTTTTCTTTTGTCGTTCCTTTTGATGCATGGGAGAACTGGGATAAAGCGCCGGGATAGAGGAAGCTGGCCTGGGAAGGAAGCGGGCTCGGGAACAGAGACCCCAACGAACACCGGGTAGCGTGGGGATACGCCCCTCCCCCCCTTGTCCTCGAGGGCTCAAGGTAGGCGTGTCCTTACGACTGCTGCCCTTTCCTGTCATATAGACAACGTGTACATCAGATTTCAGTTCTTGGCCTTGTGAGACCCTTCCCTCCGGATGTCGCCTTCATCCGTCGGATGACAATCACACCCTATCCCCCAAAGGTACCCAGCCACATGCCGGACACCCATGTCGCGCGCTCGGGTCAAGGGGCAGCCGCAATCGTGGACATGCAGGCGCCGTGCCACACCATTGATCCCATCACCCCAACATTGACGTGCATCAATAAGCCCCCCCGGGCTAGGCCAGCCCCCCAGCCCGTCCCCTCGGTCATCTCCCCCCACCCCCGACCCTCGAACCCCTTGCACGCGGCTTCTTGCTGCCTGCCGGTGGCACGCCGGACACGGACCACAATGACGCCAGGATCTATTGTTCCCCTTCCTTCGTCAAGCGCCGGGCGCCATCGTGGACAATCTGAGGCCGGACTTACGCCCCTCCCCCCCCCCCGGCCCCAAAAGCTCGCTTCCGGCGCCTCGGTCCCGAATTGCCCCAGCACCCGCACAATGTGATAGGTCGCGGGGCCGGGAGCGACCCCTCGCTCCTCCTGACACCCCGTCCCCCAAGCGCTTCGCGCGCCACGGGACGCACAGGCCCCACGGTGAACCCCAGTGTCACGGGCCTCATCCGTCGCTGGTCTGCGACGTCGAAATATCTCCGAGCCGCCCTCCCCGCTCCTCAACGCAGCCACCATCTGACGTGGTCGCGCTCAAACCGGGACACGGAAACGAGGGCGAGCCTAGCTCGTGCTGTCTTCCCCTCCTCCCCTCCTTCACCGGTCGCACGAAATCGGTCACACCGTCCGCCTCGCCGGGGCCACAGGGACGAGGAGGAGCAAACAAGCCGGAAGTGGAAGCGCGGCTGGGCTCAAATAAACGTCCGTGAACCGAACAGGTTCGAGCACGGCGTCCCCGTTGCCGGGGGCGCACCACATACCCGACTCCCGCTAGTCCGGGTGGGCCCTCGAGTCCGTTCCTCTTGCTCGCGTCTGTCAAGACAGTGAGGCCTAGGTTGCACGCCTGGGATTACTCTCCACAGCCTCTGCGCTGTATCTCCTCGGGCCAATCTCTCGATCCCTTCCTGAGTCTCATCCAACGCGGAGGATCCCATCGCACCCACAAGTGTGACAGTACCACGACGTCAAGGACTCGAGACTCCATGTCTCGGGCACGGGCGTCTTCACAACCCTTGTATGTTTCCCCCCATTCCGTCCTGATAATCCCGAGAGACAATATCAAGCACCATCGCATTCATTCCCCGGACCCCAAGCTCTATTCTCCCCCCAATCCAGCCCGGCTGGAGCGCCACAATGCACCTACGCAGCCTGGCCCCCAGATACGCGAGCAAACTTGGCAAACATGCGGCTGGGAAACCAATAACAGGGCCCCTCGCCCATTAGGCACGCAAGACAAAATGAACGGGCCACGCGGACCCTGGCCCTTGTGCGTCGTGAAGAAAAAAAAGGGGAAACCAAAACCACACGGACACAGACGTCTCTGTGCATAACACTGCATGCAGCGCACGGGACCAGGGCTGGGACTGAGAGGGGGAGGGGGTGGTCCTCGGATTGTTGGCCAGCTCCGGCCCTCTCACGGAAACCCACCCCCCCCCCCCCCCACCTCCCAAAACATCTCCCACCTCGCATGACCCCACGCTAGCAAGTCTTGAAACAACGGGTAAACAACCGCTCCCCCTCGGCCCGCGCGCGGCCGCTTGAAGGAAACGTCGTGGTCGTCTCATGCAGGAGTTATTTTCGTGAATACCCATGCCGAGGGGAAGAACCAACAATCACGGATATCCGGAGCAAAGTCTAGGAGACGCCACCCCATGCTCCTTATCCACAAAGGCTTGATCAAACAACCCGTCCCTCCCGGTGCGTACCCCGACGTGCACCCGGCGCGTCCCACACGCCGGGTCCCCGCATGCTGGCTCTATGCCCGGAAACGACCCGGATGACACGGCGTCCCCCAAGACGGCCATACATGGCCTCGACCCCACGATGTTGGCCAGGGATGAGATGATGAAACCAAAAAAAGTAGATTTTCAGTCCAAACTTTGGACATAGCAGAGAGGTCAATCAAGGTGTAGGAGAACTATACACTCGCCTTCTCCGCTACGACGGCGGTCCAATGTTCTACCTCTCCAGGATAACGATTATGAAGACATAGGTCAAGAACGGCATATGTGATAGCCCCCAAACGCGCAAGCCCCTAGATTTCCACCCATCGCCTCCGATTCCAATCCAGAGGCCACCCGAGATCTCCGTGAATGTGGTATATGTCAAGAAGAAGAAAGTACCGACTCCGAGTTTCCATAAGGCCGACCCTGTTTCGGCATGCACCAGGAGAAATGCTGAGAATCCAAGAACGTAAGTAACCTGATCGACATGCGCCAGGTACACCGCCGACACCACCTCGCGGGTAACCTCGTACTCTTTCCGCGATGGCACAATGAGTGGAGAAAAGGCCAAGCGAGAATGCCCAAAAAAGGATCCTTGTCTTTCGTTAAAGTGGGCAGAGGGCCATCTAGCCGTCGTTTTCCCCCGGCGGCGCGTATGTTCGGAACACCATTGGCTGTAGTCTGCATCGTTGGATCCATGGACCCCATGCTCGTACTTCTTGTTGCCGGGTAGCCTGCCTCCGGCGCTAGCTTAGTTGGCTGGACGTCCTGCTGTCCAAATGTGGCTAGAACGCGATTAGGTTAGTATGCCAAAAGCTCAGCAGATTGGGCGGGGGATTCACGGTGTCACTTACAGCGTGCAGTATCCGTGGTGCCTCAAAAGGCAGATCTCGTGTCTCACCCTGTCCACGAACGTGTTGACCTCATCCGCGGACCAGTGTAGATACCGAGTGAAAGGCGCCATGCTCATGCCTTGGAGACCATGGGTAAGGGAAAGGTTGAACCACCTTCCAAGTTGCTCTTCCCTCCCTCCAGCTATCCAGGGGTTGTAGTGAAGCTTTATTGTCCTCTCCTGGACGTCGACATATCCTTGCTGGCGTAGTATATCGCACGTGTTCGGGTTGATCCTCATGTCTCGTCCCGCCTTGTCCATTGCCTTGTATAGTTCTTCCGCCCACCTGGCAAAGTAAGAGTTCTCGGGTAGAGTGTTGTCGTCGGAGCGGGGCGTCCAGTCAATCTCCACGAGCTCGATGTAGCCAAAACCTGGTGTGAGGTGTCTGCCCACTCAGTCAGCAACCAATCCTCGATCCTGACCGCAGGCCCCATTGCTTGGCTGCGGATAACGGGAACGACACAGCCACTCACTCAAACATCCTCTTGTATAGCTGTGGCCGATCCTTGATAGACCCGTTGAGCATGCGCGCATAGATCAAGTCCCACTTGTCCGGGGAGAGCCTCATATCTTCGTGTCCCTCTGCAAGCCGATTGTTGGTGGCGAACCTGAGGAACCCGGGGAGCCAGTCCCACGGTTGCTCTATGTCCATGTGGCCGCTGAACCACGTATTTTGCCAGATTCTATGCCTCGCGTGTTAGTAGCGTCGCTGCACGAGAAGCGTAACCGGATTACTTACTGGCGAGGGTGCTGGAAATCGAACAAGTCGACCGCAAATACTTGGATGTCGGGATGTTCCCTAGAAGGGGCATGGTCAGGGTTGCTATGACGGCCGGGGCACTGCGATACTTACTCGGCCATTTTGGTCGCCCACATGCCAGTGCCAGTCCCTAGGTCAAGCACTTGACGCCCAGCCCGCGGTGAGGACCCGTTGGCGTGTGTGCCATTGCTTTCATTTGCCTTCCTGAGATACACAGGGGCCGTGTAGACCTTGTCATTTGTGGCAACAAGGATGGTGTTGTGGAGAATGCTCAACTTGTCCATTTCGAGCTGACGCGATCCGTTAAAAGGGTGCACATGAGCCTAGCAATGAGCACTTACCTGATCGCAAGGGAACAAGTATTCATACTGGCGCCCATATTCACGGCCATTCTCCAGGAAAGTAAGAGGATCGCCGTTAGGACGGGCGCGGTCAGCACTAGTAAGACGGAGTCAGCGCAAGTTGCAAGAGCAGGCAGAGGCCGTGTGAGGCTCGGCCCAAAGAAGAGTGGCGTACGGGGTCTGGTCTTTCGACATGGCGCCGGCCTCGAAGCTCGGGGCACCGGGTTCCGCCTGTGCGTTGGCGTAGCACCGATTGGGGCCGAATGTTTGTAGGCGGGGATTTGGCAAAAGAGAACGATGGATGGAGGTCGCGAAGGTGGTTCTCGGGCGTCGCGGAGGGCTGGAAGTAGCAGCTTGGTATCGAATTAGCAAGAGCTCGTAGACTGGAAAAAAAAAAAACAAAGACGCTAATTAATGGTAAGAAATTGAGTGTTAAGGGCAGGCAGAGCGCAGATGGCAGAGAAATATGTATCGAGTAGGCGCCGACATGCGACTTTAAATTGGCGCCAGATCGCAGAGGCGAAGGCCGAGTGTGATTTACAAGCGACCACCGGGGAAAAACAGGGCCCTTCGTTATGCGGCCATGTACCCGGAGGCCGGTCGACTACGCCGCTGATGCCAAGTCAACAAGCTGTCGAGGCGCACAAACACGGCCAGGGCCCACAACACGGTCGTGAAGCAGAGAAAAGGTGCGAGGCAGCTCTGGACGGCGTCGCAGAGCACGACGGCGCGAACGGGGGACGACTCGATCCCTAACACCACCGGGCCAACACTGTGTGGCCTGCATCACCCTTCCTCGGCAGACATCATAAACTCGGGTGGGTCCTGCCGCAGGCGTATAATGCAGGGCGGCACTGCAGGTCCACGGCCTCCAACGCGTGTGGGCATCCAAGCGGAGACAATGAACCCAGTCCGGGTCCTCCTCCTTCGCCATCCCGGCTCCCCTCCCCAGCAGCCCTTGTCTCCATCCGCCGTGGCGGTGAGGGTCAACCGAGAGCGGCCCGTTGTGGGCCCTGGAGAGCCATGCAATAGCACCATCGCAAGGGGTCAAGGGACGAGAGCGGAAGGTGGGGGTGGGGCATAGCAAGAGGGCAGTAGAAGAAGTATGGGGACTGCGTGTACCGGGTCAACCCTTTCAGCACTTGCATGCGGGATGGAGGCCATTGGCAAGCAGACCCAAGGGTGGTAGAGGTGCGTCAGGTGCCGTCACACAGCATGAACAATGAGAAGCGCCGCGCAGCATTGGGGTGTGTGTGGAATGGGGGAGACGGGGTCGGGAAGGGGTGTGGTGCAACTGCCTCCTGGCCGGGCCGGGTGTGTGCTCCGGCGATGCGAGTACCTACCTATGATGCAGTTGATGGATTGCCCGAATCGGCGAGGTGTGAGTTGCTCTGCTCTCCGAGAAAGCGTCCCGGAGCGCCGTGGGGTGTCCGACGAAGCGTAGGTGATGACAGCACCGCGACGGTGATTGTTGGGGTGAGGCGAAGTTCGGCGTGATGGTGCATGAGGATACAGGCTCGACCCATCCAAGGTCTCCTTTCAGGGCCAACTGGAGATGAGGTGGTCGGGACGGAACTCGGCCGGGCGCGGGAAGAGGAGGAATTTGGTTGCGTCGGATTAGATTGGGTGCGTTGGAGGGCTGAGAGACGCTTGCTCGATCAGACCCGCATATTCGTCAGATGTGGTCGAAGATTGGGTCTGAGTAAACGTCAAGGTCCAGGGAAATGGGGGCGATCATGCACGGTCTCTGGCACTGAACAAAAGAAGCATCAAACATATCCGTGAGAGAATGCGTGGTTGAGTTTTCGTCCGTCGCGGCTTGAGTTTCATTTAAAAGCGAGGGAAAGAGGGTCTTGAGTTCGAGTATGTACTTGTACCCGACGCACCTTCCCATTCCCAAGGGGAACTTAATAGAGGCGCAAGTACCACAAATACAATGGATGTAAGTCGGGTACACCACACCACCGACACACCGCTCCTTACTGGGCAGTTTACAAGGGGGGCCAGTCAGCTCCCCGAACGCGCCTTCCATCCATTTATTCAAGGAAGGCGCTGCACTCCCATTGTGGAAGAAATGCTGGGTATTATCTCGCACCTATCTTCGAGACCTTGCTTGATGCGCCACGAGGCGATGATTTCTTCACTCTCGAATTCTCCTAAAGATATCATTATCCCACCTGTGTCAGAGATTGGTTGTGAGGATGGGACGAACAAGCCAAGTCTCGCATTTCCAGGCACACGGCCCTTTCTCCTCGCGTCCCCGCATATCATTTCGGGGTACCTCTGCACCGGATCGGGCGTTTTTCGAGGGGGAGACACGGCTAAGATTTAGCTCGGTCGGGAGAGGTGATATTAAAGTGTGGAGTATATAGGGACGGGGGATAGCCCTCCAAAGCGACCACTAGTTTGTGGAGGTCGAGAGCAAGGATCGCGGGAAGTGCAGGCCATCGAGTAGACGGTTGATGTGCCGCTACCAGGGGTATGATGTGCGGCATATTGAGGCGGTAGGGCAGGGGTATCCATGGGCGCGTCAGCGCAAGGGTCCACTCCCTTGGCGGCCTTGCTCGTACACCGTATACCGTACATGTATGGGCCGTTCGTTCTCTGCATAGCGGGAGCAGGGAAAAGTGCCCAATATCTGGGTGAGAAGTACCTAGTACATGCTCCTCGAGCAACTCCGTTACCTTCGTATCACATTCTAAAACGGACCGGCAGTCGTCGCTTGAGCCGCGCAGCCAGCCGGAGCCGGAACTCGCGTTTAGGTACTGCCGCCACGTGCGGAGCATTATCCTGTTGGGTCATCGTCACTTAACATCTGGCCAATGAAACTCGAACGGTTGCCGCGTACTCCTTCGTGCATGACGAACAAAAAAAACTCGCGATGCTTGGTACGTAAAGATAACTCGGCTCGGTAGCTCCTCGAAATGGAATGCAGCTGTGTGCGGGCCTACGAGTACTTGTATGAAGCTGGGCTGGGATACGGAACTCGACCAGGTAGTATTGGGACCTTGACTAATTCCCGTTAGTACGAGATAGCCAACGGCGGCATCGCCGCCCCGAGGGTTGATCTTTCAACATCCCTGGCGATATATCAGGTAATATAAACATACTGGTACTCCTCATCTGGTGTTCTTAGCTGCAGCCTTCTCCCCTGTCTCGTACTCGTTTGCCGAAAGAAAGGTGGGCACCGGAAGAAGTACTCCGTACTGACAACTCCTTCCGATCGAGATGCACTAGCATCCCGCAATACGAATGGTCTAACAAACCTCCTGGTCCCCGTTAGTACTATCATGCAAGACATCATCGGCCGTCGCGCTCATGAGAAGGAGACTTGTGCTGACTGCCACGGTCGCGTGTACAAGTACGTACATTGACGTGTCAGTGCTCGCCGACGGGTGTGGGAGCTGAATGGGGGCCGGGAAATTACGCACGGTGAACCCGAGGGGGCGGACCCAGCCAAGGAACCGTCAGCGACGCAGAAACCCAGACAATTGGGTAACAAGGGCCCGTTGCCCCTTATCCCCTGCCTGCCCCTCATAGCCCCCCAGCGTCCCGACCCGCCATGTCCGTGTGTTTCCCCATCCGGCTAGTGCGAGAAGTAGGTGCGGGTGACTTGCGACATGGACTATCCCGGTTCGGTAGAGTGACAAACGGACCGTCACTTGGCCGGGCCAGCCACCGCCGCGATGATTCCATCGTCCAATGGCCGGCGGATCCGAGGGAAGGGATCAGAGGTTTCTTGCATGCGACGATTGTGTGCCCAACGCGGTCGAATGAGTCTCCGCTCGCCGTCATTTGACGAAGCGAGACCTGTGCTTACACTTGTTCGACGGATGAGCCACCCTCGACTTTCGGCGAACCAACGAGGGAAGCCTGGCGCCCGCATCGCGTCCAAGTCACGGAGCTGCATGCCTCGAGCGGGGTTTCAGTTTCCGATCCACCAGAGCGGGCCCACGCCGGCTAACGCACGCAAAAGACACCCGTTCCTTTCCCATCTTTGTACGCAAAGACATGTCACTCCTCCAAGCACTCGTGGCTCGTACCGGTCACCGCCATGACGCCTTCCGACTTACCGTGCGTAACTCCTTGGGCTGAAAGCACTCGATGGGGAAGTCGACGTGTCAATCTTGCAAGAGGCAAGAGCGATCTCTTAATTACACACGAAAAGAGTGGGCCCGGGTGACAGGCCGCACATCATCGGTTCAGCGACTATGAAGAGCCGTGACGATATTGCGAGGATCGAGATTGCGCCGTGCAAATTAAACATGCATCGCATGGAAAGTTCCACGTACCGAGTGGAAACAACCCCCTGGAGGCTGGGGGGCTGGTGCCAGCCGGGGGCTGGGGGCGATGCCCCGGTCCTGTTCCGCTCCTCTACTGACACGCGAATCGGGCTGTAGAAATTGCCCAATCCTGCAGCCACGTTCCAAAGCGGACTAGCCGACCCAATCTGTCGGGAATCTCACTTCCTTCTGCCAACTTATGGGCCCGTCACGGTGCAAAAGCCCCGCCTCATCTTATTGGAGCGAAATAAAGAGGCACGGAGATTCCTCACGTCGGGGACTTGGTGATACGAGGTACTGGATCTTACGCCCCTTATCCTTTTCTCGGGTCCAAAGCCGTTACGGCTTGCCTAGTAAGCAAAAGAAAAGCCTAAAAAATGCAATTACCAAGTACTGTTTTTCGATGAAAAAGTGAAGGATTTGCTCGGTAAAGGCAGGAGCTACCATCTTGCGCACACTGCGTCCTCTATAACAGGGAAGTCCCGACCTTGAGGGTACAAATACACTGTATCGAACTCATGGACGAGCATGTGATTACCCTGGACCTAAAGCCGGTGTCATCCCATGATTTCCCGGCTCAACCTAGAGTAGCGCCTGCCCACTGTCTGCCAGGTCACCATAACATTCTGGGAAGGCGCTATACCATGGGTTGAGTGGCCGGGTTTGAATGCCCAGGGCTGCTTCCGGGTCTGAAGTTTCAGCTATGTAATAATATCTACAATCTAGAATGTGGCAACTCTTCGCTCTAAAAGAGAAAAGAAAACCTGCAAGGTCCTGAGCAGGACGGATTCATGATCCCGCGAATCTCGAAATCAACACGAAGCACGGAAGCAGGTTGGGCGAGCCTAGGTAAATGGGAATCGGTCAGAATACAGGCCCAAGGTACCAAGGCAAGGTTCCGTTGCCTCGCCTCGCACCCTCGTGGGATTCGTCAAGCGTCGCCGCCGGGTTGTGGGTACGGGTCCGACATCCATCGCACTATCCATCTCCATCCGTACGCCATGGCACCAGCGGGAGGGGGCATTCCGGCCTCTGTGAGCGCGCCAGGCGTCTTGGGCAACAAACCCTGGTAAGCTCGGACGGTCTGAACGAGCAACCATGGCTGATATTCCGCCGGGGGCCCATATATTCAGTTGGGCCAGTGCCTAATATGAGCTAATGCTAACGGGAATCAAATGAGAAAAAGTATTGCACCAGAAAGAAGAAGCCCGCCGATGTGCGGTCGATGTGACGTGTGGGCCGCCTTGTCGAGCAGGAGCATCTGAATCCCACCCAACCTGCAGACTGCGCCAATGGGGTGAGTTACAGATACGGCAAGCTACACTGGATACGGTCCCTCGATGTCGGTTACACATGACTCGATGGTGTGGTATCATTTTGTACGCGTGGCGGTTGCTCGGCTAACGCGCAGGATGTCTCCTTTAAAGGCGCAGGGAGCTAGGTGGATGCGATTGGCCACATCAGACACGGTGTGCATTCGTCGACAGGAGCACTCCCGTTCCACGGAGCATCGATCGACGCGAGTCTGAAAGGAGGAGCTAATGCGTGCCCGACCTGCAGGCCACAATAATACCACGAAGTGAGTGTTGCACGACAGCAGGTGGATGGGATGTAGCGGCAGTTCACTCCGTATCGAGAGGCACCACTGACATGAAATGTCACCGGAAGTGTCACGTCAACTGACATTCCAGAGGGACGGAGTTAGCAATGGCCGAGTACAAAATGCTCCGTCGCCGGCGGAGCAACGGGGAACAACACTCGACAGTTGAACCAAAGTTGGAGACACTGGACAGGGATGTTTAGCGGGTGGCAGCTCGCGACGGCAGCTAGTTTTGTCACAGGCTGGGTTAGGGTGTGCTCAGGCCTACGACCCGGGCCATTTACACCGCCTGCGAAGCGACGAGGCAAGGAAAGATCACCGGATGGCCTATGCCCATTTAGGATGGGCCAAGGCGGGATGCGTTGTCCAAGTCACCAAAAGAATGTGGCATCAGCTAACTGTCCGCAGCAACAGGCTTCGTGATGTGGCCAACAAAGAGGGGACCCGAAGAAGCAACGCCCTTGCCATCCATACTCAGTATGTGTGTGGTACGGAGAGTAGGAGTAACAGCTCAGAAAATGTGCTGGGTTGACTTCCTCATATACAGACTTGGCGCAGATTCGTACAACTGCGCAGCCCCGACAACACGTGCCGTTACACTGGAATGAGATCCAGAACAACATGAAGGCTTCTCCGGTGCCGATCTTCCCAAGACAGGCACGCAAGGGAGGCTGACGTGGGGGGACGTGTCAGGTGGGAGGCCATTTCAGCTCCGGGCCGATGTCTTGGCACTATCCACGGTACCAATCCTTCGGGATAGGCCCAAAGGGGCCCCTGGCCGCCTGGGGTCGGATCCACCGAAAAAGAAACGTGTTGCCGGCTGGGACGATGGCGGGCGTTCTGTCTCGACTCAGCCCGCCGGCGAACCGGTGAGTCGGGCCTGGATCGACAAGCCCTGTGTCACTTCGTAATGGACGCATCTCGGCGCTACTCGTGGAGATGTTGTTCCTGTCCTACACTCCGACCCAAGAATAGAGGATGACACCCTCATCGCGCCTTGGTGATTGGTACTTATCCACCTCGGCATCTCCGCCCGCTACCGAAGCTGAGAATAAGTTGACCCTAAATATTAGTCGCAACGCGAGACTGCCCATTCCGGCTGTGTGCATGGTACCTTCCGTGACTGGGAGTATACCCCGGATGCGGGATGGATTGTGGAGGGGAACAAGGCGCGGGAAATGGGATTGAGGGAGGACTCGTCGTTGGTCATTTCGCGCGTATGAACCGGACAGGGGTGAACCAGACTGTCGGGTCCAGATGTCCCGTCTTCCTTGGTGGCCAGCCCCACGACAACTCATCTGGGCCCGGGTGTGGCCCCGGGGCGCAGCTTGCAGGGATGGGTTGGGGATCCTCGGCCTCTGAGGCGGTCAGGTGCGGAGACGAGGAAAATAAACAAGGGTAATCGCGGTGAGCAAGGCGAGGCCCTCAGCATATGATGAGTGTTGGTTCCGAGTTTCATTCGGGTGTCGGCATGGCGAGGCCTTGATCGCGTTTGGGGCGCCGGAGGGAGCCAACCTCGCCTCCGGCACAAGGACGCTCATGCCGATATTAAAGGTACAACTCCCGTATTACCATCTTCACGGGTCGTGTCCCCGGGCGGGATTCCGCCCGCCTCAATTACCCAACCATACCGTGCTCGCGCGGCAGATGCGCGCTCTGGAAGCCAAGGAATCGCGGCCGCGGGTCCACACGGACGGTGCAGGGATGATCCCTCGAGCGGGGCCGCGGGCACCCTTGACGAAATGAGGAGTCCACCGTCCCATGCGTCCGGATTAGGGAACTCGCGCGATGGCGGCCCCGCCCCGGAGCTTGTTTGAGGGGCTGGGAGGTACGTGGATAGCGCTAGTTCGTTATACCGTTTGATGGGGACGGGCCTCAGGGGGGTGGGTGGGTTGGGGGTTGGGTTGGAGGGAGCGGTGGGGGGTGGTGTCGTTGTGGGAACCTGGTCTTGTTCGTCAACGGGATGCGTTGGCGGATACAGGGAGGAGGATGGGTATTTGGTGTATGGGAGATGCGTGGACTTTTGATGGCGTCGGAAAGCTGGGTCCGAGGTTCGGATCCCATGGGACGCAAGAGAATGGGAGGGGCCAATCACGGTGGTGAGAAGCCTGTTCAGGTAGGGAAACAGAGTTCAGCGGCGTGGCAGGCGAAGAATGGAGGCTGGGTTATCGAAGTTCCGTCTTCGTCAAAGGTTCCCGTAAAGAGCCCCCTGGGAACAGGGCCGCGCGTATGTGGTCCGCATGGACTGCGACGCTCGCCGGTCGGGGATTGGAACACGGCATCTGGCAACTCGGGGAAAGGGCCGAAGGTAGGTGTTTGAGGGGGGAGCATCCACAAGGGGGGTTGGGCTAAAGGAGAGGGACATGGTCGAGTGTTCTCTGAAGTCTTTATTAGTGTCTCGCATGGGGCGCTGATTCGTAGGCTGCAAGTCTCCATCCCGGAGCTGAATTCGTCTTCAGCCGTTTTTGCTTGCCAACTTATCTGACGGGGAGACAATGGCGAAGGGCGCGTTAAAGACATGCCCTCACAACGTGTAGAGGAGGGACACCCACACACAATCCAAACGCACGTAAAGCAGAAATCGTCGTCTCGAAGGACATGCATTCATCGATCTCATATTGTACATTCCGCCACCATCCCCTCCCTCATCGCGACGCGTACCTCGATGTTAAACCTTCTAGCGCCCTCTATTTAGAGAGCACATCTAGACCCGGGGTCCCATCAGATTAGAACTGACCAAACAACCGGCGCCAAGAAGAGCAGCCGGATTCCCTTCTGGCGTCTCGTCCCTGGGCAAAAAAAAAAGAAACAAAAACCAGGGCGAATTCGCCTCCGCAACCACGCCGAGCAAAGAAACGGACGGGCGGATACCGTCTCCACTGGCCTGACGGCTGTATGCCAGGAGCAGCTTGTGGCCATAATCGCCTGGTTACCCGTAGACGCAGCGTATATGTGCGGCTCAGCCATACTTTGACCTCTCAACACCCGCCCTCTTTGTACCGTTTGACTTATCCCCTACCACTCGTACTCGCCCGTCGCCTTGTGGAAGACATACTCTTTGCCGTTAACGGTCAAAACGCCGTCCTTCAGCGTACACTTCCTGTGAAACCGTTAGCCCACTGTTCCCCTTGACTCCACCCTAACCAGAAAAAAAAACGTACCACTTGTTCTTGACACGCTGAACCTTGTCGTACATGCAAAGCATAATATGGCTCAGCCCCTCCTCATCGACCTCCGAGTCCTCCCGATCATCGTCCGTGTCGTCAAGGTCCGAATTAATCGCATCCTCGTCATCCTCGTCGTCCTCTCCATCAACCTGCCCCGGGGCCCGCGCCTTCCTGTTCTTGCGGGGCGCCGTGTGCCTCGTCGCCTCCTTCAGCGGCACCATAAAGCCGCCGCCTTCCATGCTCTTGGCGTTCTCGAGGATCCGGGCGTGGAGAATGCGGTCAATGTCGAGGCGGCCCATCTCTACCACGTTGCCGTCGGCGTCGCGCTCCATCAGGACGCCCTCGGCCTCGAAGGCGTCAGCTCCGTCGGTCTGCGGCATCGGGGGCTGGTACTGGCCCTGCTGCTGCTGCTGATGTTGTTGAGGTTGCTGTTGATGCTGCGGCTGCTGGTATTGCTGATGCTGGGGGTGCTGTTGGTGTTGAGGATGTTGTTGATGCTGGTATTGTGGGTGTTGCTGATGCTGATGTTGCTGAGCAGGAGCGGCTTGCGGGACCTGCTGCTGATACGCCTGCTCGGGGTTGGGATGGCCGTTGAGGGCGTGTTGGTGCAGGGCTGCGGCATGGGTCGGGTTCTGCACCGTCATGCCGGCCTGAATGGCGTTGATAGAGCTAGTAGCCCTATTCCCATAGTTCTTTTGCAGGGCCTGGGTTGCCCTAGCCGCGGCGACACTTCGCGAGTCTGTGGGGAATGCGGGGGCGGCCGAGAGAGAGTCCGCCAAGCCGGGCTCCTGCTTGACATCCGGGTCCGACTTGACTAGACCGGGCTGCTGCTGGCCGTTAGACGCAGACGGGAGGGGCATCGCTCCGTCTTGCGGGCTCATCTGCTGCTGCGCGTAGGAGGCGACATTGCTAGGGGCCGTGGCGGCGGCGGCTGCCGCAGCAGCTCCGAGAGAAGCGTCTACCTTGGGGTCCCAGGGGAATTCAGCAACCTTGAGCTGGGAGAGCTTCCGTTGCCATCCCTATTATGACGCATGTTAGCACGGCGCCTCAGTACATCCTCCAGTAATTCCACAACAAGCTTTGCCTGAGGAACATTGGGCGCGATCGCAAAAAGAAGCCGGTTGCCCAAATATGGCGTGCGGCTACGGAAGCCCCCGAAGTGTCCACGTTCCGCAAGGGAACGGCAGCCGACCCAATCAAAACTGGGGACGGGGTGGGAACGGGTAACAGACGCAAACGACAACAGGCTGCCTAGGGGCTAGCGTGAGGGGAAATGACGGCTTAAAAAGCCCCAAATATTGCCGACTCGCCCCTCGGCCCCGTTTTCCGCCATTCCCTCCCCACCCCCGCCAAACCCCGAGTCGCATCGCATTGCCCAGCCGCAACGACTCCCCGCAAGGTGATCGGCTCGATCGTTGATCGCGATTTGGGTTCGAGTCGATGCGATTGTCGCCGTCAAGGAGAACTCCCTCCACTTGAGAATTCAATGCGATGGGAATGGACAACTGAACTCGACCAACGAAACGAATGCCTTACCGAACGAAGTTCCTCGAGAACAGAGTCATCGATGCCACTCTCCTCGAAATCTAGCCGAGAGGTATCGACTACCTCCTTGATTATGCGGTCGTAGACGTTCCCGACAACGGAGTTCGACATGGCGGTGATTCAAAGGAGTCGCGATAAGACGCTACCGAGGGCTGGAAGACCACTGGGTGGCTCGCGGAGTGTCGTGTGCGCCGCGGGCTCCGTAGACGCAGGTTTCGGAGAGGAAATGGGTGTACTTTGCCCCTCGAGGTGATATTCCGTATTCTACCGCTTTGCACGCATGTGCCTTCTAGAAGGAGCGTCTCTCCAACTGAACCTGAGCGGAACTGCGTAACCGCGGCAGCAACGACCCTGGGCTGGCGCTAGTTGGTTCTCGGCGTTCTCGCGCTCAAAGGCCTCGTTTCCGGGAATATGTGTGATCCCGATCCTTTGGAATGCGTTCTCAAGAGGACTGGCTGCTCAGACTCTTCGAGATGCATGGAAGGCCGTGATGCGATGTCCGGCCGGGGTGGGGAGGTGGTATGTAGCGGAGAGAGTTGGCTGGCATTGGGCGGGCTTGGGTAAGGCTATCTGCCGGTGGAGTCGCCTTCATTAGTCAGCACCGAACCGCGCCAGCGCCTGGACCCAACACTGCGCCAGGTATCAGAACATTCTCTAGCATGCCATGGCACGGCATGCGAAGGAAGAGAACCCTTCCCCGAGACCAATTCGACGTTCATGAACCATCACCACCGAGTGTCAAACGACCAAAATCCATAAATTGGCCGAGGCCTCAAATTAATACCAAGTCTAGCTTGATTGCCTAATCCGGAATCAAAAACCCCGTTTCCCTTCGCCGTTCATAAGTTCATGACCAAACCGTTTGATGCCCCGATTCCGATGCACCCTGATGAAAAACAAACGCAGAAAGCCAGATTCGTTGCCAAATGATGTTGTCCGTGGCCTCAATTACAGTTGGGCTGTCGTGACCTTTTCCCCAACGCCGTTGCTGAAGAAAACCGAAGAGCCCCAAAACCCAAAGCGGGTGTTACTCCTTGACGATCCGTAATGAGAGCGTATACCTACCGGGAAGCAAGTCGTTGGCTGTGACTTTGCAGTTTGTTGTTTTTGCTGTTGTCGACATCTATCGGATGGTCATCTGCTTGGCCATCTCGCTCTTGGTGCTGGATCCGCTGCCGCGGAGGCCGGCTGCGGCGCCGGCCTTCTTCTCGAAGATCTTCCAGAACTTGAGGCTCTCGTCGGCCGCTGGAAGAGTATCAGCTTCATTGCTCGAGCAGGGCTGTGAAAAGGAGCAAGGCAACTTACCGGCAGTGGCGAGCATCTGCCCATCGGGGCTGAGGCAGCTGTGCAGGACGCGGCTCTCGTGCGCAGGGATCTCGACGTTGCGCACCAGGGTCGGGTAGCTCCAGATGCTCAGCGAGTTGTCAGGGAAGCCGCTCGAGCTGACAATCTCCTTGTAGTGGGGGCTCCACCGGAGGCTCGTCACCTGCGACCCCGTGTCGATGCTGTTGACGCGCGCACCCGACGTCGAGTTCCAGAAGTGAATGTGGCGGTCGTACGAGCCGCCGCCCGTCGCGAGCAGGTTCATGTTCCACGGGCACCAGGCGAGCGCCTTGACGGCCGCCTTGTGGTTGGTCTTTGTGAATTTGGGCACCGAGAGCGAGCGCGCGTCCCAGATGGAGACGAGGTTGTCGTTGCCGCCCGTCGCGAGCTGCGCGCCGTCCGACCGCCACTCCAGCCCGCAGACCTCGGACGTGTGCGAGTGGAGCTCGGCCACCTTGTGTTCGGCGATGCGGACGTCGTGGTTGAACACGAGACCGCTGCGCGCGCCGGTGGACAGGATGTGCTTGTTCCACCCCATGACGCCCACCCTCGAGTCGTGCCCGAACATACTGCGGACCTTGGCCCCCTCGGCCACGTCCCAGATCTGCACCTCGCCCGTGCCGAGGCCGACGCCGACGTAGGCGCCGTCGCCCGACCACTTGACGCTGCTGACGTACGTGTCGGGGCTCGTCTCGAGGAGGCTGCTGACGGTGCCCTCATCCGCCGACCACACGTAGACATTCCGCTCGAGGCCAATGGCCACTTGGTTGCCCGAGCCCCAGTCGAGCAGGTTGAGGTAATAGTCGTCAACGAGGCCGGGGGCGTCGAGGACGCGCTCGGGGGCCGTGGCGATGCGGCGCCTCGACTGGCCCGAGGTGTTGGCGGGCTTGATGGGGCGGTTGTACTGCTGGCGCAGGTCGATGGGCTTAGATGACTCCGGAGGCGCGGGCTGGAACGAGAGGATGCGCGTGTTGAGGTTCACACCGCACGCGTTGGCCAGGGAGTCCTGGTACGCAGCCGCGTTGGGCGAGGGCTTGGCAGCGGGCGCCGGCTCCTCGTCGTCGATGGTGAGGCCCTCAAGGGCGGCGATAGCGTCGTCCGTCGCGGACGAGAGAACCGACGAGGACTCGCCGGTCCGGGACTTGGGCCGTTGCTTGTCGCCAACGTCAAGCTTGCCGGAGCCGGCGTTGGCGATGGCAGAGCTGGCGCCACGGTTGGGAATGAAGCGGTCGGCGGCGTAGGCCACCGTCGTCTTGCTCGACTTGCTCCGGAGCGACGACTTCTTAGACTTGGCACTAGCGGGGGTCTTGGTGTGGCCCGTTCCGGTGAGGGCGAAGTCCGAGACGCCGAGCTCGAGGGCTTTCCGGGGGGTTCCGGAGCTCTTGGCGATGTTTGACTTGGGGGAGTCGCGGTGCGACGCCTTGGAGGTGGACCGCGCAAAGTGCGAAGAGAGGTTACCGCTGTAGACGGACTTGGCTGGCCTCTCGGGCGTGAAGGGCGACGAGTCGAGGTTGACGGGGACCGTGGTGGTGGTGGACCTCTGACGGGGAGACGGGGTCAGGGGCATGCGACCGCCAGCGGTCCGCGTGGAGAAGATCCCGGTGTGGGACTTGACGGGTGTTGATACAGTCGCAGATGCCATTGTGACTGATTGCGTGCGTGTATCAAGACTTGTCGCTGTAAGTGGTCCAACGATTGGTGCAAGTGAATGCCTCGATTGGACTCGGTTGTTGATTGAGGTTGGAGAGCTTCGATGGATCGAACGAGCTCCAAGAGACTCAACTTAATGGTTCCTGGATCCTGGTTTTTTTTTGGGTTAGTAGCTTCGTTGTTGTGCTCGATAAATCGAAGAGGCGTCTTCACAAGAAAGGAACGACCTCGAAGTCGGTGGGGCGATCTAACGGCCGGCGGGCAGCGGAGAGATCTAACGGACTTTGGGCAGCGTTCTTGAGAAAGACAACGGAGATGGAGTGCTTCCAAACTTGAAGCTTAGGAGCGCACTGAGAGTGAGAGTATATTTGAGGTTTGCGGCAGTGAAGTGTTATGACAGGAAAGGGAGGAGAGGCGGATTTGAGCCCCGGGAGGTTGAGGGCGACTTTTTATTTACATTCACGACCCACTGGTGCTGGCACAGCAACCTGAGCGCAATGTGCCAGGGACGGCCTGTGCAGAGGTGCTAGTTTGTACCTTAGACAGTCACAAAAGGGTACCTGCGGCTGCCCCACTTACCGCCGCATGGCGGGCGCCCTTCGTTCAATTTTTACATGCGAGGCTTAGCGCCAGGAGGTCCGGTCGTTTGTCCCGACACCTGCCGATGACTGCGACCATTGCTGAGTATAATGTGATGGAGGCAGGTGTAAACCACCCTCGCCCGGCCCGCTTCCATCCTGCCCATCCCGACTTCCCGACTGGCATTCCGCCTCGAATCGCTCCACTTGCGACGCCGACACCGCATCGGCCGACAGCCCGAGTTGTGCAAGCAGACATGCCCCGCTGACGCTCCGACGGACCTCGAAGCCATCGCCATGGCTCAGCAGCCTTCCACCCCGGGACAGTCCGTGTCCATCTTCGGAGACCCTTCGGCCATACAGCCAAACCCGCAAGGGGGATCCAGCGGCGGCAGCACCGCCCTCTCTTCCACCGCCAATGCTGGCGGCTCCGCTCCGGGCTCCGCGACGTCGAATAGCACCTACATAATGCCGAACTCTCCACTCAGGAACATGGGGATATCGGATGGCTACCGGCCGAAGGTCACTCGCACCGTGGGGACCCGGCCGGCGTGCCTCGTCAATGCCTCCGTCACGCACTGCGGGAACGGTCAGATTTACGCCTTTGGCGGCTTCGACCAGTACACTGACGAGGTTTACAACCACGTGCTTCGACTTGACCTCGCGGCGCATCAATGGAGTTTGGTAGATAATTATGGTGATATCCCAGGTGTTCGTATGGGTAAGTCTATACCCTTCGTGTGTCCGTATCTCCAATCTGGAGATCCAATGTATGCGCCGGTACTGATCCCCCGCCCCGCAGGCCATACCGCGACGTTGTACCAGGGCGACAAGCTCCTCGTCTTTGGCGGCGAAAACGAGCACCGGACGTATCTCTCCGATCTCATAATCTTCGACCTCAAGACGGCGCATTGGACGAAACCGCAGGTCGGAGGGCCAATCCCGAAGGGCCGTGCTCGGCACGCTGCGGTGCTGCACGAGGACAAGCTCTTCGTCATTGGGGGCATCACCGGCCGGGACAACTACGTCCTAGACGACATTTGTTTCCTCGACCTAAAGACATACACATGGTCGCGGTCTTGGCGCTTTGTGGGGCGATTCGACCATTCCGCGTACATCTGGGGGGAGCGGGTCTGGGTCTTTGGAGGTCTCAGCCAGGATATGGACAAGAGCGGAGACCTGTGGTGGCTCGATCTCAAGGGCAGCCCGGCCTTCGAGACGCCGCCCCAGATCGGGACCCTAGACCGCCACTCCGCCTCGGCCCGGCAGAGCGAGTCGCCCCGGCCGCCGTATGCGCTGTCGCCAACGGGCGCCGTAGGGGCTTCTGGGTATGCGGCTAATTCCAGGACTGCCCAGGTCAATACGCCATCTTTCCAGCTGAAGTCGTACGCGCCGACGGCGCCGGGAGCCATCTCCGCCCTCAAGTTCGCCTCCGGGCCGAATAACCCGTCCCAGGGCCAGGGCTACCACTTCCACGTGTATTCGGCGGGGACGCTGCTCGACTTCCAGACTCCAGCTGCCACCATCACATCCAACCTCTGCTCGCTGTCGGCGCTGGACCTGGGGACACTCCGGTGGCAGAAGCTGGCGGAGGGGCACGAGGTGTTTAAGACGGGGTACAGATGGCACTACTGTACTATGAATGACGAGGGGACCAAGGCGTGGCTTCTTGGCTGTCCAACCGAACCTGGGCTCTCGGACCTCGGGCCTAACGGGTACGAGGAGTATCTCAGGTAAGCTTCCGCATCGAACTCAGGAAGCCAGATCAGTTACTAACGATGATAGTGACATTATGGAGATTGATCTCCGCAGATACGGCTTCCTGGGAAGCAGCGCGCCCCCGGACACGAGCAGCCAGACGCGTCGGTCCGTTGCGCGGGTCGTGGACCAGCCCTCCCGCGGACTCGGGGCGGACCTGGCCAAGCTGTTCAACCAACCGCCCGAGTCGGGGAGCGGTACTGACTTCATCGTCACGGCTCTCGCAGATCATGACGACGGCGACTTTATGTCGACGAGCGTGGTGCGCCGCGGCGACACTGAGCCCAAGGAGCCCTGGCTGTCGCCGGACGCGCCGACGTCGCAGCCTATCTACGTGCACAAACTGATCCTGCAGGCGCGGTGGCCGCACTTTGCGCGGCTGTACAGCTCTCAGATGGCCGAGTTCCAGACCAAGAAGATGCACATCCCGGAGCCCTACAGCGTCGTTAAAGCGTTCCTGCTGTACCTGTACACGGACAGCATCCACGGCACGTCGGACGAAACGAGCGGGGCGGTCACGGACCTGGCGGATGTGGCGGGCCTGCTCGTCATGTCCAACATATACGGGATCCCGCACCTGAGGCTCCTGTGCGTGAACAGGCTGTCCAAGGAGATAGACGTCGAGCACGCGTGCATCATCTGGTACTGCGCCGGGTTGGCGGGCGAGGAGTGGCTCCGGAAGCGGGCGGCGAACTTTTGCCTTACGCACTGGGGCCGGGTGGTGAGGACCGTTGGGTTCCTGCAGCTTCCGCGCGGGGCGCTCGTGGAGTTGTCTCAGGAGGTTGATACCGAGGGCCGGGTGGTGGGGGGCGAGGAGCTCTTCGAGGGTGGAGGCCGTGGGGGGCGTGCTCGGGGCGTATGCATCCGAGACCCTCGTGGATCCCGC
>JAMFQS010000092.1:0-122851 GCA_025503055.1 Sordariomycetes sp. B11D1 | reverse complement strand
CCCCGACGCTAGATTGTGTACTCAAAAACCTCATACAAGTATCTATATCTCCATCATTGTCCGGCATCTATAGGGGATGCATGATCCCATCGCCACTGGATTCTATGTCCCACAAAAGGTAAGAGGAGTCTGATGAGCCTCGTGTTGTGTCCAAGGCTTGCGCATAAAGTCCGCCGGAGCTTGTTTGACACTGGGATCAGCGCTGCTCTGGACGAACCCGCAAGATGGGGCTTACTGGCGGGGAACGCTACTGATTGCCGCACCGTCCATCCACGCGCAAGAGGTAGTTCTACGTATAGGGTCGTCAATGTCTCATGCATTCCAAACAACGTATGCCACGGCTACTATTAAGACTGTCGATATTAACACAAAGTCGCAAGTTGATGACCATGGATGCATTGCCGTATGTGTTAGAGCCGTGCGCTTCCACTCCGAAACCATATGGCACAACAACAACAACAACAAAAAAAAAAAAAAAAAAAGACACGGGAAAACTACGCCAAGCCCTCTGCCATGTAACGCCCCCTCGGTTAATGACTCCTCGTTGGAATGGTTGGCAACTAACCATCCCCGGACGGCGGGCGCAGGCAAACGCCCGCATGTGAACAAAGGCGAAGTCAAAGAGCTTCGTCGCATTACACCACACCACAGCCAACTTGACTATCTTGAAATAGTCATTCTACATACTTGCTCAAACTATATCAATGCTCGGCACTAAAAGGAACCGCATAACGCAGGGAATAGTTGCCCGGATACGGAAAGAAGGGAGGCGGGGGCGCGGGCGTGGGCGTGGGCGGACGGAGTGTAGCCGAGGTCATGTTCATTACAGCGAAATTCGCCTTGCTGGATAGATACTGGCCGGTTTAGCAAGGATTGGTTGGACGACACGGAGAATAGCAAACGGAAGGCTCGCCCGGGTCATTTGACCTGGGACGCATCATCCTCTCCCATCATACCCACCCGGCAAACTATACCAGCGCCCGTCACATTTTGTTATTCCGAGATCTATATGCGGCCATCACTGCTCTAAAATTCTCAATTCTGTGTTATGGAAACGATGATGCCTTTGATCCACACTTGCCTGAGGCGCCCTGAGATCCCGTGTTCACGCTTGGAGGACAAAGCGGTTATCGGTCCAGGTTTTCCAGTACGGCATCTCAATCGGCACAATCTTCAGATCAAAGATATGCTGTGCAGACATCGCTAACATGCCTTTGTTGACGTTCGTCTATATAAACCTCAACTGATGTGTAGTCCCATGCTACTGATCACCAAGATCTTCATTGTCATACAGGAGAACATCACCAGCAGTCACAAAACACACGACACATCCCAGCCCTATTCCAGCAGTCGCCTTGTATTCACTTGCCGTGAGACGCGCATCTCGACGTTGACGCGCAAAAGGTATACAGACGCTATGTTACCAAACTACTTTGTTACTAGGACTCATGCTTACTTGGCACCCAGAACCATTTCCCTATATAGTGTACACTACCCGTTAGCCGCAAATATGTGCTGGACACTTGAGAAACCCGTAACTTGGACTTGCGCTCTGGGAGGACAGCACCACACCAAGACCGTGCCCGCTGGAGGAACGGTGCGCTGCATAGTCAACGCGATGTGCAACCCTCGCGGGCCCCCGTCGGAAGAACGCGTGGCGTCTTGGAAAAGACTAGGCTGCCCGGACTGCCGCAAGAAGTACCCGCTTACAGTGGTGGAGGAGATCAATGACGGCTTGCCGGACTTAATGACGAGGAAGTAATAAAGGCGGCCTACTGTCAACTTTTATTATGCATGTGTGGTAGTCAAGGTCCACTCTGGTCATAAGCCCAACAACACAGCAAGATCAATGACGGGCTTTGTGCTCCGGCACCTTTGGGGCCTTGTTGTGACGCTTGCTAGCCAATACGCTTGAAAGAAATGGACCCTTCCACTCCCAAACTAGATGTAACCAAGCCATCCGAGATAACCTCCCATATCTGGGTCGAGCCGTTCCCTTTCGAATTCAGCCAATGGGCGTAGGAGTGCGTGATGCTGGAAAGACGGACAATTTTCCTTTCAATCCCAGCCTAGTAGTTGGACCGGCAGACTCTCGGATGCTGCTCCTGTAGGTCATTATTTTCTAGAGAACAGAGCTGATTAGATCCACATAGACACGAAACGGTCACTCGGAGAGGGTCGATGGCGGACGGACGGCCCAAGGGCCTGCCTGAGAGGCATACGATTACGAGAATGCCTACCTCAATAAGCCGTACACGGCCCCTTTATGCAGAATTCATATTAGTCGGGACGCACCCGAGAATCAAACTTAGTTGCATGAACTAAGCAGGCCTCAGCAGCACGGAAACGCCGAAGAACGGCGCAGACTGCCCTATTCGGAGTGTATATCCCAAGAATGATCCACGCCGTAAACTTCAGGGACACTTCCTACATGGATCCTTGGTACACCGCACAATCATGAAGCCCCGTGACGGAAGGTGGACTTACGGTGCTTGGGGGGTCACAAGTGGCACCGCGCACCATAGGGCATTAAACATGTATTATTCAAAAACCGGTGCTCGGGTGCAGATTCTGTAGGTCCACCATCGCGAAGCCAGGATCCGCACGTGCGAGAACAGCATCAAGTACTCAAAAAGGACTATGCAACATTCTAGAATCTAGCTCTCAGATAGCAAAGCGGAACCTGGGGCTCTTCTCGCCCATGGCCTCAATCTCCTCCTCCGTCTTGCCCTCTATCAGGTAGTCCAGCTTGCCCTCGTCGCGCAGCCTGTTCTGCCTCTTAAAGTGCAGGTGGAGGATGATGTTGAGGATGAGCGAGACGACGAGCATGCCCATGCTCCCGGCGTAGCCGGGGCGGTACGTGGGCGACTGGTCGCTGGAGAAGAGGAAGGGGGACGCGACGCCGGACGAGTTGCCGATGCAGAGGTGCATGCCCGTCGAGAAGGCGCGCTTGCCGTAGCGGGGGTTGTTGGTCGGGACCCAGGCGAAGGCGATGCCCGACGAGGTGAAGATGCCGATGGAGACGAAGAAGGTGCCGGCGTAGGAGACGGCGGACCCGGCGTTGGCAATGAGCATGCCGTAGCCGACGATGGCGGAGATGATGGACCCCATGATGAAGTAGCCGCGGTAGCCCGTCCTGTCGGACCAGTAGGCGCTGGCAATGTATGTGAGGGCGCCGACGGCGTAGACTGGCGCCGTCATGGCCTGGACCTCGGCCGAGGACCAGGTGCTGATGCCCTCGATGATGGTGGGCAGGAAGACGACGAAGGAGTAGAGCATGGCGAGGGTGGGGAAGAGGGCGAAGCAGTAGGCCCAGGTGGTCCAGTCCTTGATGCCGTCCTTGACGTCCTCCCAGACCATGTGCTGCAGGTTGGGCGCCTTGCCGATCTGCGCGTCGTGGATGCGCACCAGGTTCGCCTTGTCCTCGTCCGTCAGGAACTTGGCCGTCTCGGGGGAGCGGGGCAGGACGAAGGGGACGATGATGCCCGTGATGATGGTGGGCGCCCCGTTGATGAGGATGATCCACCGCCACGCGCGCCAGCCGGCCGAGTTGTCCATGTAGCTGATGCCGTAGGCGACGAGGCCGCCCGCGACGCCCGAGATGGCGGCCGTGGCGAAGAAGTAGGCCACGCGGAGGGCGAGGCGGCGGCGGGGGTAGAACATGGAGAGGTAGAGGACGACTCCCGGGAAGAAGCCGGCCTCGAAGAGGCCGAGGAGGAGGCGGCAGGAGACGAGGGCGGCGAAGTTGTTGACGAAGGCGCTGAAGGTCGCGGTGAGACCCCAGGCGAGCATCAGGCCGCCGAGGTAGCGGTTGGGGCGGAGCTTCTTGATGATCATGTTGGAGGGGGCCTCGAAGAGCTGGGGTTGGGTCGTCAGGATGAGACATCATCGTCGCGCGGGAGTTGAGGGGAGCTTACACAGTAGGTGACGAAGAGGAGGGAGACGGCGATCTGGAACTGGTTGCCGCTCATGCCCAGCTCCTTCTCGAGACCAAACAGACGAGCATTTCCGATGTTCACTGGACGTGGTTAGCGCGACGGACAACCCCACGGAGACGACGTCGAGGAGATCAAAGTCTGCGTACCTCGATCCATCATGTTCATCAGGTAGCACCACATGACGGTGGGCACGATGCGGTAGTCGAGCTTCCGGAAGATGGCCTGCTCAACGGCGGGGTCGACGGGCGCGCCCTCATCGTGAGACCCGGCCTCGAGGGACCCCGAGTCGTATTCGGGGGACCTGGAGACATCCTTCTTCTCGTCGAAGGCGGCGCCGTTGTTCTGCGTCGGCGCCACGTTGTCGTTGGCCGCCATGATGAGACTAAACCCCTGTTGGTGGGTTTAAGCTTTTTCTCTGCTCTTCCTTGTGCACGTCGAGGACGAAGAGTTTCAGAAGGTGGTGCGGGTCTTGGGGCCTGGCGAAGAAGAGGGAGATCCGGGGGGACGTGTTATTTATGAGCGCGTCCCTCCGGGGGTACTGAAGCGGGAGTGGGCGGGGTCTGTACCCCCGTTCCTGACTCGGGAGCCCGGTGGGGCACATGCCCGTCGAGGGAGGAGTGGTACGAGGGTGAGGTACATGCCATGCCGCTCATGGTTTGCGGAGAGACGGGGGGGGGATGCGGGTCAACGGAGCAATGGATCAGAGTGAGCAGGCAGAGCAGCCACTCGGATGGCCCGAGGGGCTCGATAGGAAGCGGCCCCTTCCAGAAAGACTCCCTTTTACCCGACTGCTCAGCGTCCACGGCACGGCGATGGGTGGGTTACATCGGAGGACGGGACTGGTCAGGGAGGAGCACTTCCCACGTGTGCCGGGGCATGCTGGTGTGCTTGTGGCGTTTCTCGTTTCGTACGGTTCCATTTGTGCGGCTTGGAAGAGCTTTAGGGAATATCTCCAATCCACCATCAAGGTCCGGGGTAAAGGGGCCCCCTACGATCGTGGGTCTATCTACCCCGTACCTCAAAGACACGACGCCGCGGTCAGGAATGAGCACCACTGCTACATACAGTTGACGTATCGAGTAATGAACGCCCGAGCCTAATTTAAGCGTAAAACAGAACCGGAGCTGCTATCCACTTTCAGCCCACCACCCACCATTCATGGCCCACCTGGGCCAACATTTTTCCCTCCCTTTCCCCGCACTACCAAGCGTGCTTCTCCACAATATTAGGAGATAAGCTTGGATCTAAGCTGCCTGGGGCGGGCGGGGGAAGATCTGGAGAAAAGGAATAAGGGAGGGAAGCGGACGTGGCCATTGGCTCACGCTTACGCGACTTCGCCGCTGATCCACCCCCAATCCGGCGGGGAGCCAATCTTGGTTCGAGTATTTTTGGGGGATTTTTCCCTGGAACTTTTGCGAGGTCTCCACACTCCCGCGATGATTTGGTCCGCTGCGACACTGTTGGTGGCCTGTCTCCACTCCCTCCCCCTCTCTCTCTCTCCCCGCCCTCCACCGCCTCGACTTGACCTTTCCCTCGTGGTTGTCCCTCTACCGGCCGCGCGGGTGATGTCAGGGGGAGGGGGGGTTGGCCAAGCATCATGCGCCCGGATCAGCGGATATTGGAAATGCCACCGGGGCTGTGGAAGGCCAAGGAAAGGGGGGGGGAAGGCGCGCGGGTATTCAGGTCATTCCCCCGTGCAACCAAGACGGGTTCTCGGCTTGGCGGTGCTGCATATTGCCTCATCTCGCCGTCAGCAGGGATCGGCGGCGCTCCCGTTGGGTGCTGTTTTTTTGGGCGAGCCCAATCTCGAGTGGGTTCCCGCCTCCGTTCTCGGTGGATCTTCCCCCCCCCCCCCCAAAAAAAAAAAATCGTTTGCGGGACTGGGGGTGGGGATACGTGGCACGGTCCGTTTCATGCTAGCGCCGGACGGCGTTTTCCTTTTTTTATCTTCTTCGCGCCCTTGCTAGAACATGAGATGCTGTCGGGGCTTGCCCTCCCTCTTTGGTCCTTTGGTCCTGGGGAGGAATGCGGCACAGCGGTGGTGTTATTCCCAACCGTGAGTCTGTGTCCACCGGTGGGAGCGCCAATGGCGATGACTTGCAACACAGGCGGATGACTCCGGAACTTAACGTGTCTCTTGGCGTGTCTTGCATGGCGGCGGATCCTCGGCCGCGCCACCGCAATTTGGGCGGGAACCTGTACCCGACATCCCATAGGATGGAGCGTCTCAGATCCTCACCGGACTCGGAGCTGCGTCAAGTCGCTTCCTCCATGCGTGATGCGCATTTACGAGTACGAAAAGTTTGGAATTCATTTCCAGCCGTCTGGTTGGTGTCACCTCGGAAAGGGTGGTCGCAGAATCCTCGACGGCGATTAATTGCCGTGTCGGGCGCATAAGTACACCTTTGCGCCCCCGATAAACAAAGGCCGTCGGCATACTGTAAGCGACAGGGTGCTTAGACAAGGTATAGTCGGCCCGTTGGACTATTTTTTTTTTCGCGACGAGTGTTATGCCTCGTTGCGGTGTAGGCGCCGGAACGAGCCCGACGACACTCGGCTACTAACACCAGAAAAATTTATCGCCGCCCGTAACTTGTCGCGTCGCGCTTCGGCTGCCAGCCATCGTTCCACCGCTTCGCGCTATTGGCAAATGCCCCAGGAACCGGACGGCACGGAAAGGGGCCACGAGAGACACCAAGGCCAGCCCTAAGCAGCCCAAAAGCCGTTCGCTGCCCTTGCAGACGCGCGAGCACGGAAAAGTGGAGCGACAAACCCACCTCCCCAAAGTCCCACTGGTGGTCCCACGAGAAACCGGGGAACAGAAGTCGAGATAGAGTTGGGACCGCCACTGCGGCTGTGGGGCCGCTGCGGGGTCGCGAATGGGGCGGCCCGACAAACCTAATCTTGAGGTCCAGAAGATCTGGGGACGAGGAATCTGAGATTTGTGGGCGGGCCCCCGCTGTCTGTCGGCTATACGGCACAGGCGGGCGGTGGTGATGGCTTCATGGCCGGATGAGTCGGCAGCGGTGCCCCTCCACACTGTTTTCTTGTTGCTGCCAAGAGAAGTGTTTTGGGCTGAATGTGCCGGAAATGGTAAGGCGAGAGCTGCGCCTCGCGTGAGCCACAGTGGGGCTGCCGTCAAGCCACAGGGGACGCGCAATAGCCTCATTCCCTAGTTTGTATTTTTTATTTTTATTTTTATTTTTTCCTCAGCTGAACGCTTTAGTATACTTCCCAATCCAAAGCCGTGATTCGCCTCATTGTAATCGTATGGGACTGCAGTAATCATGTCGTCGGGCTCGGATACAGGAAAGGAGGGCAAGAAGGACAGGATGGAACAGATGGAAAAATTCCTGTATGCGTAATCCCCTATACAAACTCCGTATCCGGACCAGCCACTGACCTCACTTTTTTGTTTTAATAAAAAGAAAAAAGAACCTCACCAAGGGCGAGCTTGCGTTGAAACACGCCATAGGCCTAGGCCACAAGCCCAATGCCGTCCCCGAGGAGCCCCCTGTCATGGACGGTCCCCCCCGCCCCGTCGAGATCGGCTGGCACCCCGTCGGCGGGATAGCCGGCAAGTGGCTGGCGGAAGAGACGGGCCTAGGAAAGATGATTACGGAAAAGATCAACGAGTATCCCGATCCGACGCAGCACTGGGCTGTTCTGGTGGGGGATTTCGCCCATCAGCTGTGGATGGACGAGAACTTCCATGTCATCTATACGAATGAGAGGGTGAACCGAGAGGAGTGGAGCGTCTTCGCCGTAGGGCAGACGACCTTTAATGACGACGCCATACGGCGGGCTGGTAAGTAACTCTCCGAGATGGCAGGCTATGCTGTCATGTGTCGAGACATGTTGCTTTTTTCCCGCTTGGGCTAACAATGCGACAGGGGAGGCTGTCATCCAGGACATCAGGTCGAGACAACCCGTCTACAACCTCATCACAAACAACTGCCAGACATACGTAGCCGAGCTCCTCGACGCCATCAAGGTGGGAATGTACAAGGAGCTCGGCACCACGCAGGCCGTCTACGACAAACTCACCGGCCGCGGCAAGGTCAAGGAGCTGTTCGCACAGGAGCCGACGCAGGAGGAGGGAGGGAACACGGTCTCGCTGGCGCAGCAGGTCATGAATACGAACACTACAAAGCTGGATGCCAAGGACGAGGCGAAGAAGAAGAGGGGTGAGAAGGGGAGTGGGAAAAGGGCGGACGAGAAGGGGGGAAGGACGACCGGACAGAGGGTCGAACGGAGTATTGAGAAGCCGGCAAAGACGGAAAGGGGTTTCGGGATGGGGTCTCCTAAGGGATCCGACAAGGGATCGGACAAGGGATCGGGTAAGGACGAGAAGAACGGCGAGAAGAGTCCAAAGAGCGGCCTGTCATTCCTCACAAGGGCCATACCGAAGCGTTTCAGATGATAGCGCCGATGGGATGCCTCGTTTCTCTCTTGTTTCTTTTCTTCTAGATACCATTGATTCCCAGACCTTGCAAGATTCCAACAGGGGCTCAATTTCCGCCCCGTCTCTGCTGCTCCGGAGTGACCATGTGACGTAACGTTTATAAACGGCTGTTGTGAGCGACCTTTCAGCCGAGGTACTCGCCAAATTCCGACTTGGTTAAAGATGTACGACCGTGTGGGGTAGTCGTCCCATCCCATCATCTCAGGCCACACACCGGCGCTCTGCAACCCGTCTTGCCTCGGCTTTGGAGGGGATCAGATTTTGACTGCGATGAAATGCGGCGTAGCTTTCAGGAGACCGTAGGAAATTGAAGTGGAGAGGGTGAGTTTGAAACTTTCCACCCTGGCTGAACATAATCAGCCCATGTCGTGGTGCCATGTGTAAGGAGAACAGTTAACAGGCCGCGGCACAGGACCGTCGAAAAAAAAATTATCTGCCAATGGAAACAACGGGCTCTTCCACTATGGCATACGTAAAAAAACGCCATGTCAAACTGCGAATCACTCTTTGTCCCCTTCTAAAGGTTGACGGTCCCAATGCTCTCACGCCAGATCAGTGTTGCCGGCGACCGACGTGGACGTTTCTGCCCAAGTCGAACATTCATATTTGATGAAAAGTGCCTGACCCGCAAGACAGGGAGACATAGCCTTACTGGCAGTAGCATAGATATCAAGCCTCTGTGGCCAATGAAAACTTGGTACTTCCTACCCTTCCGGCAGATTCACGCTTTTGAGTCACAAGACGTGGAACGTGGCACAGCAGTGTTCAACAGGTCCATAGATATGAGCGAGAGACACGCCAATACTGGCACTGAGGTGGGAATCACAGGGAGGTATTTTACAGAAGACAACGATTCAACAGCCGTGTCTGTCGACCTTACTGCCGCAACCCCACGCGATCGTCCTTCTTACATCGCTTGCCACATTTCTGTCCTCATGCTATTGGCATGGTTAACACCTAAAGAAAAAGAAAATGAAAGGCCTGAATACTCTTTTAATGCCCTCCCGTTAGGGACTCCAGAGGCCCGTCGATTATCAACGGGTTAATGCGAGAACGCATGCTCATAGTAGCTGGCAGCAATGCAAAACCACATCCATCTGTAAAGTCATAGACAGCACGAGGCTGTCATCCTATCATACGTCGACAACCAGACTCGTTGCGCACTATACTTAGTTTGAAGCTGAGGAATCCCCGCTCCGATGCCGAGTCATTCCGACGGCCCATGCCAACGCCCCGCCTACTTCCGCTCCTCCGCGTGGACGGTCTCAACGTCGGCCTTTGCCGCGTCCTCAGCCCCCGGCCCAAAGCTCTTGGCCCCCGCAGGCGCAACATCGTCCCCAAACTTGGCCGCCACCTCCTCGAGCGTCAGGAACCTCGTCTCGGGCAAGAAGAAGAGGTACACGGTCCCCGCGAACACGTTACACGCGATAAAGACAAAGTAAAACCTCCAGCTAATCTCGTCAAACGCAATCGACGCAGCGTACGAGAGCCAGATCGCCGTGACGGCCTGCGTAAAGTACGCGGCGCCGACGCCGACGCCGCGGAGGTCGAGGGGGAAGATTTCTGCGACGAGGACCCAGTTTACGCTGTTGAAGAAGAAGGAGTAGGCAAAGGCAAAGAGGAAGATGAAGGCCACCGCCGCGCGGGAGCCGTCGGGGTTGTGGTCGTCGGGGTAGAGCTTTGACAGCGCGGTGAGGACGGCGAGGAGGACGGCGAGGGTGTAGTTTCCGGGGATGACGGTCCAGCGGCGGGACCAGTGGTCGGCCACGAAGAAGACGTTGATGATTTGGCCTATGAGTGCCATGAAGCCGTAGAGAGCGCCGATTAGGAGGACCGTCTGGCCCTCGTAGCCTAGCGAGGCGTACATTATGGACTGGTAGTTCTGGATAATGTTGGAGCCCGAGAGCTTCATCATGTTGACGATGAGGCAGGCGATGAGGGTGCGGCGCATGTACTTGCGGCTGAAGAGCTTCTTGAAGTTGGCCATGCTGTCGGTGCTGCGCTCGTACTGGATCTGGTTGTACATGTCGGTGAACTCGGCCTCGATGAACTCGCTGCCGCGGTGGCCGTGGAGGGAGTACATGACCTCCTTGGCCTCTGCGTATCGCTCCTTTGAAGCCACTGCATCCGAAATTGTCAGGCCATGGTCAAGCCGGGGGAGGTAAGGGGCCGGAGCAGGCTAAGTAGAGAAACGTCTGACTTACGCCAACGGGGAGAATAGGGGAGGGATATGGTCATGATGCCTAGCGCTACCGCAGGTGGTATCTGCGTGGCCAGCGGCACTCGCCACTGGACGTCCCCGACCGCGAACGACCCCGCGTATCCGATCCACCCAGCGGCGAAGAAGCCCAGGGTGTTCATCAGCCCCTTGAGGCCGACAAGGAACCCACGGTTCTCCGGCGGAGACAGCTCGGCGAGGTAAACGGGCGCCGTGGGGTACACCATGCCCGTCGAGAAGCCAGAAAGTGCCCGCCCGACAATCATCATGGCCGGGTTGACCGCCGCGGTCTGGAGTACGGCGCCGGCGACGCTGACGCAGGTGCCGAGGAGGAGGGTCCAGCGGCGGGATATCTTGTCCATGGTGTAGGCGGAGCCGGCGCTGCCAACGGCGGACCCGGCGTAGTATCCCGAGACGATCCCAGCCCTGATGGAGGCGTTTTCGACGGTCGACCCGTACATGTAGGTCTTGAAGGTCTTCTGGGCGATGGTAGAAGCAATGATGCCCGTGTCGATGCCGTAGATGAAGCTGTGCAACTTCCAATGTCAGCCACGCCTCTCGTTATGCGCCTCTTGCCCTTGGGCAGGCGCTACACACCCTGCCATGCTAATGGCCATGCCAATCATGACCGTCCTAAACGAGTTGCCACGATGGCCTGCAAGCTGTCGCGCCATCTTGGCGGACTGCGACCTGGGGTCGAACTGTTATCTGGATGTCGTCTGTCTGGAGTGCCGATGTAGCCCTTCTGGAATGGGGCGGCCTATTTGGGACGGGCCGGAAGCCTCTAGTCGCGAGGAGCAAAGCGCTGCCCGCCAGCGAGGTCGACAAGTTGATTCTTAACAGACGCAGATTAGTCTGATCCTCTGGGCTCTCGGACCGAAGACAAACACCAGCGCCAAACAACCAACTCTTATAAGCCGACGACAGATCCGCGACACGGGTGCTTTTCCGTTCAAAGGAGCGAGAGATGATCGCCCCACCCCCGCGTTTTCATGGCAGCCAAAACCCCGAGATCCCGACTTGGCTCCCCACGGGGACTGCCGATCAGGAGGACCGTGCTGCCGGCATTCCTCTCTTTGGCCGGCCGTTGTGGGTCGCCGTTAGCTCCCGCGCGAGGCGAGGCGTCTCTGCGGGGAACCTCCCTCGAGGTAGGCGCCTCGGCTCGCGGATGCGGTGGGGCTGTCCATTTCCGAAGCGACTTATCCGGGTCTATCGCAGCCCCTGTCGTTCCTTCTGTCTGTCTCGTGATGTTCCACGCTCGGATGGCAAGATACCCTGTGGATCCCCCCGCGCTGTGCTGTGATGCTTCACCAACTGATACGGCGACCACTCCTGTGTCCGTCACATCAAAGAGTGGTGATCATGAGCCCCGGCCGGGGGTAATGACAAGGTTCAAACCAGTGGACACAGCACGGGATCTTATGACCCGTGGTGATACAGAGGGAGAGTCTTCTCACTCCCCGTTCCTGAGAGTCCCAATATGCAAAGGAAGTGCGAGTGCTGTCCTGGGAGCATTTGCTACATCAGGCAAGGGACTTTTGTTAATTCATACAAGGGGAAAAATCGGGTTTATATTGCGAAGAGTCTCGTCAACGTAACGGAGACTCCTATGAAAATCACCACTTTGGCACCTTTGCCGAAAACTCAGGATGGTACTTCTGCATGTACGTCGTATCATCCCTCTTCCGCAGCCCACAGTCGAGGTACTGCTTGTGAAGCTTCGCCAACCTCTCCCTATCAAGCTCAACTCCCAGCCCCGGCGCCGTCGGCACCACCACCCCGCCGTCCCGCCATTTAAGCGCCCCGTCAAGCACTACATCCTCGTCGCGGCGCTTCCAGGGCCAGTGGGTGTCGCACGCGTAGTCGAGGTTGGGCGTCGCCGCCGCTAGATGCGTCATGGCCGCGAGGGAGATGCCGAGGTGGCTGTTTGAGTGCATAGACAGGTGGATCCCCCACGTCGTGCAGATGCCGGCTAGGGTCTGGGACTTGCGGAGGCCGCCCCAGAAGTGGTGGTCTGAGAGGATGACTTGGACGGCGTTTTGTAGGATTGAGGGGGGGAGGTGGGTGAAGGTCACAACGGCCATGTTCGTTGCCAGGGGCATCGAGGCTTCCTTGGCGACGGCCGCCATGCCTTCGATCTCGGGTGCCGGGTCCTCGAGGTACTCCACGATGCCGTCGAGCTCCCTCGCCACCCTTTTGGCTGTCTCGACCGTCCACGCGGCGTTCGGATCGAGCCTCAGCGGAAGGCCGGGGAAGGCATCGTGCAGAGCCTTGATGGCAGCCACCTCCTCGGCAGGGGGGAACACGCCGCCCTTGATCTTGATGGCCTTGAATCCGTACTCGTCAATCATCGTCCGCGCCTGCTTGACGATTCCGGGGGGATCAAGTGCCGCGCCGTACTCGTCGTCGGGCTGGCCGGGGTGGCCCGCCCACTTGTAGAACAGGTATGCCGAGTACTGGACGTTGTCCCTGACCCGCCCGCCGAGGAGCTCGCTAACGGGGACTCCCGCCATCTTTCCCTGGATGTCAAGGCATGCGACCTCAAAGGGCGAGAAGACCTTGTCGGGGACGGAGGCCGTCGTGACCATGCCCGCCATGCCGTCTCCGCCGCTGGTCTCGCCTCCCGTCAGGGAGTCGACGCATGCTTTATACACGGCGTTCGTGTCGTAGACCGTCAGGCCTTTGATTTTGCTTGCCGCCGCCTGTAGACGGTCGAGGTGCGTCGAGTCGCCGTAGGACTCGCCTAGTCCATAGGTGCCGTCTTCCGTGACGACCTCGACGATGCTCCGGAGCGCAAACGGCTCGTGCACTCCCACGCTGTTGAGGAGGGGCATGTCGTGGAACGCCACTGGCGTGATGACGATGTCTCTTATAACGCCGTGTTGAGACATGATTGCGGGCTTGGAATAATCTTGGGGGGCGGGGCTGGTAAATGAGTTGCTAGTGGTCACAGCGTCAAGAGACAGGTGGATGGTTCTGCCTGTAGTTGGGGTATCAGTGTGGAGTTTCTCCAAGCATCGCCAAGTGCAGACTGTGAAGCGAGAGCCCCGGAGCCTTTAACAAGGCCACTTTGACCCACCCTACCCCCGCAGAGTGTATCCGCGTTGGAGTCATCACCGCGTTCGGATAACCCACCCTGCCATCGGCTCGCATCACCGCAACTGGTACCAGGCGGAGCGGGGAAGAGCCCTCGAGGACGTCCAAGGGCGGTCTATAGTCCGGGCGAGGTGGTATCTGAAGCTAGATACAGTCCCCACAGGATATTGAAGCGGAGTAGAGACGGCGGGGTTGGCTGCGTCCCGGGCGGAGCCCCTTCGGCATACATCCGGCCGGCGGTGGGCCGAGCTCCGATCCCGGTGCTTATCCGCGCGGGGCGGCAACTCTGGCAGTGCTTTTCCGGGCCTCAATATACCGGACGGAGGTCAGTACAATTTCGTCCAGAAGCCCCAAAGTCCATCGGATCTAGTTCTGGACGCCGAGAACCTTTTGATGGGGGCGATCACAACTCACTGCGTCTTGCTTTCCGGAGGGCAATCCCCAACCGCCATAATTCTTACATCTGGACCCGATGAGGCCACGCCTGGAACCGGAAAGTGGGGGGGATGTTGGCGATAGCTGGCCTTTTATGGTGCTTCGGTATTCTCCATGGGTCCCCGTTCACGGCTACTCACTATACCAATGCGACTAAAGGGCACCTTCGGTGTAGTGAAAGCCCAGGGACATTTTGAGATTCCGGACATCTAAACTGCTGTGTTGCTGCTCATCAGCCTCCTGTTAATGGCCGTCAGAACAACGTAGAGAGCCTCAGCCGTCGCCACATCAACCCCGAGCTCCCTGCCACGCCTGACAACGTGGCCTAGTATGACGTCCACCTCTAGCGGCCGTCCGTTCTCGTAATCCGCCCGCATGCTACTTCCAATAGGCGGCATGGACCAGATCCTCTGTAGGAGCCGGTCGATGAGCTCATACCGGACGGGCACGCCCACTGCCTGCGCCACGTCAATGACCTCCTTCATCAGCTTCCTCGTCATTGGCGTAGCGTCTTCCGAGGACGTAAGCCATGAATGCGTGTCCATGAGCGTGAGCGTCGTTAGCGAGTTCCACGCGGCGTTCCAGACTACCTTTTCCCATCGTTGCACCTGGATGTCGGGGACGATCTGAAAGACGGTCTTTCCGGCCGTGAGTAGCGACGCAAATCCCTCGAGCCGACCCATGTCGAGGGACGGGTCTGCATGTCTGTTTGGATATAACCCGATCTGCATGTTTTCTGACTTGGTGTGTGTGATGATGCCGGGCTGTGGCTGTCTTGCGCCGACCCACGTCTGGAGCTCATGTCAGTGAAACACCGAGGAGGAGCTGCATTGTGAAACTTACAACACAGGAGAGGATAGTGGTGGTTGGGAAGCAATCTCCAAAGGGACCCTCGTTACCAACGCCATTCTGGATAATGACTATCGTCGTACGCTTTTCGTCCACACCAGGCTCGATCTGCGGAGGGACCTTTGCCTGATCTATGGCTTTGTGCGTGCAGACGATGTAGTCGAACTGGTGACCTGCTTCCGCCACGCTCTTCACCACTTATGAGCATGTCAATATGCTGTCTATACATACGCCTTTGATGCGTGATTACTTACCGTTATCAGGATAAAAATGGTGCTCACCATGGTTGCCGCTGGTAATGCTAATCCCATTCGCTTTGACGGCATCGTAGTTTGACCGGGCCACTACTGTCAGACGGACCCGGCCGCTTTGGCTCAGGATGAAGGCATAAAAGGAGCCGATTCTAGAGGAAGAGTGGCGTTAGAATTTTGTAGGCCAGGGCAGAGCCATGGAAAATAACGAGGATCAAGCGCATCGCCGGGGGTGCTCACGCTCCTAGGCCGTAGACGAGGACTTCTACCGGAGCGCCGTTCATTCTAACAGTCGGGTTGTGAAGCTTGCTTGGTCTGTGCTGATAGAGACGCAGAACCCTCACGTCGTTACAAGCCATGCCGATTACACCCCGATACAGGGACCTGCGCTTGAGTCAAGGCGTCACGCCCAGTGTCTTTGGGGCCTTGGGCGCCCCATCCGAGCCGATGTCGCATGTTACGGTACTTATCCGAAATCCGCGGCTATGCGGACTCCGCACGTGGAGACGGTATCTTGTCGACGTGCTCTCCAGGCGCGTAGACACATGTTGAAGCGATGGTGTTGATTTCGGGATGGAAGCATCGGCTGCGCTCGCTCTCGCTTGAAATCCCCGTTCCGATCGCAGTGTCACGACATGGCACGAGTAATGCAATCGAAGTCTATAATCCGACACTACGCTGGACGAACAAGGCTCTGGCTACAGACTCTCCTCAATCCTGATCATCCCAGCAATCTGCGCTTCAATAGCCCTCTTGGCCTCCTCCCCAGGCTCAACATACGGCCTCCTCGGCCTCAACTTGTCCGCCGCCCCCTCGATCCCCGCGAGCCTGGCGGTAGTAAGGCTCGCCGCGTACTTGACGGACGCGACGCCCGCCTTGCAGGGCTGCTCCGCCAGCGCCGCCTTCTTGTGCAGCTCCAGCGCCTCCTGGAACTTTCCCTCCTTGTACAGGTCGTAGACTCGGACGATGGTCCTGGGGAGGACGTTTGCGAATCCGGCGATCGTGCCGGCGGAGCCGGAAGCTAGGCCGCCGACCAGGAAGTCGGACTGGCCTCCGAACGTCGCGAATTCCTCGGCCGGGAGCTCGGCTGCGAGGCGGGTGATCTTGGCGACGGCGCCGCAGGTTAGCTTGACGCCAACAATGTTCTCGTGACGCTTTGCGAGGTTGGTGATGGTGGCCGAGTCGAGGTCGATCCCGTTGCAGACGGCGGGGAAGTTGTAAATGACAATCGGTAGCGGGCTCTCCTTGGCGATGTCGTCAAAGAAGTTGTCAATGACAGCCGGCGTGGTCTGCTTCCCAAAGTACGCCGGCGGGAGGAGCAAGACGTAGTTTGCGCCCGCAGAGGCGGCGTCGGCGATGTACTCCAGGACCTGCGCGGTCGAATGCCCTCCCACACCCGCTAAGATGGGGAACGACGGCCCGCAAGCCTCCCGGGCCGTCTCGAGCAAGGTCCTTCGCTCCTCGCGGGTCAGCAGAAAGGTCTCTGCATTCGTGCCGAGGACGACTAGGCCCGCGAGGCCCGTCTTCGAGAGGTAGGAGTAGTATTTGGCCTGAGACTCAGTGTCGAGAGTATCATTGGCGTGGTTGAAGAATGTGATGGCCGGGGCCCAGACGCCACTGGGGGGTACATTGGAGGGAGACATGGCCACCACTGTTCTGTCAAGATTGGCTGGATATGGCGGGCAACGTTCCACGACTGTGTGCCTCAGCATACCAAGAAAGAACAAGATACTTTTAAAAGCGAGCTATTATGTGGGACCAGACCACGTCAAACCAAACCATCCTGGGCCCCCGGATCCGTCGGCTTAGAGCCGAGCGGGGAAAAGGGAACGCAGGCGGCGCGTGATGCCAACCATGCTCGCATACGCACAGGACCGAGACTGTATCACCCGTTCCGCCTTTTCCCCACCCTGGCTTTTCCGGCGTTGCAGCCACTAAGACGGAACAGGAACCTGAACTACAAAGCGTGCCGAAGGAGCTTGACCCACTCGGCAGGATACGTGCTTCCCCCCATGGACCGGAAAAACAAACAGTCACATCCCCCGCGTAGTTCGTAGATCTGGGGCAACTCCGGATCTTGCTCCCATCGCCCGCGACCCCAAGACACATCCGTGCCAGCACAATCGGCTTCGCCCCACCGTTCCCGACAGCCACAAGACAGCCTAAAGTAGATGGCCTCGGGTAACCAATCCCTGCCGGGGGGCACCGCCAATACGCAGCCGGTGGCGAGGAAGCGGAGGCGGAATGGCGAGAGGGTCCGGGTCACCCGGGCGTGCGACTCGTGCAAGAGGTGAGTACACAGTCCACGCCTGGTACTCCAACCCGCGTCTCGTTTTCTGACAGAGGCCGCGCCATGGCACTATAGGAGGAAGATCAAGTGTAATGGGACGCAGCCATGCGAGCACTGCATCAAGGCGAGCTCGGAATGCACGTTTACTTCCGCGTACGCAAGGGGCCGGGTTCCCGAGATCCCACGGGCGTCGGGAGTTGGAGCTGCCGGCGACTCATTACTAGCTGGTGGCCTCTTGGCGCCAGAGACGCAGCAGCATGCCTCTGGGTCACAGGGCCACGATGCTCCCAGCTACTCAGCGCCCTTGGTGTCGGCGTACGCGGAGGAATCGTCCCAGAACTCCCCCGAGCCGTCACAGACGGACCTCCAGGGCCACTACGTCGGGCCCGCATCCGGCGTCTCGTTCCTTCTCCGAGTCCAGAAGCGGCTGCACCAGGCCATATCCTTCTCCCACGACAGCACAATCTTCACATTTGGCGATGCACCTCTGGAGCTTCCCGAGTTCGACCCGTCGTTCTGCATGATGCTGCCCAGGGAGGACGCCCAGCGGCTCCTGGACCGGTATTTCGACTTTGCGATGCCGACGTATCGGTTCCTGCATCGGCCTGCCACACAGGAGTGGTTTGACGAGTTCTATGATACCCTCGGCGTCATGCGGGACCCACAGAGCGCCCCGGCCAAGGTCGCGTTGCTATTTGCCGTGTTTGCTCATGCGAGGCTGTATATGCCCGACAGTGACAGACCTGGGCCCCCGGACCTGAGGTCAGCGCCAAGTCCCCTCGGCGAGCTTGACATTGATCTCGGCTGACATGGTAGACATTCTAGCACTCGATACTTCCTAGCGGCCGAGAGTCAACTCACAAAAGAGAGGGGCTCCATACGGCTGACAAGCGTGCAAGCGCGCCTGACACAATGCTACTACCTCCTCGCCCAGTCCCGCATCAATCACTGCTACAGCCTCTTTGGCACGGTGCTACACTTGGCGCTCGCGATCGGCCTGAACAGGAACAGGCGGCCGAGCGCGGCGAGCGGGCTCGGCGTCGTCGAGGCCGAGAGCCGGAGGCGGACCTTTTGGTGCGCGTACGCCCTGGATACCTACCTTAGTGTGGCTCTCGGGAGGCCGCGATCGTTCCACGATGATGATATCGACACGGAGCTTCCGTCGTGTCTTGACGATGACCATCTCTCGGACGTCCGCATGGCCACGTCCGCAGTAAACGGAGGGCCTTCCATCATGCTCGCTCCGGTTGCGCATATGAAGTGAGTTGGCCTAGCCATCCCGGCCGGTAACTGTCTGACAAGCCAAGGCTGGCGCGGATAATGAGCAAGATCGTGCGCGATCTCTACCCCATCAAGCCCATCTCAGCAAGCCGGAGATGGACCCTAACAGAGAGGATCGCGAGGGACCTGAGCGACTGGCGGGTCGAGCTATCCCGCTTCCTAGACGCCGACACCCTCAGCACGTCTCTCGCGCCGCCGATATTCCAGCGGCAGCGGAACGTGCTGAGCCTGACCTACTGGCACGCCATCATCCTCACGTACCGGCCGCTGGTCCTAAGCAGCTTTGCGCGAATGTCGCGAAAGGGCGTGACGGAGGCGAGGGAAGACGTGCAGACGGAGGAGAGCGTGAGGCAGTGCCTCATGGCGGCCATGAACACGGTCAACAGGATCGACGAGATCACGCGGACGCGGCAAATGTTTCGCGCATTCTGGGTTGGCACCCCGACGAACACCCGGCCCCGGGGGACAGAGAAGCTAACAGGGACCTCCAGATCACGGCGTACTTTGCATTTACGGCGACCATCATCCTCTACATCTACGTGATTCAGAAGCAGGGCTCGCCGCCAGAGGTCTACAGCTCGTACTTCTCCGCCGCTATCCGCTGCCAATCGCACATATCCGTCATGGCCGAGAAGGGTTCCCTCCCGGAGCGCTACGTCCTCGTCCTCGAGGAACTCCGCGCCGAGGCCGTGCGGCAGGCGAGGCGCATCAACGCCTCCGCCACGGCAGTCGGAGGCTTGGACAGCTTCCTGCGGGAAAACGGGTTCGAGGACGTCGCGTCCGTGCCTCTGGAAAACACGCCGAGTACTGCCGCCAGCCACCCGGACTTGCCGGGGGAGGCGGCGATCGACTTCAACGGGATGCCGAGCTCTGCGTTCTCCGCGGCGGAGGGATGGGGGCAGTTCGTGTCGATGGTGTCCTCGGGGCTCGGGGGGGTTGACTGTCTTCTGGGCGAGGATTCTTTGTAGATTTAGGGTGCGGGACCACAAGATGCCGTCTAATCCAGATCTGGGCGTCGTTTGTCGGGGGGGTAGCCGCGCTTTCTAGTCGAAAACGGCCACCGTGTTATAAGCACTCTGGGGGTGGTCCTTGCTGGGCGTTGTGGAGGCGGATTCCCAGACTTCTCTCGTTCGCGGGACACTCTACCTACACTGAGTGTGAGCACCGCCTCGAGGGCACCATCGCCCGTGCTGTGGGTCCATTGCGGACTTAGATAATGCCCGGGAGACGCTCACATGCCGAGCCCGGACCCACCGAGCTCGGAAAAGGCTATGATATTACCGGCTGCAAGCGGATAACCAATGGCGGGGTAACTGCGCGGGGAAGCTCGGTCGCGCCATCGCAGGAGAGAGCTCTGTTAGAAATAAAGCCGCGTTGCACCACCCGCTCTCCTGACACACGTACCCCCTTCTACATCGTCATATGCTCCCAACCCCTTTTCGAGCCGACCTACACGCATTCTATCCTGGCCGCTTCTTGCCGCTCTCCCCTAGAAACGCCCTCAAGCCCTCCGAAGCCCCTCACGCCCAAGATGGCTTCCGCCATGGCCAAGCGCCTCGCGGGCAAGACGGTCCTCATCACCGGCGCCTCCTCCGGCATCGGAAAGGCCACGGCCTTCGAGTTCGCCCGCACAAGCCCCGCCAGCCTCAAGCTGATACTCACCGCCCGGCGCATCGACACGCTCAAGCAGGTCGCGGCGGACATTAACAAGGAGGTCGGCGCGGGGGTCAAGGTCCTGCCCGTGCAGCTCGACGTCCGCGACGCCGACGCTGTGCGCGGGCTCGTGGGCACGCTGCCCGACGAGTACAAGGAGGTCGACGTGCTGGTCAACAACGCGTGAGTCCGGCCCTTGCGCCCGACCAGTGGCGCCCGATGCCCGCAGGCTTCCTGGCCCATGGTATCCGGGCAATCGCAAACCGTGAGCGCGGAGGCTAACGAGTGACCCGTCAGCGGCCTTGTCAAGGGCGTCGCCAAGGCCCCCGACATCGCCGAGGAGGACATGAACGTCATGTTCGCGACAAACGTCACCGCCCTGGTAAACATGACGCAGGCCATCCTGCCCTCTATGCTCAAGCGCAACAACGGCGAGGGCGCCGGCGACATCATCAACATCGGCTCCATCGCCGGCCGCGAGGCCTACGTCGGCGGCAGCATCTACTGCGCGACCAAGGCTGCGGTCAAGGCCTTCACCGAGAGCCTGCGCAAGGAGCTGATTGCGAAGAGGGTGAGGGTCATCAGCATCGACCCCGGCCAGGTGGAGACGGAGTTCTCCGTTGTGAGGTTCTACGGCGACAAGGCCAAGGCCGACGCCGTCTATGCGTAAGTTGCTGCCCCCCCCCCCCCCCCCCGGGACTGCCCGCTTTTCCATGTATGGCGGGACGTTGTTGCTAACTATTGCAAAGGGGCTGCGAGCCGCTCACGGGCGAAGACATTGCCGAGGCCATCGTCTTCGCCGCCGGGAGGAGAGAAAACGTCGTCATTGCCGACACTCTCATCTTCCCCAACCACCAGGCCGCCGCGACGATTATGCACAAGAAGTCGACGTAGAGAGAGCGTCGGGTCGGGTCGGGTCCGGGGGGGGGTGGATGTGGATCTGTATAACTGAATATAACAAAGAATATTACCGTGCGAAGCGTTTCAAGGCGTACGTGCCATTCTGATGTCTTGTCCTTATATACTTGGTTTCCAGAAGTTGAGGCACGTCATCCCAAAGCAACACCACCGTTCAATCGAAACAGATAGACGTCCCCCGTTTCCATCTGCAGGTCTGTACTCCTGCATCCACCGGGAATAACTAGACACACGGAAAAGAAAAGCTCAGACTGACGGGAAATGGACAAAAAAACCCTCGCAGTACACCCTCCCGTCAGAACCCCCCTCCTAAACCTCCAGGTGGACGGCGCACAAGTTGACGACGTCGGTTCCAGCTTCGACAACGGTTGGGTTGTCTACTGGAACTGCTGGTCTCCCCCTTCGTTGCTGCCATCATCTCCGCCCTGCTCACCTCCCTGCTCACCTCCCTGGTCGCCGCCCTGGTTCTCGTCTGGAATGCACTGAGAGTACCACTCGTTCATCTCAATGCACGTTCCCTCGGAGCACTCGGTCGGGCCGTCAAAGTCAAGGCCACCGCACTGCTCATACAGGCCGGCGGATCCGCCGTTGCCGGGCTGCTCGGGCTGCTCGGGAGCATCGGTGGGCGCCCCCGGTACGTCGGTAGGAACCTCGGGAGCATCAGTGGGCACCCCGGGTACGTCGGTAGGCTCCTGGGGAGCATCGGTGGGCGCCCCCGGCACGTCAGTAGGAACATCGGGAGCATCGGTGGGCCCCTCCATCCCTGTGGTCGGGACCGTAGAGTTGCCACCAGTGCCAGTGGTGGTAATCGTAGAGTTGGGGAGGATGCCCGAGCTAATGATGGCAGAGAGAGTAGTCGGCTCGACAATGGGAATTTCGGAGGTGGCGTCGCTGGAGACGGCACTGGAGGAGGCTTCCTGGCGAGGCCAGATGACGTGGCCGTTGACCGAGGTGGCGGCGAGGGCGGCGAGGATCCACGACTTGTTACCCATGATGGCGGCTGGAGTGGTTGTTCAATAATAGTGGAAATGTGGTGCGGGATGGTTGTCAGAAGATGTCGACTGCTGATTGAGAGGCCGCTGTGTCTTGTCTGATCGGAATCAAAGCGAAAGCGGTCGGAGACGTAGGCTTTTATAGATGGATTTCACTACCCCTTGGATCCCATCACAGCCGGGCTCAACTCCAACGTATCGGTTGGTTCCAGAACGAAGAACCCCGAAGTGTTCGTTATCCGCGGTTCGTGGTAGTGGAAGCCAGCACAAAGATCCGCCACTCATGCTCGTTCCAATCGGCAATCGTTGCTCTCTTAAGGCTCGTGTGGAGCTTGGGGTCTCGCCCAGGGGCAAGATCGGCTGTCCCAGTCATCTACCGCCCACACGGGTCCACCCCACAGTTCTTCAGGTAGATTATGAGCCCTTTACCCGTTAATCAAGGCCCGCCGATCCACTCTGGAAGGCCCTAGAGCCAGAGCTAGACGGGAGGAGAAGCCGCGGTCTCGAGCGCGTCGCGATAAGCGCGCATATGTCACGGAGTGGCCTGTCACCCGTGGTTCAGGACACCGTCAAACATGTGGGTCGAAACGACAAAGCTTGGCTTCACGGGACCGGGCACGGGGGATGGCATGCGCCGGCCGTGCCTTCGAAACTTGTACATATCCTGCGACCTGTCACGTTTGCCGCAATATATATTCAACGGCTGCATACTCGGCACTGTCAGTGCAGTCCCGGATCAAGGACGCAGCCCGGCGTGAAGGGAGTAGACGCCTTGACACGATGATTGAGGCCCCTTGTATGTCACCGGCACACGTCCCACGGAGAATCTGGCCCGAACTGAGAAATGGCCTGGCGAGCGCTTGATTGGATGGGAAGAGAAAGACCCCCGTCGCCGAACGGGCCGACTCCATGCGCGCATCAGTGACGAACAACGGCTGCGAGATCTCGCCTTGACACCGACAAACCGGGCAACGATCTGTTACGACGATGTGAGCGACATTGGGATCAGCTCAAGCTTTTGTGTCGTCTTTATTACTGGTCCATGCTCGGCATCCGACCGGGGGATACGTCGGGCGGGTAACATAAAAGTGGTTCCGAGCAATATACGTGCGGCGTCCGTGTTAATATAGGCCCGGCAGGCGCCCCATCCTTCTCCACATTTCTCGCCGGGACTTCAGCCACTAACGGCAATACCGCCTGCAGCCAAGTTCCGTGGGTAAGGCGATATATCCGTGGCGATGCCAACACGCAGTCCGCATTAGAGCGGTCCGACCATCGCCACGAGACAATCGGCCTCGTCAACGGAGAAATGGATCTGCGCATCGCGTCCCGAGTCCTCAACCCGGCCTACCAATATGCAAAAAGACGATCCCTATGCTGGCTAAAAAGGATAAACCGGACTGTGTCCGGACCTAAAGCACGTCGCGGATTGTCCACCAAATAGAGCGCTAATCCAATACAGCTCCTGCGTCCACTGTGTCGCAGGATCTGCGCAACACAAGCACTCGCCGTCATATCCTTGGGAGATCAATCGGCGATGCACGCGAGGCGAAGTACGAGCCGCCCAACCTCGATGGGAACGCCAGGTTTATCGCCGTAGGCACGGTTACTCGGAACCAAAAGGACATGATGGTGCATTTACAGTCTCCTCTGATAATCAGGACACGGAAAGTATCGCGCATGTCGTTGTGGGGGGGATGAACAACCAGAGCGAGTAGCCAGATCTCCATATACCAAGTTAATCGGCAAGGCCTGCACTCTGATCCCGGATCAGCTCCGCAGCTCTCTCGGCAACAGCGTAAACCGTAGCCTGCGTATGGGCAGCCGGGAGTAACGGCATCACACTAGCATCCACGACCCACAGCCCCTGGACGCCGTATACCCTCAATCCCGTGTCCACCACTCCACCAAGCTCCCTCGGCATCATCGCCGCCGTCCCCACCGGGTGGTCGAAGCTCGGGCTCAGCAACGATTCGCGCAAGGCGGCCTCGATCTCGACGTCGGACTCGACCGCCGGGCCTGGAGATAGCTCCAGAGGCTCGAGAGGGGCGACGCCATCGGCGGACATGAATTCGCGGGCCTTGCGGAGCGCGAGGGTGGCTAGGAGCATGTCCACGGGGTTCGAGCCCGCGTTGAAGTCGATGAGAGGGGGGATGGCCGGGTCAGGGTTCGTGTCGTTGATGACGACAGTTCCCCGGGAGCAAGGCTTCTGGAGCGCGACGGGGACCGAGGTGGCGCCGCCAAACGTTATCTCGACGACGCCGGCCTCGGGGCTTCGGAACTGGGACTGCATGACCTCGCGTTGGCGCAGGAAGCCTTCTAGCAGGGACGGGTTCTCCGCGTAGACGGCGGGGAGATGGTCGAGCAGGTCCTGCGCTTCGAGGGCGTCCACGACGGATGCATACTCTGGGTCCAGGTCCTGGAGAGAGGCGAAGACTACGTGGTTGCCCCAGGCGTGAGTGAAGGGGCCCGTCTTGTTGGCGACGTACTCGTCCCAGGCTGCGTCGTAAAAGTCGGGGTCGTTCATGGAGTCAGGGCTTACTTGCGTGCTGTTGTGGACTGGAATGTGTCAAGTCAGCCGGCCGTTGGTAAGTGGGCACAGGGAGGCCCTGTGTAAGGGGCAACCGCAGTGACCGGGGCTCTTACATTCATAGGCCATGTAGAACGAGGGGTGGTCTTGGAGGTTGGCTCCCACGCCGGGCGCGTCTACGACGGTCCTAATGCCCAATGACTCGAGGAGCTTCTTTGGTCCGATGCCGCTTAGCTGTAGGATTCGGGGCGTATTCACCGTCCCAGCAGCGAGGACAACATTCTTCGAAGCAACAAACCTCGAATCCCCTCCGTCGCGGCCGGTAATCTCCACGCCCGCGGTAGTGTTCCCGTCGAACCTCAACCCTGCGCAGTAGTGCCGCACGAGCAGGTGGAGGTTCGGCCGGTCGCGGGCGGCGGCGTAGTACGCCGTCTCGGCGGTGGAGCGCACTGCTTCAATCCCACCAGAGTTCTGAGGAAGCCAGGCGATGCCCACGTTCTTTCCGTCGGCGCCATCGGCCAAGTCGTCTGCGCCGAGGTCGTCTGACCAAGCCTGCGCTTGCCGCTCTGGGCGACGCCTGTTAGTAACTTCGGCAGGTAGACCCGGAACGCCAGAGAATGGTCCGTCCAGAGGTATCCATATGTGTCGAGCGAGGGAATCTCACCGGCAGCAGGCCACTGCCACGACGGGTACCCAACACGGATTGGGCCCTCCCCGTAAGCATCCGCGGTCCATTCATACCCGTACCTCTCCACAAACTCATCCGCGGGGGGCGAGAATGTGGTAGACTTGCGAAAGTACTCCGACAGACCGTCCCAGCCCCAGCCCTCATTCCCCAACTCTTCCCAGGAATCGTAGTCCACGGCCGAGCCGCGGTCCCAGGCCATGCCGTTGATCGTCGAGCTGCCGCCCACCACATTACCGATGCGCAGGTTCGCGACGCGGCCGCCGAGGTGAATCTGCGGGACGGACGGCGCGTCGTACAGGCGGGAGGAGTGATCCGTGGTGGTGAGGTAGGGCACAGTCACATTGATGGTGTCGGCGAAGTCGCCGTGCTCGACGACCAGAACAGTTTCTGCGGCGCATCTTGTTAGTGCACACAACACACATGGTAAGTAGGTGGACCAAATGTACTGTTTTCGTCCTCGCTCAGTCTGCTGGCGACGACCAACCCGCTCGTGCCGCCACCGGCGACTATGTAGTCGTATTCTGCCTCCAAGGAGCCGAGGTCCCTCTTTACGCTCCGGGCTTCCTGGTCGAGACACGATGCCAGCCCAAGGAGTGGCACCAGAAGCGGGATGATTCCACCGGCTCGGTAGTTATGCATGGCTACGAGCGAAGGGGGCACGATGAGATGAGCCAACGATTGGGCACACGCGGGAGACGGGCGGACAACCTGTCATGAAAACTGCGAGACAGCTGTGATCGACGGTGAAAGGTGATGCCGGGCGCTTATTGGCCCGGGAACGCAAGTCCTGGATCTCCCCGCACCGCACCGGGTAAACATTGGTGGGAGGGCAGCACGGCGCGAGCCGTCGATCTGCATGCCAAGAGTGGCGATGCGACGCCGGGCACAGAGTTAGAACACGACGCTCAGTGCCAGTCGACAGCCCCTCGCGGGGGCATGGACCGCTGATGAGGAAACGGTGCTTCGCCTAACCCTAACCCCAAGACAGTCGACGTGGCCCGCTAGATCGGTAACGGTGAGCATTTGACCGATATTCAGAGGCGCGACTTTTGCGTTTCCAAGCATTGTTGTCCACAACGAGCATGCAAGATCCGTGCCAAGAAAAGGAAATAGTAGAGGACGATCGGAAACTAGAACCCAAACAGAGGCAAGGAAAACCGTCCCGAGAAAAAAAAAAGAAAACAAAAACAAAAGAAAACTACGTATGTTAGATGATACCCGACGCCTTATTCCTCCTTCCAGGCCAAAACGCTTCCATACAGCATAAAGGATCAATGGTCCAACCCGACAGAGGCCACGCCCCTAGAACCCCATGACATCCCAGGGCGACCTGTTTCCCCCCCGGAGTGAGATGATACAGCTGCGGCCCCGTCTGCCTCTGCAATAGGTCCCTCCTCGAAGAAACCATGCGCGGGTTCTGGCTCATAAACTGCCGCAGCACGTTGTCGGGGGTGTTGATGTACCACAGCGTGTTGGGCCCGAAAGTGGAGCGCAGGTTGTTCCAGTACTTTGACTTGAAGAGGAGGAGCCAGCAGTAGCCCTGCTCGGGCTGCACGTTGCGGTTGGTGGTGGAGACGAGGTCCGGATGTGGGGCTGGTAGCGGCTTGGGGGTCTTGATGTTGGTCGACTTGTGCGGCTTTTGCTGCTTGAGCGGTTTTGGCGGCTCTAGCGGCTCTTGGGGTTTGGCTTGTTTGGACGCCTTCTTCTTCTTTCTAGGGGTCGTGACGATCCCGCCATTGTCGATGGAGACGGGCGAGTTCGTGACGGACGAGCTGGAGTAGCACCGGATTTCACCCTTGGAGATGTTGACGTAGGCCTTGGAGGAAAAGCGCTGGGCGGACCTCCGCTTGAGATGTCGACCGAGCCGCCCGACACGTTGATCGCCGAGATGCCGCCCGATGTAATGTTGATGGACTGGTAAGAAGACATGGCGGACGCGGTGCGTGCAGACGGGCGAGTAGGCCGCTGTGGAGACCGAAAGACGCGAGTTACCGTGGGCTGGCGTAATGTGCCGGCGGAAACCACGGTGAACGGCTCGAGTACGGGTGTAAACAGGTCAAAGCTGCGGCAGCGATGACGGCGAATCTTCGTGTTTTATCGCTCGAGCCCCGGGAATGCAAGCTTACGGCGACCCGCCCGGCGAGTCGCCGAGTGGCTTAGACCGGCTTCGCCGGGCGGCGCAGCGAGAGACACCCCCAGAAAATAGGCCCTGTCTTCCAGGGGACGCTCAGGGCGGGCTCGGGCCGGAGAGCGGTCCTAGACCCGTGGAGCGTCTCCGCTCGTCTTCTGATTCGTCCAAGCCCGCGGACACAGGGCTCCATTTTTTTTGTTTTCATTTTTATACTTTTCTTGCGACACACTTCCCCGCTACCTCGCTCATATATACTATACTCTCCTCGGCGCCCTGGGAGAGGCCTCTCCAGAAGGAAGCGCGCATGTCACTGGAGATTCGGCGACTCCCTCACCCGGAGCATTCCGTAATCCGCGAGCTCCGGCAACTTCCGCATCCGTCGTAGTCTCATTGCCAAAGGCCGGGATTATTAGTCATGGCTTGGCTCGAGCGTTGATGCGGACCAGACCCAAGTCAGCTGATGTGGGGAACTGCCCCCCCATATTCCCATCTCGGCAGTCCTAACCGCCGGCAGGAAACCCGCTCACAAAACACCAGCACCTCTCCTGTTGCTACTCCATGGTGATGCCGCCGCACGCGCCGAAGAGAGTCCGCACGGGCTGCCTCAAGTGCCGCGTTCGTCGCCGGAAATGTACGTCTCCTAGGCCCAGGTGCACGCGCAAACCCCAAGAAGCACTAAAACATCAAGCGGCGTGCAGGCGACGAGGGGAAGCCAAACTGCCAGCGGTGCATCGCCGGTGGCTTCGAGTGCCGGTACGGAACCCGTGTTTCCTTCCTGGACAAGAACGTCATCACGGCGCCGAGCGCGGGGTCGTCGGGGAGCCAGTCTCCTCCTGCCTATCGCACGCTTCAGGTAGTGTCACGTCCAGGACTAGGAGCTCCGGCCGTCAGCTTCGCTGATTCGTCCCCAGTTTATCACTGAACCAACCCGTCAGTCGTCGCATTCCGAGACGGAACGGCAAGTTTCGACGACGCCGTCGCCGCACGCTGCCCATCCCACACGCGAGTCTCCCGCGGCACCGGGCGCCGCAGTACCCACGGCATTCGATCACCCGACGGAGACGGCACACCCCGCCGCGCCCACGCACCACCGAGATGTCTGGCCAGCAGGTTTCGGCCCAGTGGACGGCTACGAGGCGGCCCTCGACGCTCTCATATCGCTTGGGGAGGTCAGGAGCGGATCGCCGACGCAGCGAGGCCAGGCAACGGGCGTCCAACGAGACCTCGGTGGTCGCCGGCTGCCACACATTCCAGGTAGCCACGGAGATCACGTTCCCGACGCCAATGACCTAGACCGTGTGGCCCGCGAACTCGGCCTATCCCAAAGTGGAATACTTGGTCTTCTACGGCACTACCGGTATGAAGTCGCGCCTTGGGTAGGTCCCCCTAACCATTGGTTGTGTGTGTGTGTGTGTGTGGTCCTCTCTAATACTTTCAAAGCTCGATATATGCGATCTCGGCCAGACGTTTGGAAATCTGGTGTCGTGCCTAACTGCCGTCAGCACCCCGGTTCTTCTTTCCGTCGTAAACCTCGCCATCTCGTCAAATGGAGACACTGGTCAGGAGGATAAGAGGCGTACGGATGTCCATACACCTGCGAGTTGCAGTAGTGCCGCCCCACAGCCCTCGCATGTCGACTTCTCGACAAGACTGCTCTGCCGAGTGCTGTGGGAGTCAAAGTGGATATTCGGCGGCGAGCTCGGCGCTTCGTCATGCCAAGGCATAGACCACTTTGCGGAGATATTCAACCCCCCACCGCCATCGTTCGCCACCCATCCTATAGACATAGCCATGTACTACCTAATCCTCCGCTTCGGTATGGACTGCAACCCACCCGCCCCCGGCGTCTATCCCTACTGACAACGCCCCGAAGACCTTAGCTACTCCCTCGCCAGCGGCCAACCGCCCAGTCTGCCCCTCTGGCCACCCGACGAATTCCCCTTCAGCGTCCAGGGGTCCGATATCGCAGCGCAGGTCTTCCGGTCCGCCTCTGACATCCTAGTCCTCTGTGCGCGGGCCGCGACTGTCGCCTTCGGAGGCCACGACGCCCTCGGCGAGAGCCGCGTGGAGCGATGGTCGCGTCTTCTCGACTTTGTTTGCGCCTGGTACGCGAACCGCTTCGAGACGTTTAAGCCCATGGTTGAAGTCGACAGCAAGGGAGACGGCTTTCCCCTGGTACTCTTCACGAGCGGCGCGGCTCTGATGGCGAACCAACTTTACCACACCGCCATGCTCCTGCTACTGCAGAATAAGCCTCGGACATTCAAGGCGTCGAGGGCAAAAGTTTCATCGGAAACGTCTGCGCTGTGGCACGCCCGGATGATTTGCGGGATCGCGCTGGGGAACGACGCGAGGGAGTGCTGGGACCCGAGCCTCGTTGCGTCGTTTGTGCTGGCTGCGAGGGGCATGACGCACTGGCATCAGCAGCGGCGGCTTTTGGACAAGTTGGACGAGATTGGGCGTCTCACGGGGTGGAAGGTCGCAAACTATCGGGAGTTGATGATGGAAGAGTGGGGGATGTGCCATTCAAATCGATAGTCACTTTGATTTGGATCGAAGAGGTAAACGCCCGCTGTGTACTCATTGCCGGGGATAGCGTAGATACCCCATATCCCCGCATCCCTCGCCTGAAAGCGGCACAGCCTAAGAAAGACTACGCTTCACCCGATACCCCCAGGCTGCCTCCAAGTCCGCGATCCTCCAGCACGTCCCCCACCCCGTCAACGCCTCGATATTCCAAATCAGCCTGACCAGCACCGAGTGCTCCGACCCGTGGCTCAGAAGCTTGCCCGCTACCCACAGCGGCTGTATCGCGTTGTTCAGACACCCGTGGTGCGGGTTCGTCGCCGATATGCCGCACACTCTCTTCGCATGCCACAGCGACGACCCGACGACTCCCAGGCCCGTCCGCACCCTCGAGGGCTTGGGCATCATGTCCAGCATGAGTATGCAAGCCGTGTGGTGAAGCTGGTTCGACGAGATGGCGCCCCAGCGCGCGAAAAGGATCTCGGGGAAGGGGCTCCCCTCCACCGTCTTGACCGGCACAAAGTCCGCCGGCCGGTCCGCGCTCCAGGATTGCAGCTCCTCCCACAGCGCGACCCACCACTCCTCGAAGGCAGACCCCTCGCAGCCGTTCTGCTCCCCGAGCTCGAGGTGGCGGGTCCGCCGGGAGAGGAGGTCGCAGGCGCGCGCGGCGAGGAAGACGGCGTAGTTGGCGTGCATGTCCGGGTTCGCCGTGCCGGAGAAGAGGCGGCGGGCGTCGCTTAGCTGGCTGCCGGGGGTGAGCCACTTGAGGGGTGGGACAGACGTGGACTCCGTGCCGTCGGATATCAGGGCGCCGCAGACGTCTGCCGTGCGTTAGCTTCCGGTCATGCCAGAGGCGGGGGAGGGGGGGACGGACCCATCCTTGCGTAGCACCAGAAGACGGCTTGGAGCAATCCGCCGCAGAAACCGTGGACTCCAAAGGTGTCAAAGAGGGCTGCCGACCCCTCGAGATGCCGGCCCCAGTCCTGGGCGCTGGCGGACATCATCTCGAGACAGCACAGGATGGTGCATATCGGCACACTCAGCAGGTCCCGATCCTGTAGCAGTGGCGCGAGAAGAGTGATTGCCTCCTGGTACAGTTCTAGGCTGTCGAAGGAGTTTCTCCTGCCGTCCTTGCGCTCCATCTGGCGAGCGGATAAGGCGAGGACAGCGTACAGGAGGGGAGGCGAAGTCTGGGCTATCGCCGTCACCTGTGTCCCAAAAGTGCGGTCGCTGTCGAACATGTCGAGCTATCAATGTCAGAGACCCCTTCAAGTCGAACTTCGCGATGCGGAGCGGGAGCTCACCCATGGCGCGACCTGGGATACATAATTGCAGAGGTATGCCACCCTCCCCTCGCCCGCCAATATCCGGGCTGTCCGACGACAGGCCTCGTCGTCGGGCCCAGCAACAAGGTGCGGGTCCCCGGCTGCGTCTGGGCTTGCATGTCGCGTAGGCGCCTGAGAGTTGGCCGTGTTAAAGATCAAACTCCGGAGCTCCTCCCTGTACTCCCGGTAACCCTCGTGTAGCGTGAATTCATCGGGTCGCCAGGACTGCGGGGAGTCGTCCAGTGTTAATCCGGGGGAGAACGAAGCTCCCTCTACGGATTGCCATGGCGGAAGGAGGGATTGTGTTGGGTCGACGGTCGAGTCCATATGCGGCGGCATCGAGGGTTCGTACGAGCGGGATCCCCTACGCCACCGAGAGGTGTTAGGGAGACCCCGGACAATGCCGAGAGGGGCAGAGCATACAGTTATATTGCCCCGCAGTGGGTCTATGTAGCCCACGAAAGCCGAGCTAGGAGAGACCCACGTTTATTCCTCTGTACACTGTCTACTTTGCTTCCCTTGACCTCGTTCCAAGCCAAGATGTCTACAGCTCCACAAACTCCCTCCGCAGCAACTCGTCCCCCTCAATCCTCCCTAGATAATCCGCAACCTTCCTCGTCAGCGTCTCTACATCGAAGCCGAAGTACTCGTACGCCGCAGTCCCGGGGAGACTATGCCCGAACGTCTTCATGCAGGCCGCCGCGTCCGCGTACCGCTCCCAGCCCGTGGCGGCGTAGGGCTCGATGGCCACGGCGGGGGCGCGGTGCCGGCGGAGGACGTCGCGCCTGTACTCGGTGGACTGCTTCTCGAAGAGGCGCCAGGAGGGGAAGCTGACGACGCGGGTTTGGACGCCCCGCTCGGTCAGCTTGTCGGATACGCCGACGGCGTGGGATAGCTCGGCACCGACGCCGATGAGCGTCACGGTGGCGTGCTCGTTCTCACGGAGGACGTAAGCTCCCTTTTGGACACCCTCGCGGCTCGTCTCCTTGAGCTGAGGGAGCTTGTGCCGGCTTGTGGAGACGATGGTAGGCGTCCCCTTCGCCTCGACGGCGGCGATCCACGCGCCGGCCGTCTCCTCGCTGTCGCCGGGGCGGATGTAGTGAATGTTAGGCATGGCGCGGTATAGGGTCGCCAGCTCAATGGGCTGGTGCGTGGGACCGTCCTCGCCAAGGCCGATGGAGTCGTGGGTCGCGGCGTGGATGACCTGCAGCTGCTGGAGGGCGCCTGTCGAGACGACGGTTAGTGTGTGACCTTGCCGGTGATGAAGCTGTAGAGATGGCCACTCACCCATTCGGACTGCGGGAGCGGCGTAGAGGTAGAACATGAAGAAGGACGAGGTGACGGGGACGATGGTCCCGCGGTTGTAGGCGGCGAGACCGTTCGCGATGGCGCACATGGCATGCTCGCGGATGCCGTAGTGGATGTACCTCCCGGCGTAGTTTCCCTTGATTCCGCACCCGGTGTTGAGGTCGGGCTGGACGCAGAAAGTCAGCATCAAGTTGTGCGGAAGAAGGGCAAGGGGACAGCTTCGAGGACTTACATGCTGGAAAGCGACGTGCCCGGGCCAAGACATGTGGACAGAAGGCGACAGGTCCGCCGTCCCGACCATGAAGCTCTCGAGCTCCTTCGCGATAGGGTTCAGCACCAGACCCGACGCAGCGCGAGACGCAGTCGGACTCTCGGGGAGGGTACCAGGCTTGGGCACCAGCTCCCTCCACCTCGGCGACAGCTCACCGGCGACCCTCGAGCGGAAGCTAGCCCCTAGCTCAGGGTACGCTTCTTCGTACCTCTTGACGAGGCCATTCCACTCTTGCACATGCGCCTCTCCCCGCGCCGGGAGCTCGGCGAAGAACTCCCGAACCTCGTCCCCAATGACAAAGTGCGCGTCGGGATCAAACCCGTAAGCCTTCTTCATATCCGCCACGTCGGCAGTCCCAAACGCCGCGCCGTGGGCAGCGGCAGTTCCGGCGGCCTTGCTGTCCAGGCCGATGACGGTCCTGACGTTGATGAATGAGGGCTTGTCTGACTTCTTGGAGGCCTCGAGGGCGTCGACGATGCCGGCAACGTCGAAGCAGCCGTCCTCGATGTCGATTACATCCCAGCCGCTGGCGCGCATCTTGTCGTTTACGTTCTCGGTGTTTGTGATCTGTACAAGCATACTGGTCAGTGGCACTGCCCTGTCTTGGAGAGGAGCCACGCGGGACTTGCATCTACACTGCCATCGCAGGTAATCTGGTTGTTATCGTAGATGATGGTCAGATTGTTGAGCCTGAAATGCCCTGCGAGGGAAATCGCCTCGAGCGCGACGCCCTCCTGGAGGCACGCATCACCAACCATGCACCATGTGTGGTTGGACACCAGCCTCTCAAATCCAGGGCGGTTATAAGTCGCACCGAGGTGCTTCGTCGCCATCGCAAGCCCGACGGCGTTCGCGACACCCTGGCCCAGGGGCCCCGTCGTCACCTCGATACCCTCGTGCTCAATCTCGGGGTGGCCGGGACAGAGGGCGTCGTGCCGGGGGGAGTGGTACGACTTTAGCTGGTCGAGCGTCATGTCGCGGTAGCCCGTCAGGTGGAGGAAGGAGTACTGGAAGAGGCAGGTGTGCCCGTTGGAGAGGACGAACCTGTCGCGGTTGAAGAAGTCGGGGGAGTGAGGGGCGTAGCTCATGACGTATTTCCAGAGGGCGACTCCGATGGCGGCCATGCCGATGGCGCCGCTGGATGCCGCATTAGACTACGAGGGCTGGAAGAATGTGCCAGGGTAATACTCACCCTGGGTGGCCTCCGTTGAACTGCTGGCAGAGGTCCGCGATGAGGATGCGGAACGTTTTCAGGACAATGTCATGCTTGTTCCTCTCGGCCACCACGCGCTTCGCGGGCGAAACAGCGGTGCTGTTCGTGACGGTGTTCTCTGTGACTTTTTGGTGCGGCATCGTGGCTACCGTCGACGTTGATAGTGTTGCAGCAAGCGACGACAAGTCTGGGTGACGGTAATTCACTTTGGCAACACGGACGCACGCACAAGCCCTGCAGCACGCTCGATCTATATACCCATATCTGCATCTTGGGCTGAGAGACCGCGTGCCAATCCTTGCCTTGCCCTTCCCCGGTTGGAAGTTGAGAGCGCCGGCACTCGTAACGGAATTTGTGGGGGGACGTGAAGGAACTCCGCATCCGGAAGTCTTAACCACCGACTAGGAGACCCACGTCCGCTGGGTCCGCGTGACGCGGAGAACCCAGACTTTCCTAAAGAAGCAATTTTAACCACCGAGGAACGCTTCTCGCCTCTTTCGCTGGGGAAGCTTGCCCCGCCTTTCTACATGGCCGGACCCTCTCCGATAGAAAGCCCACGCGCGCCTCCTGGCTGCCGATGGGGCCTTGAAAGGCAAGGATAGGCGGCCACTATCCAACTCAAAAGGGTTCGCATCACCCGCTGCGCCTCGTATGTCCGAGCGAGAAGATCTTTGTGTAAGACACCCACACCCAACCCCCTCCACCATGGCGACCACGGAGACGCAGACCACGCTGATTCCTGCCCCGGCGGTGGGCGACAACATAATCTCCTCGCTGCCGACGACTCATCCGAATCCGTCCCTCCAGGTGACGGCGGACCACAAAGTCTCGATGGAGGATGCGCCGGTACACGCTCCCGGGCCCGGCGAGGTCCTCTTGCACATAAAGGCGACGGGAATCTGCGGGTACGGGCACTCTTGACGCATCCCAGTCGTAAAGCAACTGCAGACTAATAGTTGCGCAGTTCCGACATGCACTTTTGGAAGACAGGACGCATTGGAACACTGGTGGTGGAGGGCAATTGCATCCTGGGCCACGAGGCGGCCGGCGTCGTCCTCAAATGCGGAGAAGGGGTGACTGATTTTCAAGCTGGTTAGAATCTTATCCACCCACCCATGCCGACCTGCCAAACTGACTGAGCCTCGCAGGTGACCGGGTGGCGGTAGAGCCAGGCGTGCCATGCGACAAGTGCTTCCTCTGCAGGGAAGGCCGCTACAACCTCTGCGAGGACGTGCAGTTCGCGGGCGTCTACCCTTACCACGGCACGATCCAGAGATACAAGGTCCACCCGGCGAAATGGCTCTACAAGTGTGTGCTCCCACTCACCACTCTAAGCCTCCCGTGACTGACCCGGGGCGTCTAGGATCCCCGACAACGTCTCCTTTGAGGAAGCCGCCCTCCTCGAGCCCCTCAGCGTTGTCCTGCACGGAGTCCGCACCGGCGGGTTATCCCTCGGCCGCCCAGCCCTGGTCTGCGGAGCGGGGCCCATCGGCCTCATAGCTCTCGCCGCCGCCCGGGCATCCGGCGCGCACCCGATCGTCATCACAGACGTGGAGCCGAAGAGGCTTGCTTTTGCGAGGGAGCTCGTGCCCGGTTGTATCACGTACCAGGTCGATGTCAAGAGCGGCGCGGAAGAGAATGCCAGCAAGATACGGAGATTGTACGGCGCCGGTACGGACGAGTATCTAGCGCCGCCGACGGTGTTGGAGTGTACGGGTGTCGAGAGCAGCATCTGCACCGCAGCATTCGCGGTCCGTAGGGGCGGAGTCGTCTGCGTCATCGGAGTGGGACGCTCGGTCATGAACAACCTCCCCTTTATGCACATATCGCTCGCCGAGGTAAGCTTCGTCCCCGTCCCTCTTCGCCAGGGCACTGTTGTTAACCAGGGGTAGATCGACCTTCGGTTCATCAACCGGTACAGAGACACGTGGCCAGCAGGCATCGCCTGTCTAAGCGGCGGGATACTGGACTTGAAGAAGTTGATAACGCACAAGTTCCCGTTGGAGAATGCCGTCGATGCGATGAACTTGTGCTCGGATGTAAGTCAGGGGAGCATCAAGATTCAGGTAGTGGACGAGGTTGACGCCCAACTCGCTTAATATCAATACAAAAGGTAAAGGTGGCGTCATTTAGAGTGGCCTAGGCACAGAAGGTGTAAAGCGATATTTAGTGGTTAATTCTCCGCCATGGCTTGACATACTTGTAGATGGGTGCGCCCTCAGGACGAATGAATGTGTTTTTCCTATACGTGTCCCATTGCCCCTGCCTTTCCCCTCCACTAACTGGTGCCACGCCAAGACCGACCCCCGAATCGGGCTCCAGCCAGCCAGAACCTCTCCACGATCCACACCGCCAAGACATAATTACAAAAAAAGACGAAAAAAACACAAAAAGAGAGGGCCGAACGTGGATCGAACACGTGACCTAAGGATAGGTTGCGATCGAATGACTGCAATCCTTCGCTCTACCACTGAGCTATCGACCCGACGCTTCCAGTGTAATAGCTGATTCTATTACAGGGCACTTAGACCTACCTCTCGCCTGGAGCGAGAAAGGTGCGTTTCTCGGTCGAGAATCCCAGAGATATATATAAGCATATATTCGGCAGGGATTCCCTACCTTAACGCCGACAACGCTTAGTGGATATTATCGCCTAGCGTCATGTAAGTACCCAAGTAGAAGTACGTACAACATTACTTGGTATATGAATATACTAGTGTATAACAAAGTATACTATAGTATCTACTACACAAATGGCTATCAGTGAGCACAAACACGTCAGGGTGACGCGTGGCTGTGCCACATCAAGCTAGGCGTAACCTCCTTGAGTTTCTAAGGGATATATGCTGCGCCATCGTCAACATCCAAGCCGCCATGTTTTTGAAAGCATTCGTTACCAACACCGCGATTCGAACGACGTCGCCATTTTTTATATAAACCGACAGCAAAAGGCAAACTAATAATAGTAACAAAAATAATCCCGCCATGGAACAGCCCACTCTTACAAACCCCGCCGTTACAGCCGCCCTCTGCGGGCTCGAGCACGCCGCATGGGACGCCCTCTGCGCCTCAGGCGACAGCCTCCTCCCTCTGCTCTCGAGCAACCCGGTCATGATCTTCCCCGGCGGGAGGACCTTTACCGCATCATCCACGCCGAGTGTCTACGATGCGCTCCGAGCCGACGAGTTTAAGCCGTGGGAGTCCTACAACATGAGTCACGACGAGGTCCTCCGTCTCAGCACGGATAGCGCCATCATCTACTACCGCGTGGAGGCGACCAGGGAGGGGCAGACGTTCAGCGCGGTGTGCTCGAGCGTGTGGGTGCTTGAGAGCGAAGAGCAGGGCGAGACGGGGGGATGGAAAATGGCGAGCCATCAGCAGACACTGATCTGACATTTGAACCGTGGTTCAAGAGGAAAGGGCGGCCTTTACGAGCTTTGCGCGAATACCCTTTAGCTTTTAGACCCCAGACTGTTGCTACGGCAAGGCACAACAATAAGGTGGTTGGTCGATGTTATCTTGCCGTATTGTGCCGGATTAGAGCGCTCCCTGCCGACATAGCACTTGCCAAATACTGGTTTAAAGTACACCTGATGCTATAGGCTACCAATAGGTCCGTATAAAGTTCTTGCAATACGCGATTTCTTGCCGTTCCGTAAGTAAGCACCTAATATATTGGAGCTTGGCGGCACGGACGATGCTCCTTCCCACGGGCATGAAGAAAGCCCACTGCCATGAAGAAAGGAAGACACCACGCCAATCTGGTCACGAAGAGGTTCCATGTCCTCTTCCGGACCTCAGCCGCCCCTGAGTCTTGACTAACGAAACCGAGTCGGCATAAGCAATACCTGAGTCCCCTGAGCAGTGTCTGTGTCCGGCTTGAGCTGGGAGGAGCCCCGCCCGAGCCTCGTCCGAATCTGCCTGAGCCCGCCTCAGCCGACCCAAGACGGTGATTACTTGCAACCCCGGCAAGTTCTGCACATGACTAGTGATTGAAGTGGCATTTTATGGATCCCATTGCACCGCTACTATACAAGCCATGAAGAGAAGAAAGCGGATGCTCTACTCCCGGGAATCCTGAATGTACCAGGCCATGAGACTTCCGGACCAGGCATGGGTTGCCATCCTGGTAGGGACCCGGGAGATCTGAAAAACGTCGCTCTTGTCATCTGCGCCCCTTGAAACATGTGATGAAGTCAACAGATGTTTTCTAGAAGGTCTTAACTTCACCCCATCACGTACTATATCTTACTCGGTCCTTGCGTGTCGACCGCATTCGTTACTGTACGCAAAGACCGCCTAGAGCATTGATCCCCTTAGATTCCCTCTCCATACTCCTACATTGCACCGCAGTTTATTAACTGCAAAAATGCTTTCCGCTTATGCCAACAGGATGTCTAGCTAAGCGCAGAAGTGAGTCAGCACCAGAGGTTCGCTTTCTACCCCAGGAGGCTTTATTGAGGTAAATGACTTGGCCCTCGAATTATGGCATCGGACTACCGTCCCTCTGCTTTTAAGGGGAACGACCTGATCATCCGCTCCGGAGGTCCCAGGGACAGCGTGGGTTGGGGGGGTTTGGGGGGTTGGGGGGGGGGGGGGGGCAATGGGGGTATGTTGAGAGGAGCGTGAAAGCTGTGGGTCTTGGAGACGGTCTGTGTATAACGGTCTTTACAGTTCTGGTTGCAGGAAGCACGGCGTGCGGCGTTGCGGAAGGATCTTGTGGGCAGAGCCACTCTAGGAAACAGCTAGGAGGAACCAAATGGGAAGCGTTCCCATTCGGGCCCAGCTGACTTGATCTTTTTTTCCTTTGGCTATGGGCATCTCCCCTGAAGCAGTTAGCTTCTACCAATTACATTGCTAATGTCGTCAGAGAGATAAGTGAGGCTCTAGTCGTCCTGGTTCGTGCACTGTTGGGGGCAGGCTGCCTTTCAGCCAGACTTCGTTCTTATGGTATACGGAAAGGCCACGATTAACCCTTGACGACGGGATCACGAGTCCGTGGTTTTATTCACGGCTAATACTGTGTGATAGTACAGCAGATATGAAACGACAAAACGTTGTGATCTAGCCCACGCGATTTCTTATATTGGTCCTACCCATGAAAATGGATCTTCTGGTGCGCTCGAGTAATCTTTGTCTCCGCCCCAAATGAACTAGCTTCCTTCCTGGAGGACAAGCAAGGCCTCGATACTGCGTTCACCTATTGGCCCATGCTCAGCGTCGCGAGTTGGCTGGTCGCTTTTGCATGGAACCCGGCGCATCACATGGCGCGCATATGAGTTAGGGTGACCGAGTCCGGCTCCGGCCTGCGCAGTCCATCGGTCGAGTGTCCCACAGAGTCAGGCCGCACCTCGGAGATCCAGTGTACCACAGACGGGTGAGGTTAGCGGTAGATAGTGTCCGATATCGAAGTGAGTTGCAGCTCGGTCCTTGACCTGCAGTGCTTTATTGAAAGATGATTCCCGGATCGGAGGGGCGTTCCGGGGAGGTTTCAAGGGAAAGCAGGTCTGAGGTTCTCATTCCATAATTATGCCTCTCGAGATACCCACGTCCATCCACTCGAACACAGGAGAACTCGTCGACCCTGTGAGCGTGAAGGTCATTATTCTTCGTTACGAGCCAAATTTGACTTCCGAATCTCACTGAAGGACACCATCGCAAAGCGAAAGCGAAAAAAGAGGTCTACCACGCACCAACAGCCTCGCCCAAGATCATCTAGAGACACCGTTCCGCCGCCGGGATAACTCCCCTCCACGTCGCAAACCGGTTACCACACGGCCGGGCTCCGGACCAGTCGAGCCATCCCGGGACCTCCTCACGTCGACCAGGCTCACGAGGCAGGAGCTGAACCTGATTGAGACGCTGCTGGGCTTTCTCTAATTACGAAACTATTGGGCCAGCCCCCGCCATGTCGACAGAGAGGACCGGCATGGCATGGAAGGGGCCGGGGTCGAAGGACGAGCCGGGCGCGACAGCGGTGCAGATCGAAGACCCGCCGCTTGTTGGGGAGCTTATGGATATTGTGAACCTGGAGGAGGGGAGGAGGCTTGGGAGACCTGGGTAAAAATGGCCTAATGAAGATTCATGATAATAGAGTCTTCTGTCCAGTAACGGAGGCTGGCATAAAAGAGGCTGAATCGATGAGTATAGCATGAACTCGACCGGGGACTGAGAGGCTTCCAGCTCGCGTCTTTGATTTTACCAACCCAAAAGATATGGCTTCTATATACGGTCGTCGGACACACTGCGGGTGGAATAGCCATATCCTTGAGAGGGCGTGCTGTGACCTGTATGATTCTGGTATGCTCCCGTCCGCAGCAAAATCGGAGAAGCTCGAGACGATGTGCTCGGCTGAAAGCGCAGTAGGGTATGGCCAAATCGTGGTTAATTCTTAAGAACCGCGACACGAACGGACCGATCTCTCTCACTTTCACATCTCAACCAGGACCTTCAAGGCGCCATGCTCTGCCGCGGCACCAAACGTTTTGTACGCGCTCTCGATCTCGTCGAACCTGAACTCTTAAGAGGGTGTTAGCTTAGCGTGAGGGGCCTGACCAAGCGCATGTGAATTGAGGGTTCTTTCTTACTATGGGTGATCAACTGGCCGGGATCAAGCATTTTGGCTTTTATCAATTCCAGGAGCATTGGCATCGAGACGGTGTCGACCAGCCGAGTAGCAATGGCTGCACGAGATTAGTACATGAGGGCATCTACTGTAAATGGTAGCAGAGATAGGCAATACTGACTGATATTCTTCGACCAGAGTTCCTCGAGGAACAGATTCACCTTGACGCCGTGGACGCCCACGTTGGCCAGGACACCGCCGGGCGCTAAGAGTCTCTGACAGAGCTCAAATGTCTCGGGTATGCCGACCGCCTCGATGACCGTGTCGCAGCCTTTCCCTCCGGTGAGCTCCATGACGGCCGCACTCGGGTCCGCCGCAGAATTGTCCAAGGTAGCATGGGCTCCTATCTCGGAGGCGGCCTTGAGCCGCTTGCCGTCCGTGTCGATCACGATGATCTTGGCCGGAGAGTAAATCCGGGCCGTGAGGAGCGCCGCGATGCCGACTGGTCCGGCGCCGACGATAGCGACCGCAGAGCCGGGCTGGACCCTGCCGTTGAGGACGCCGCACTCGAGCGCCGTGGGGTAGGCGTCACTGAGACTGACAAGCGAGGCCGCGTCGACCCCCTCCGGAACCGCATATAGGCTGCAGTCGCCGTGGGGGATCCGGACATACTCAGCCTGGGTGCCGTCCACCACGTTGCCGAGGATCCAGCCGCCGGTGGTGCAATGAGAAGGCATGCCGCGACGGCAGTACTCGCACGAGGCGCACGACGAGATACACGAGATGATCACGGCGTCGCCCTTTTTGAAACGGAGGACCGAGCCGCCAACCTCGTGGACGACGCCGACGCCCTCGTGCCCGAGGACGCGACCGGGAGCGCACGTCGCCACATCGCCTTTGCAGATGTGGAGGTCAGTTCCACAGACGGAGGTGTGGGTCAGCTTGACGATGACATCGGTCGAGGCCACGATTGTTGGTTCTGGCCGGTCTTGGAGCTCCGCCTTGCCGCCTTGCACATATACTAGGGCTTTCATGATGTTCGCACTGAGGATAACACCAGGTCGGCCTCTAACCGATCGACAGTAGGCAATTAGTTTTCCAAGGAACAAAAAAAAAAAAAAAAAGGGAGTATGTTGGAAGGAAAACTGACGAGGACCTACTGGACCTTCTCCTGATGCTGAAGATTGTCGACTTTATTCAGTCTCCGCTCCATATCACGACTGGCAATGCGAAGCTAACGGCTCAGTGGGGCCGTGGCGCAAAGCCTATTTTTGCAAATCAACCTGTAATAACGCAGATTGTCACGTTCAACCACAGGAGCCGCGCTAGAGGCCATGGATCTAGCAAGTTGCTCTCACACCAGCGGCGCCTGGCGTGCCCGTCGAAGGTTGCCCGCGGGGGACCCAGTGGCGAAACATGACGGTACATGGCCGGCCATGTCCAGGGCTTTAAAGAGAGCGTGAATGTCAGCAGAGCATCGAATGCCCGAGACACGACTTGAGGGGGGAATTTAGGGGGTTAGTTCTGACTCGCGGCAACACATCGACACCCTCAAGGGATACTCGTTACGACTCGTCTCCATGTCATTACGGAAGGGCTCGAGATAAGCCGGGATTTCCTGTTGGCAGTATGCGATGTGTCTCGAAGCAGGAAGCGTTGACGTCATCTCGTACTCTATGCTGGTGTTACACACCAGGTTCCGAACGTCCCGGGTCTCACCCCAACTAGGACAACGTCAACGCAGCCTACTAGTCCTTCCTCGAGCTCTGCACCGCCGTCCTCGCCGCCTCCCTGCCCGGGCCCCCGCCCCGTCCTCCCCTCCGTCTTGGGCACGCGCGGCCACCCCAAGCACGGCGCGCCGTATCACCCCTCCGACAAGCCGCGCCTACGCGGGACGTTCCGGGGCGCCGCGGCGACGAGCCAGCGCGAGGACTCTGGATGGGGACGATGTGGAGCTAATGGGGGCGCTGGCGGGGGCCCGGGTGGGGATCTCCAACTATCGCAAGACGAAGTCTTGTCTTGCAGCGCAAGAGTCATGGCATGGTAAAGAAGGTCGCGGCGCCCCAGCTCTCTTTCGTCGCTGGGATAGACATGGGTCTGTTTCCGCTCCACGTTACGTCTCCCCGAGATGGTGCCATAGTTCTGGCTCTGAATTAGTTGTCTCTGTACAGACAGGATCTAGATACGGAACATGTCTTTTGCTGACCACCGTCACAAGGTATCCCAGAATGCATCGGTGAACATGCCGCTTCCAGTTGGGCAGTTGCTCGAATTGCCGCATCTGCCCAGTCAGCGGGATACTCGACCCAAGCCAGCGCGCGCAAAGTCCGGCGAGAGCAATGGCGGGGTGGGAACATGAAGTAACCACAGCATTGTGGGATATCCGTGTTGCTCATATGGTCTTGGCAACGTTTTCCCCAGCTTATCTTGCTAGCAACCCATCCGCTGTAGAGGAAACAGAACCCGGCGAATACATGGAAGTTGCGAAGGCTGTCTCTCACGCAGTTATATGCATGAGCCAAACTATCCTTAATCCCTATACTAAGTCGTGGAGTTTAGCAGGATACCTTCGAGGGTGAGCCTAGTATGAGCTGACTCTGACCTAGCCTGAGCGAAGTGAGCCTAAGTTGAGCCGAGCCTGAGCCAAGCGTAGCTGAAACGCACACTCCATCATGTGGGCGCGACGTACGGGGGATGATCAGGTTGGCGTTGTATAGGGGTATATATGTATATATCACAACCATTGACAGGCTACTATATAGCTTTACGCGTCATGCGATAATGAGCATCAATAACCAGGCAACTAACACACGTAGTGCCGCGCCGTCGAAACATTGTTACTGGAGATCCGTTAGAAGTTTGTGACATATGGACTGATGATCCTACTTATGACACTCCACACTCAGGCCATGTTTCGTAAACGTTGACTTGATTCAAAACAGGTAAAGCTACATAGCTTCACCGAAATGGCTAGTAAGCTCCTTGCAATCGAGCCCAAAGCTTCTTTCACTCATACTGAAAACCCCGCACATCAACTCTAGGCAAAGAAGAGTTTTCCTCCATCAAGCCCAGCCTGGGTTTCCAACCAGGGGAAAAAGATAACCCCCATTCAATCCACCACCTTGCGCTCGAATGCCAGCGGGGGAGTTAAGCACCGTTGTGGGCAACGACGTTGGGGGTCCCGCTCTTGAGGTTAGAAGCGGCGCCGTTGTGCGCCAGGGACTTGATGCGCGAGGTGATCGCAGAGGGGCTGGTGATGCCCTCCGCGACGGAGAGGTAGACGGCGAGGCCGGCGACGTGGGGGGCGGCCATGGAGGTGCCGCTCAGCGAGGCGGTGGCGCTGCGGGAGCCGATGTAGGTGGAGCGGATGTCCTGGCCGGGGGCGAGGATGTCGACGGCGGAGCCGTAGTTGGAGAAGTCGGTCTCGCGCCACGACGAGTCGATGGCGCCGACGGTGATGGCCTCGGGGGCGGAGGCGGGGGAGCCGTTGGCGGCGCTCTGGTTCTCGTTGCCGGAGGCGACGACGCTGAGGACGCCCGAGTTGTAAGCGGAGCGGACGGCGCTGTTGAAGGCGGCCGAGTAGCCACCACCTGTTCACCAGTGTCAGTATGGACGAAACCTAGCTGCGTCGCTGGGCCGGGGTTCCGGCACGCACCGAGAGACATGTTGACGACGGCGCCGCGGCGGCCCTTGCTGATGGCGTCGTTCACAGCCCAGTTGAAGCCATCGAGGATGATGGCGGTGGACGACTCCCTGCCAATGAAGACCTTGACGTCGATGAGGTTGGTCTTCTTGGCAACGCCGTAGGTCGAGCCGCCAATGGTGCCCGCGACGTGGGTGCCGTGGCCGATGGTGTCGTCAAAGGTGCCGCCGGCGGCGTTGTAGCCGCGGACGGCGCGGCCGCCAAAGTCGGTGTGGGCGATGTTGATGCCGCTGTCGACGACGTAGACGTAGCCGCCGCTGCCGGCAGAGTCGTCGTAGTTGTAGGTGGTGGCGCCGGCACGGTCGCCCGAGAGGGCGGCGAGGCCCCAGGGGGCGTTGGGCTGGCTCTGCACGGCCGAGAGGGTGAAGATCTGGTCCTCCTCGACGTCGGCGACCTGGGAATCGTCAGTATCACGCACTGCGGGGGTGGAGGGGTGTCAGGAGTTCCTACGTCGGGGTTGTTGCGGATCTCCTCGAGAGTGGCCTCGTCGAACTTGCCGGCGTACCCGCGGAAGCCCTCAAAGTCGTACTTGTTCTCGACGCCCGAGAGGTTGGAGCCGTCGGCGCTGCGCTTGTGCACGCTGTTGACCCACGAGAGGTGGGACTCGGCGCCCTCCGGGGTGACGTTGTCCTTGAGGACGACGATGTACTTGCCCGAGACGTCGGGCTTGTCGTCGTCGCGGCGGACGGGGCCGGCGGCGGCGAAGGGCACGAGGGCCGCAAGGAGGAGCGAGAGGTTCTTGAAGGAGACCATCTTGCGAGAGACCAGATAGACCAGAGGTGGTGATGGGGGTTGAGGTGGGTGAGTGTGGTGCAGAGCAAGATTCACGGTCCTCTGGGGAGGTGAGGCCGCATCTTTATACTCGTCGTCGGCCCTGTGGAAGACGAGATATCGAGAGAGAGAGAGAGAGAGAGAGAGAGAGAGAGAGAGAGTGTGTGTGTGTGTGTGTGCGTGTTGGCGTGTGGTTAACCACCTGCCGTAATGCGACGAGGCGCCGCGATGCTAAGATGTCAACCTGCCATCTTCGGCGGCCAAATTTCCTATCCGGGTTACGTCTAGCCCTCTGCTGGCGGCCACCGTCGCATTGCTCCCCGCAAGCCCATGACGCACTCGTTCCTCCGCCCTCCGAGCCTCCAGCTAAACCGACTTCTGGTACCGTCTAATGCACCCATCCCACTGGCGAAACGGGCTTCCAGACACAAGTCCCCCGCATGACAACCCCCTCCAATAGCCAAGACCCTCCAGTCGACTAGCGGTACCTTTTGTCCTGCAGGGGTCCCCCTTCCGCGTGTGGAGATGCCGAGGGCGATCGCCATTCCCACGCTATTCCCGATCGAGCATGACCCTGGCGAGAATGCCACGCTTCCAGAGGGGAAAGGGCCCGTCCGGGGCGGTCCATCTTCCTGATTGGGCGGTACCCCCGGGTCTTTTCCTCGACGGGCGTGGCCGATGACGGGACTCTCAGGGTGGCATGCTACGTTTTTGGCAGGTAGTTTCACGGCATGCTACACCGATAGGAATCCCGGCAAAGCGATGCTAGTGTGTCGGGGGGCTGCTCTGCCGTGAGTGGAGGGGCCCTTCTTCATGAGCCGTCTGCCAATTGCGGGGGCCATCGAGAGATTCCTCGGCAGTCGAGGAGGCTATGACGCCGCTCATGCCAGGGGTTCAGTCTGCCGTGCCAGGCCCCGGCCGAAGGCAGTAATTGGGCACGTTGTCTGCGCGGCGGACATCGGACGAAACCGATGTCAGATGAAGGGGCAGCGTCAACGTGCCATGTCCACCCGCCCTTTCGACATTGCTGGTGGGGTATCCGCGCTCTTGGGTATGATGATCATCATCTCATTAGGAACTCTCCCGATGCCTCTGTTCCCGTACCGAGCCGGATCGACCCCGTTCGCACGCCATCTTCGCCGATTGGCCCGCCCCTTAGCGCGAGCCCTCATCTTTTCCTCCGAGTTCGTGTCCACGACACCTATCCAGGAAGGTGCTATTGCATGTCGCATTACGGTGAGTCTCTGGCGCGTGAAGAAGGGAGGGGGTAAAGGGTCTGAAGGGCTCCCGGGAGGCTATGCTTTGACTCGCGGAACATTTGAGTAGCACGCAATTTTGAATCATGTGCATGCAAGTAGCATTCTGCTGCCGGGATCCCCACAATTATCACATGCCCGCCGGCTGTTGAAGATGCTCCGGCTCCGCCGTCGCGAGGGCCCTCGTGCTCTTATTCGCCAAAGGTTCGTTGGGAGCGGAGCCAGCCTTTCTGCACAGTCGGATGCGGCCGGTGTCCATCCAACTCTGGCCCCTCGTCGTATATGTCTGCGTCATCGTGCCGAGTGTCGAAGCTGTGGGAATGGCGGGTATGCAAGGGCGCGAGCGGGCGCCTGATGAGGAATGTGCAGTAAATACGAGTCTCTCTCTATCACTCCATAGTGGCCGCCGCGCGAGAGAATCCGCATCGAGGCAGGGTCTATTAGACCCCAACTTTCTAGGAGGGCGCATTCCAACTCCACCTCTCTAAGATACGATGTTTTGCAACGTGAGGCTGGGTCGACAAGGTGGATGCCTCTCACTAAAATTCATAGTTGTGATTTCATGAGGGGATGGCATCACAGGCAGGCCGTCACAGGTGATGGACTCGCCTATCGGGCTTTCGACCAAACGCCTGTGTACGATTAAAGTTAAACTCGGCTGCTGTCTTTCAACTTACTACTGCCTCATAGGAACGCAGACCCTGTGAGAGAACAGGTAGCCCCTACTCTGCATTCTACTCTGCATTGCATTTGACGCCATGGAGATTCTCCTCTCTGGACGTAGTCCACGCGGTGGATTTCCAAGGAAGGCGAGATCAGCGGCACGATGTAGGGTAGGGTTACTTATCATTGCATATCTGCGCGCATAAGGTCAAGGGCTAATAGCAATGTAACACGAGTATGCCCCAGAGCGACCCAATGCAGTCACACTCGTATCGACCGACGCCTTGCACGTTTATGATACGGTACCGACCATTCAAAGGGGACGTCAGAAATTGCGGTAGCAAGGGACGCTCTCCGGTAATCGGATTTTTGGTGGTATAGTGCTGGAACAAATTGGTATAAGATCTTCGCTTGTGGGGATTGTGTTTTGATAGCCGGGTCTCCAACATTTAACTGGAGCCCCAGGTATATCCTTCTTCTTGAAGAATTTGATACCCAAAGTGCCATTAACCCGTATTCGAGGCTGGGACCACAGCCGCCTTTCAGCCGAAACGACCCTCGTCGAGACAGAAGCCGCACATAACGAGAGACGGGGCCGACGCTATGATAAGCGAGGAAAGAGAGGTAGAGAGCATCCTTTTTTAGGAGACTGAGACAGGAATAGACGTTGGAATCCGAGACCTGTAATTCGAATGAGAGGGCCAACGTGAAAGTAAACGAACACTCGATGCCAACCTCATCCTATTGAACAAACTTCATCTGCTATGTGACGCGCCCTCCATCCTACACTAAGGCCACGACCCAGTCAGACTGGAGCTCGGGATGGGTTCCGGCTACACTCGTGCCTATGTGCGAGGGTATGAGAGGCGCGTACAGGTATGTTTCCGCCGGTGCCGAGTTGGGAGGGAGCTCGGTGTCGGTCAAGGTCGTCGGGTGGAGGGTGTCCGCGTCACCTCGTCTGTCATTCGTATCATCGTCGCCGTTGTATCCTGCTACTCGCGCACGGATCCGGGTCTCTCGTTCACGGAACCGAATGGCTCAAAGGTAGAGGGCTCGGGGGACGGTAGGTCCGGGGGTGCCTTTTGAGAAGTGCAAGTATCACGACATAGTGGGCACGAGTGGCGACAGGTCTAGCATAACAGGTGAAATTCAGCGGTTTCCCTAACATGTCGAGTGGAATTACTCCTCGCCCTGGGTTTCTTATCGAAACGGGGTCCTCAAAAGAGAGTAAAACGACGCGCGAGGGGAGCGCAGGATTCGGTATGCGGAATGTCTAGGGTATCACGTAGAGGGCTTCGGCTATAGGATGGCATATACCGGGATGCATTTTCTTATTTTTATAATAGCGTTTTACTTGATAAAATAAAAAGACGATAGCCCGGCCGTTAGAGAGGCAAAGAAGGGCGCCGAAAGGCGTGGTGGGGTGGGTGGGCCGCGTCCTGTCAGAGGGCCCAAACAATGATGCGTGGCCGTGGGCGGTGTTGATGGACCACGACGGCGCTCGCCTGTCGTAAATACTTTTGAACTTGCTGGCGCTTGCGTCATCGTATTGCCGGCTTTCATGAGCAGAAACATTGTGCAAGACGGGACACCGCGGCACCTCGTCAATCAGCCGTGTATGCCAGGTAGGGCCCGCCATAGATATACACTCCGGTGATACGGTGGGTTGTCAGATATTCTGGAGGTCTCCAAAGCACACAGAAGCGAGAGACAATCTCAGGGGTTGTTATTGTGACTCTTGGGGTCGAGATTTGATCCTAATGTTGACCTACAGCTTCAGTGCGTACCATGTCTAGTCCGTTGGCAGGAAACCATTGCTTGATGCCGCCTTGATGCCTCGGAACCATATGCTTGCCATCTTCGCATACCCCTCGTCGTTGGGATGCGTCCCGTCCTCGACGAGATCCTGCACAAGAGGGCCATCACCCCCGTGCATATCCACAAAGACGATCTTTTTTCCTTCCGCACCCATGGCCCCCGCAGTTCTCTTGATCTCCTCGTTAAAACCCCTTATCCTCAGATCGATCGCATCATCCCGGTTAACGATTAGGCTAGAGAGAATGATGGTAGAGCCGGGCGAAGCAGACCAGAGGGTCTCTAGGAAACGGCTCAGGCGAAGCCCCGCTTCCTCCGGCTTGTAGTCTTGTATACAGTCATTGGATCCGGCGTTGACGGTGAAGACGTGCGGCTGGTGCTCTTCGGCTGACGCCTTTCCCCGAGGCTCGATCTGGTCGATTCTGAAGCCCCGCCAGCCCTCGTGCTCGTTGTTTGGAAAGTCACCCGCGTGTCGAGAGCCGACGAAGCGGACGTCGAATCCGTTGCTTTGGAGCATCTCGAGGAGCGGCTTCCGGTAGCCGCTTTGGTCTGAAGATCCGACGCCGTGGGTGACCGAGGCGCCTATGGGCATTAGTCTGAAGTGAGGCGAGGACGTAAATGGCGGGCTCGCGGCTAAGACGTCTGTTAGTTTCGCACAGGAGTATAGCGTGGTCGACCGTGTTTGAGGTGAGATGAGAGAGTCCATTGGCAGGATGAGACGTTAATGCCGAGCAGAGTACGTACCGCGTGAGGCGGAATAGGCCGCCCTTTGGCGAAGAACTCCGAGCTTTATTTCTGCCGAAACATGGCGTCGGGGCGCGATTGAACGGCAGAAGTATAGCGGTGATAACATTGCGTTGATGTCTTGCACTTAGCGAAACAGGGGAGCGAGGACAAGTGCTGACGCAAATCAGTGGCGGCTCGCGACGTGGAAAAGCCCATGTACGTCGCTCGGGATGATTTCATTTGGCCGAAGCTGGATGGGGCTACTCCACCTATGACTGGTCGATTATACAACACCCGTTACTATAGCACTAGGCAGTTCGGAGATCGATGTCTACAGTACCGGGTCCTTCGACCACGCACTTGCTTTGGCCCCACCCCCACGCCGACCGCAGTGACGCTGGAGCCCAATACGGACACAGCCCCGTACACTCTCGCCCAGCTTAGTTAGTCAGCAATAGCCCCTATAAGCCCCTCCCAAAGTGCTCTAAGGGCCCAATAACAATAACTATGTCATAGGCTATCTTGACTACGTAAGATTTAGCATTCTGCACCCCTTCAATGGCCTTCTATATGACATTTGCTACAAGTAGGCAATCCCTTCTTTTCAGTGGCTCAATCAATGGGATTGAGGGCACTCGTGGCTGCTGGGGCTCTCGCGACTGGGGCCCGTGGTTGTGGTGGGAAAGTCGGGCTTTAATACGATGTTCTGGATGCCATAGGCCGTATTGTTGAGGTGGGAGGTCTATCGCGAGTGCTAGCTGTTATAGTGTATTGATAGGGGCTGTTGCTGACTAATTTTACCGGGCGTGCGTGTACAGGGCTGTGCGCCTATTGGGCTCCCTGAAAGCCACGAGTGATCCTTCGGCGCCAAGATTACCTGCCAGTACGGTATGGCAGCACGTGGGTTTCATCAGGCGGGCAAGTGAGATTAAAACATTGCACGCGTGTTCGTCTAAAAATTGTCGGTATTTACACAGGATACCACAACCACAACATGGCCGGCGTTTACCTTGCTCGTCGCGAGCGTCAACTAGCTCAGACTTTCGTCACTAATACTTATCCTCCCTACCGCTTACGAAACCGGCTTTCAACATGATCGCCACGCTCGCCGTGCTCTTGGCGAGTCTATCGCTTTCACTCGCCATGTGTCCAAGCACCGAGATCCGCCGAATCCGAAACCCGGTGCACGAGGTCGACTACTCGCCTCCTTACCCACCGGCGGGGGGAGAAGATGCCCCCCGCCTCCTCATCATCGGTGATGTCCACGGCATGCTCGCCGAGCTCGAGGCTCTGCTCGAGAAGGCCGAGTACTCCGCGGAACGTGGCGATCGTGTCATCTTTGCCGGCGACATGATTAACAAGGGGCCGGAGAGCGCCGGGGTACTCGAGTTGGGCATGAGGATCAACGCCTCGAGCGTGAGGGGCAACCACGAGGACAGGGTATTGCGGACATGGGCCGGCGCGGAGATTGCGCGGACGCTCGCCGAGGCCGAGGGTGTGAGCGGGGATGAGGCCGTGTCTGAGTATGAAGGGAGCCTTAGCTCGGACGAACTAGACGCCCTGGAAACGGCGCGCACGTTGAGTCCCGAGCAGCGCGCCTGGGCTGCGTCGTTCCCGCTGGTGCTTCGGCTTGGCGACCTACCCGGACTGGGAGAGTCGGCAGTAGTCCACGCGGGTATGGCCCCTGGACTGAATATCGAGGACCAAGACCCCTGGGCTCTATACAATGTCCGCACGCTTCTGCGCCTCGATGAGGACGGCGAGTTCAGCAACGACACGCACGAAGCGTCGTTCAAGGAGATGGTTGTCGCGAAGCTGAAGGACATGACTCCCGGAACGGAGCCCTCCTCGGAGGAAGTTACGGGAGAAAAGAAGAAGGCGCTCGGACTATACAGCGGCGCCGATGGTGGATTTGTCCCCACGGGTATGAACGACGGCCAGTGGTGGGTCGAGGTCTGGAACGAGGCGGAAAAGAAAAAGCCGGCGAACGAGACCCTCACCCTCGTTTACGGCCACGACTCGAAGCGGGGCATCAAAATTAGGGATTACTCGCTCGGCCTGGACAGCAGGTGTGTGAATGGCGGTAAACTGACGGCCCTAGTCCTCGAGCCTGAGGGCGATGGGTCTCTGAAGCACCACCTCGTGGATGTGGAGTGCGAAGAAGGCGAATGAGGGTGCCGTGGAGCTTCAAGCCATCAATGCCATGAAACCACTAGAAACTAGACCCCTCTGTGGGACTTTTGTAACCGTCCTCCTATCTCTGTTCGGCGTGTCTGCGGTGTCTACGACTTCCCAACGCCTAGCTCTCTTTCCATAATGCCGTCGCCAATGGTCTCCCCGGAGTATCAGTACATGTACCTCCAAGTAACAGCCCTATCGCCCTTGGCCGACAGCTCCTCGGTCGTGAACTGCTCAACCGCGCCCGCCTCCATCTGCCTCTCGCGGCTCGTGTTAATCCGGCGATACGCAAAGACGAGAGTGAGGCCCGCGATGATCCCGAGGACCACGAAGCCCAGCTCCAGCGCGTGTCCCATGATGTACCGGGGTGCATCCTCCTGGCGGTAAAAGTTGGAGGCCATAGCCTGAATACCTTCGTTAGCTATCCAGTCTTCATCAGTATGGTGGGTGCGCGAATTCTTACACCGCCGAGGTTGCCGATGCCGATCTGGACCGCCATGCCCACGCTTCGCTTGTAGCTCCCGGCCAGGTTGTTCGAGAGCCAGGTGATGACGCCGGGGAAGGCCGGGTAGATGGCGCAGGCCGTGATGAAGACCCCGCCGTAGACAACCTTGGGGTTTCCCGTGGATATGCACCTAGTAGCAGAGGTCAGACGGCGACGTCGGCCGGCGGGAAGGCTGGCTTTGTGGGTCCACTTACATGACGAAGCCGACAATCATGACTCCAAGAAGGGGAATGATGAATGGACTCCTCTTTCCGACGCGGTCTGAGCCCCATGCCGATATCACGGCGAGAACCGCGGCTGTGACGTAGATGGGGACAGTCATGAGCTGCGAGGTGCTGCTCGTGTACCCAAGAGTCTTGATGATGGTCGGAAGGAAGAGGCTAATTCCGTAGAGAGGGCAGACAATCTAGCCCGTGTTAGCCGGATCTCAGAACCACGGATACGACGTCTCACTTACGCCCCAGTAGACAAAGATGTTGACCCAGATCTGCCAGTCCTTGAACCCATCCCAGACGTACGACCACTTGAACTCCTCCGCCTCGGGCACTCGCACCACGTCCGGGCGCGCCTTTCCTGGAGCCCCGCTCTGATACTTCAACCGGAACACGACAAACGCGCGCTCCTCTTCCGTCAGGAAACTGGCCGTCTCGGGGAAGTCGTAGAGGGCGAAGAAGGCCCAGACGGCGACGAGGACGGTGACGATGCCCTCGAGGATGAAGATCCAGCGCCAGCCCTCCAGGTTTCCGACGCCGTCCATCTTCGCGATGGCAAAGGCGAGGAGGCCGGAGAAGGCGCCGGCTATGGAGGCTGCGGAGAAGAAGAGGGCGGTGCGGACCTGGATCTCGTGGCGGCAGTACCACATTGTGAGGTAATACTAGGGACCACAGTCAGTTACTGCTGTGAGAAAGGGGGGAGGAGGAGGAGGGGGAGGACGTACGGCGACGCCGGGGAATAACCCCGCCTCCGTCGCGCCGAGAAAGAGGCGGGCGATGAGGAGGCCGTGGTAGTTTTGCACGATTCCCATGAGCGTCATGACGATGCCCCAGGCGACCATGATGGCGGGGAGCCAGATGCTGGGGCGGAACTTCTTGAGGAGCAGGTTCGAGGGGACTTCGAAGGCGGCGTAGGTGAGGAAGAAGACGGTGAGGCACCAGTTGTACTCGTCGCCCGTCATGTTGAGGTCTTCTTGGAGGCCCTCGATCTTTGCATTTCCGATATTACCGCCTAGGAGGGGATCCTGATCAGGCAAGGCCGGTCTCGGCCGGGGCGCGGGGTGTAGTGGACTTACGGTCGAGGAAGGAGAGGAGATAGAGCAAGGCGAGCATTGGGATTAAGCGAAGGTCCATCTATATCGCCTGTTAGAGCGCCGGAAGGAGAATATACGGGTAGCAGTGCTTGAGTACTTGCCTTTCGCAGTATCTTCTTCTCGCTAAGGTGCGAAAAGGACTCGAGCGTCGTCTCTGGTGCTGTGGCGACGGCGTCGATGTGCGCGATCTGCGCCTCTGTGGTATTCCCCGAGGCCAGGACGACGTTGTTGTCGTCCGAGCCGGCCGCTTTTTCCGAGGGTGTAAGCGTGGTCATGGTCAATGTCTGTAGTTTCACGACTCGGTTCCCGTGATGCGGAAGGAGGACAAGAGCACCGGGAGCAGCAAGGATGCGGGGAGGGGGAACAAGGACATATACTCGATCAAGGTCATGACATGTTGATCGTCCCCGGCCCCCGCTGTAATTCCTCTCGTCCTTTCCCTTCCCCACACTTCTCCCCCGCACCGCTAAGATAGGAAGCTCGGAGCCGGTGTGATCGCCCGGGGATTGCCTACGTCGGCTGACTCGACCTCCGCCCTGAAGTCATTGGCCGGAGAGTTTCCCCCGCTTAAGCGCGGGGCCTAGTCTGGTCTCCCCCCGCAAGATGTGGGGTGGAACTAACGCCTCAAAGGGGGAAGGCCTCGGCTAGAAAAAGCTTGGTGGCGCCGTTCGCTATAATCCCGGGATTCCGGAATCCAAGTTTAGGGGCAAATAAGCTCGGCAAGCTGATCACACAGGCTTTACAGTTTTTTTTTTATGCTTCTTATCACCAGTATCGGTATTCTGCTGCGACCTCGAGTTCAATTTCCAGCCATCCCAATCACCCAGCATATACAAACTGACAATCTGCATCCTATGCCCTTTCGTCAAAGAAGGAACAGCGTGACCTGCTCCCCCGTCTCCCGCAGCCTTCTACTCGCTGTCCCCAACAGGAACTTCATGACCGCGCAGGTGACCACCGACATGGCTGAGAAAGACATCATCAGGATCATGACCATGATATACCTCGGCCCATGCGAAGAGGGAAAGAAGTAGGGACTGCAAATGCTCCCCAGTTGGCCGACCACGTGGATGATACCCGTGGAGGCGGCCCTCTTCTCCGGGGTCTGCGAAAGAGTGTTGGATGCCCAGCTGGACACCAGCGTGCTGCTAGCAAGGCAGACCCGATGTAAAGAAACGCAGGAGTGTATCGCGCCGCGCCGTTGAGCGTCGAGACGCTGATGATGAAGCCTATGCAGGCGGCGCCCGTCTAGACGGAGATGTGGAAGCCGCGCTCCTTGCACTTGTCGGAGGAGTAGGCGACGCTAATGGCGATAGCCGCGGCGAGGAGGTAGGGCGAGGGTGATGGTGTTGCCACCGAGTTTGAAGCCCCTTACGATTGTGGGGAAGAAGTTGTTGGTGCCGTAGGCGCTATGGTTGGCGAGGAGCATGAGGGTCTGTTCCGCCCAGTTAGCCTCACCATCCGTACCATACTGGCGAAAACAAGCCTGCATCTATGCACAGGGGGTAGGAGTCTGAGAATGCTTCCAAAGACCCGCATCCGAATATCCCTGGCTGCAAGCTTGAGGCCCATCCTCACGGTGCCCTCGGCCTCGGGCTGAGACACGCGATCGAGCGCCATCCTCTCCACGGCCACCTTTTGCTCCATGTCCGCGAGGATCCATCGACAGACCCCCGACTTTTGCCCGTGGAAGTCAGGCAGGACGAGGGACCCGACGAGCGCCGCGAAGAAGCTCCCCACGCCCTCCATGACGAAGAGCCAATTCCAGCCAGCGGGACTGCGGGCCCCCTATGAGCCGGATAAAACACCAGCGACAATTAGACTCAAGAAGGCGGTCGGGAGGATGAGGCCCTAGTAGAGAATCGCGTACGACGCGCCAGTTCACGCCGGGCGTACCGGCACGTCAAGAGGTACATGGCCCCGGGAAATAGGGCGCCTCTGCGATACCGAGGAGGAAGCGGATGGCGATGAGGCGCCCGTAGTTGGAGACGAGGGCGGTGTACGCCGATATGACGGACCAGAGGGCGGTCCAGGTGGGTAATAAGACGGAGGGTTGGGTGCGTGTGAGGATCATGTTGCTGGGGACCTGCACGAGCATGTAGCTGACGTTTAAGATGGAGACGGCCACGTTGAACTGGTCACCTACGAGGCCGAGGTCCTCTTCGAAGGAGCTCAGGCGGGCCTGTCCGTGTTGTGGGAAAAAGCACCACTTAGCGTGGCGCTCGGCCCTTGGGGGGGTTGACGCAAGGAGGCGACAAAAGAGACGCCGTATCTCGAGGTTGATGACTTGTCTTGGTTGGAGAGTCTGAGGTCGTGGCTTTCGGATGAGAAGTGGAACTTGCTCATGGTGGAGAATCCAAAGGACCTGTTTGGGTGAGGTTCTTGATTGCGCGGGATCGTAAGAATAGGCGTGGCCAATAGAATGGAGACACTAATAAGTATCTGCTATGAGTGTCTATAATACGCCGTGGATAGATGGCCTTTTGTGCATCGCACTTACTCCTTGCCATGGTATCCCTTCGCTCGTCCCTCTGCCTCACGGGCCCAAGATGGAGACCTCATTTCTCGACACGAGTGATATCCTCCTCTTCCCGTGCTTTCTGCCTGCTATACTTAAATCGACGTGGAGCATAAACGCAGGTAAGCGAGATGCGAGCATCACCTACAAGTGTATGGTGAAAAAGGACTAGGATAGGATTTTGGAGTCTAGACTTGGGATCCTCTAACTATTGCACGGGTGATGTCTTACAGTTCGGCATGCATAAATGAACTCTAAGGTTGCTTCGCTGGGTTCCGCAGCCGCTTTACCAATGGCCCCATCTCGGCACCCTCACTCAGCCCCGCGAAGGTCTTTTGATCGATCTCGTACGTACTCCCTTCGCACAGCGCCACTACGTGCTCAATCAGCGACTCCGGCGTGACAACAGCCCCCTCCACGTCTCCCACGAGGATATACCCCGGATTCACCCAGAGATCCCCCTTGAACTGCAGCGTAACGTTGATCCTCGACGCCCTCGTAGATGAAAAAGGGTGACCACTACCCAACATTTTGTGAGGCGGTGTCTGACTTATATCGCAAGTTGTGAATTTGCGCGAGGCGTCGATTGCTGCCCTTTTCGCTATCTTGGTCTAACCTTCCAATGAAACGTCGGTTGTCTTGTTCCGAGTGGATGGTACGTGGAGCTTGGCAGGTCTTGCTTGTTGCTTCCAATCGCCCAGTAAGGGCCTCGAGGTTGGCTGGCTGACATACATAGGACTGTCAATACGATATCTGCCGGTTTGTAACATTCGTCTTGGCAGGGATTTCCCTTATCCTGAGTCCGGAGCACTCCGTCGTGCCAAATGCAGAAGGCGAGCTTCTCCGCGACTGGCACGGAAGCCAAGGATACCCCGCAGACGGGCGTGCCCCAAAGTGGGGTTGGCTCCCATGAGCAGGAATTTGGCACGTCAAGTCATGGTCAGCTCCATCTGGTGTCTTGTATGGCGGTGAACCTGAAGTGAATCATCGGCGGCATCATCTTACGAGACGGTGGCTACGAGTGGCACCGCCTCCCCGGACTCTTTCCCCGCACGTGGAGTGGAAACTGGGGTATTACCCTGGATTCAACTCGTGGCCTCGGCCAGCTAGTAGTGGCCGTAGATGGGTTGGAGGAGGTTGATCCTTTGAGACCAGGGCGGGGTGCTCCCGACACGACGCTGTGTATCTCACAACGCTGGATTGTCTAAGTGCTTATCTGGTTCTGGGGACGGGGTTGATGTCATTGACCTGAAGAGTGGCCTTGCGATAGGAAGTATCCGCTTCGGGGGAGAGGAGAACTCGGCGGTCAGCCTCCTATTTGGGGAATATGAGCTGTGGATAGTGGGACGTGGCGGCGTGTGGCATGTAAGCGACATCGAGGAGAGGTTGGGCAGAGCGTGGTAAGAAGAGCCTGTATACTGTGCAAAGACTCATTCGCTCTTGGTGTATATGAGCTGCTAGTACTCCGTAGAAGACATGTCATATCCATCATTCAGGCCCACTTGCCAAGCAACGCCATGATTCCAGCCCCAACGCACATACACGAAAAGCCTGCCAATGTCATATTGATCCCTGCGCGCTTCATCTCGGCATTAAACATGAAGTCCCGCGCCACAAGCTCAACCAGCCCCGTGTAGATCAGTATTCCCGCCGATATCGAGTCGAAAACGCCATTCACAATCATGGTCTTGTTGCTCTCCGGCTTCAGCGTCTCCCTCACACCAATGCCGACAGCAATGGCAATCGGCGTCGAGATGGAAAAGGCGATGCCAAGAACATAGGGCAGCCAGCCCCTCCCGCGAGGCCAGTCGGCCGTTGCGAGGCGGGAGCCAAGACCGAGGCCCTCGAAGGTTTGGTGAAAGACAAGGACGATGTAGAGGATTACAAACTCGTCGCCTGCGACTGCGAGGGTGAGGCCGATGAAGACGGAGTGGAATATGACGCCGAATTCAAGGATGAACAGGGCGGTCATCTGCGCAGCGAGGGACTGGTCGTTGACGTGCGAGGATAGTTGATCAACAGAGGTCTCGGTTGCTTTATCAGCTGTCAGTTTCTTCTTTCAGAACTTGAGAATAGTGACGAAGGCAAACGTACTTGCAGCAGCCTCCAGGTCCTGCTTCTGCCCCGACTCTTTGATCATATCCATGGCCGGATCATGTCCCCCGGCCCCGTGCATTGCCCCAACGGCAAAGTGGTCCAACAACAACTCAGCCAAGAACATGACAAAAACAGTCATGAGACAGATCCCCTCGGCCCAATCATACTGCGTGATCGGACTGCCCTCATCCAGACACGGAGACGACAAGGCCTCGACCGCCGGTGCGAGGAGATGTATAAACGCCGTGGCAATGATGACGCCCGAGCCAAAGAACTTTGCGAGGAAGAAGGCGAGCTTCGGGACGCGGACGCGGGAACGGGCGACGATGACGGGAGTGATGCTGCCGAGGAGGGACCCGACTAGGATGACGAAGATGGAGGATATACGGAGGCCGAGGCGGCCGTCGTACTCGTTGCCGCCGCCGCATTCGACGGTCACGGTGAAGCTCTCCACCTCACGGCGGGCTAAGAGAGCCCCGTTGGCGGCAGAAGTCTCGTCAAAGTCCATGGCGCGTCTCTGTTAACCAATGGAGATATGGCTATAGAATGGAAGCGTGATGATCATGGTTTTCAACACAAAAGACCGCGGCGCAGATGAAGCCCATCTTAACTGCAAAATCCGCATCGTGTCCCCAAGGACCCTGATGGCCTGTACGGGGCCCAAACCGGCTTGTCCTAGTGTTGAAAAGTCTGCCGACTTTCCGGGCCTAAGTGTAGTGTGGCTTTGCTGCAGAGTTTAGGCGCGGGTTTTACACGGCGTCGAAAAGTCGATGCCGCATTTCCGGGAACTAGTTGCAGGATATCGCGCGCTAGGGCCTTAGCGTGCCGGTTTTTCCGGGCCTGACGCGTACGACTGTACGACGCTGGGCATGGTATCGGGCGACGGGTTCCACACTAGGAGCCCCGCGAAGGCAAGGCGTGCTTCTAGGGCGGGTAGGGCGAGGAGGCGACCATTCAGCGAGGTGATTATCCGACTTGAGGCGCCACAGCCGCCACAGCTTATTAGTTGACGTGCGGATCTCTGATCAACCCGAACCCAGAACGGCAGTAGCATGGCAGCAGTAGCATTTGGGGGAATATGTAAGAGACAAAGGGACTGTTTTTTATCAGAATTCGCGGTGGATTAGGTGTTGTTGGGTCTCTGCCATGCGAGACACCTCTCTTATCTTGTCAACTTCGGTTAGAGATGTCTGTGGGACCGAGGCAAGCAAATGTATCCCATTTGGCTTACGCTGACAGGCCAAAGGGGTTCCCCACGGCCTAATTGGGCTCTTACCATTGATAAGGGTGGCCCGATCTCATAGTCGCAGAGCTCTTGTGAATGGATGGCGGGCAACTCTTGCCCCGGCAGTTACATCCGACCGGCTGTCTATGCAGACGTTGTAAAGGTTGATAAGGGAGAAGGGGAGCATGGCAAGCAGAATGGGCGATAGTGCCACATCTTGGGGAGATGGATGGGGCTCAGGTAATCAAGGACGGTTTCCCGGAAGCCGAGGGGGCATCAATACATACGCGGATTCAGGGATTCAGGTTCTTCTCTCGAGTCTACTACTTGATCTGACTCTAGAACTCTGCGCCATTCAAAACAGCACTCACAACAGTCGCTGAGTCTATCCTCCATGATGTAGGGTATCAATCGACATGTTGCAAGTAACACGGTCCTAAACATCACCCGCCCTTCCACTGTCCTGCGCACTGGCACTCTAGCGCCATCTCTCTGGATCTCCAGATTACATGGCTTATTTAGAGCCTTCAATGGTCTTATGAAACTTGTAGTAGACAACGCTTTCCCTTGGGCGCCAGTAGGAAATAAATCGCCTCTTCCATATCTCGGTCCGACATTCCCTCAAGACCGGACACCCTGGCATCGGGGAACGCGCGGAAAAAGAGTGCCACTGCCAGGCGCAGCTCCATCTTGGCCAAGTGCATTCCTATGCAAACTATCCATTCAAAGGTCATTAGCCTTTCCACAGGTTCAGTTCATAATAGTTTGTGTGGCTGTACTTTTGAGAGAAGAGGTACACTCACCGCGAGACCCTCCACCAAAGTGCATCGAGTAGTCCTTCATCGCCCTTGTTGGCGCAGCCCAGCGTGACGGATCAAACATCTCGGGCTGCGGGAACACCGCGGGGTCCCGATGCAAAGTATACGCCTGCGTTGTGACAGTCGAGCCGCCCGGCATCCAGTACCCCGCTAGCTCCGCTCCGCCGCGCGGGACCAGGCGCGGGAGGCCGGACGGCGCGGCGGCATAGAGGCGCAGTGTCTCTTCGATGACCTGGTTTAGGTACGGCAGCGGCTTGAGCATCGAATCATCGAAGTCATCGGGTAAGGCCCTTAGTTCCCCCGCTAGCTTGTTGCGTATGGTGTCGTCGCGACAAACGCTCCAGACGAGGTATGTGAGTGAGTTTGACGTCGTGTCGCTCCCCGCAACGATGAACGAGCGTGCTTCGCTCAGGATCTCCCAGTCGGACAGTCCCTCCTCGCCGGCCTGGTAGAGCTTCCGGAAGAGCGTCACGGGGGTGTTGTCCGGGTTTTCGGCCACAAGGCGCTTGTACCGCGCGAGGGACTGCTCACCGTAGCTCTTCGTTCGCAGAACAGTCTTTTGGGCGTCGCGGAAGAAGGGGAGGGGAAGGAAACTGGACAGCGCGTGGAGCCAGGGGAAGGAGGATCTCATGACTGCATGCTTGGCTACGCTTTCAAGGTCGGTGATGTATTGGTTTTTCTGCGGTGGTGGTGTTAGTGTTTCTGGTTGAGCCTCAAGCTGGCGTCTCGCATCCTGTCAACCTGGGGTCAGATTTACCTTCCCGATCTCGAGCATGCGGAACGACTCCCCAAAGCTCAGTTCGCCAATGACGTCCGTGCTATAAAACAAGAACCACTTGAAAACATCCGCGGCGCCCCGAGTATCCATCTCCTCGCGTATCCTCTGGACGGCGAGTGAGGCCTTGCTCCTGACGGTGGGCTCAAGTGTCTTGATGGATGACTCCGAAAAGGGCATGGATAAGAGCCGGCGGCGATGACGGTGAAATTCGGGATCAGTGGCGCTGAAGAGACTCTGTTGGGTTCTTCCGGTGAGCATCGTATAGAACGACGACTTTAGATACCCACCCTTGACGGAGTGGATCGTGCGGACGGCCTGGATCTCTGATATGTCGACCTCTTCGGGCTTCGTTCGGACGATGGGGCCTTTGGACTGGATGGTTAGCAGAGGCGAATGAGAATGGGATCCCGTGGCCATTTGTGATTAGGTGGCGGAAGAACGTGCCATATTTCCCATGTAGCCAGTGGACGTAAGGAGCGCCCTGGCCGGTCATGCGGTGATACTTTAGAACGGCGTCGGTCCAGAGAGAGTACCACGGTCCGGGAATTTTCGCAAAGGGGGAGCTCAGAGTGCGATAGGCATTCTGTGTAAAGACCCTGTTAGCTGGGGCTAGACCAGTGCCAACGGAACTATACCAAAGGCGACAGGCTCCGTACGTAGAGGAGTGCACACGCTATGGCGATGGCGGGTAGGAAGAAGCAGTAATTTCCCATGGCAAGCTCTGGTTTAGACGCCATCGTCCCTCATTCCCAGAACAGCGAGTAAAACGCACGATACAAGAGAATGTGTAAACTTGTACAATGCGAGGGGTGAGGGGTGAGGGACGAGGTGCATTATTATGTCGAAAAGCTGCATATTTCTGTCCCCAGCAATGTCGGCGGGAACGTGCCGACCGCCGATCTTTCAGCGCGCTCAATCACGTTGACCTGCATCTTCGTGTTCCTCTCCCGCCCGAGTCAAGTAGCGATCAGCAGCACGTGACTCAACTGGCATATCATTGGATTGATGAAGAGCTGCTCATACAAGTCCCCTGACTGCTATCGGCGCAGACGGCACGTTCCGACGTGGAGAGATCGGACGTCTTGCAATTGACGGATCCGGTAAGTGCCGAAGCGCCGAGATCCAAAGACGACCTGACCGTGGCTATGCACCAGGGGCAAGGGCAACAGTCAATCATAGTCTACTGCGTCGACTCCTTTTGTTACAAGCTTAATCATACCATCCATCTTTCGGTTCTGACATCCCCACATCTGCTAGTCATGGAGATGTTTATGAAGTAGTAGGGTTGTCTTCAGATAACGGAAAGCAACCGGACCGTCTGTCCGATCACCCAGTTTGGTCGCTCGCTTCGTTCTAATAGCCATCTTAAAAATCTTCGTGGTTTAGACTAGGACATCGTGACTATTGCTACTTGGTAAGATGTAAATCTTGAGTATTGTTAGTATCCGTGTCGATGGCTGCGACTCTCCCTTCTCGTGGCCTTGAGCCTGCAGCCGAGGAAATGGAGGCAAGTATATGAGGGGACCGGAGAATCTTGGACGCGTGGCTACGGAAGTCGAGGGGTAGTTTGTGCGTATCATACCATAAGAGTATAGGATACTACAATCGCGTGATAGGGTTGACTGCCTGAGGTCAATATTCCTCAGGACCTCTCATCAAGATCATTCTCCATGGCTTCGCTAATTACTCAGCACGGTGTGGTCATCATCGGCGTTAGTTCTTCTGGGAAATTTCCATTGCGGTCACCAAGCCGTCGTGGCATCCTTGATGTAAGCGACGCGGATCGGATATTTATGCTTGATCTCATTTCTGCAAGACGTCCAGCCGTCAGTCGGTGCCATAAGTCTTCGCCAGGGTTATAAACACGTCTCCTTCCTTCAGTCAATGCTGCGTCCTGTAATGACGCTCCAGGGTCTCCAGGAATGTCATCCTATGCTCACCATGTCGGTTCTCTTCTCACGGTGGAGTCTACCGAAGGCTTTGTGCATTCGTCTGGCCTTCGAGGAACAATATGTCGTCAGATGCCGCTTTACAGTCCCTTGTTATGAAGATGTGAGCTTAAAGACAAGCTCCGAGTATCCCAACCACGTGCATATGGACAGCTCTACAGGCTGAGCGCGGGGATTGAGGAGAGCGTCATGGGGAGGAACGGATGACAAAGTCCAAGAAGGAAAAGGAACGATCAGAAAAAGGTCGAGATCCAACAAGGTACATTACCTCGAGCAGAGTGATGTGTAAAATAACGCGTTATTATACGATACGCCTAGGGAGGGTAGATGAAGCACTTTGTACTCCAATGCCTCCACACAGTTGCATACACTATATATATCCAGACAGGCAGAGATGAAGAGAGCGATATAATTATCGGAACATATGAAACGGGCATTAGAAAGACCTGGAGATCAGCACGTCCGCCAGTACCCTATATCATACCAGGGGTGTTGACCGAGTTGCAAGCTCGTTCTGTTTTGCGTCTGACATACTAGGCACGGAGGGTTATACCATCGAGCTTGATTCGATCCCATGACTTTGGAAAAGCGAACCCCCCTACGGAAGCCAGCCACGGTAAACGCTCGTTATAAGCCGCATTAAACTCATCAACCCTATCCGCGCCTGAACCTTGTAGTCCAAGCGCTAAAGATTCACGAGTACAGATTAATCACGGCGCTGACTTTTCAAGTTCCTTCTGGCTCTCGATAATCCGCGAAGAGAGTGTAGTCGCCACCAAAGACAATGCCAGCAGCGATGAAATTGTAGGCCAAGGCGTAGCTGCAGTTTGTACCACTCGGGAAGCAGGACTGAGGGTGAGGAGGAGTACGGGAATCAGCCTCTTGAGATTTATGGTGGGCGAGCAAATGAGACTTTTAGTGGTATGAAAACTATGGTAACACACAATCGAGGAAGGGTGTGGGGAGACTCGGTGGTTTTATGCACAACAGGACTACGACGCTATGTACGTCCGCCATCCAATATTTGTCTTTAGGTAGCTTCTTAGGGTTCCAGCACATGTTGCAACACCTTTGTTGGAGACCTCATGTCGAATCGAAATGCGATCGCCGTGATGATCAATGATCATTCAGGAACGCAGACGGCGTTGGTCCCATGCGTACACGGCACAGCACAAAGTGTCAACAATACTACGGACCCTGGTAGCTACCTGTGTCCAAGATTGGAAGGTGGGGGTATTCCGAGCTCTGGAATGGAGGAAAAGGCTCGCACCAACTTGCAGCGACCGCTAAGTAGAGATCTGATGACATAGGGCTGTCCCCGTGCGGGGTCTCTGTTGCACATAAGCAACATGTGAAGAGTTCTTGCGGCGAACGGCCGCCGATATCGGGTCATATCCTGCATATTGCACGGCATACGTCACTAGAGGTACGCTGAGGAACGGGAGGGAACGGGGCGGTTATTGACACATGAGCCCATGCGCTTCCCAGTCCCCGGCGTTGTATTGGGGGTAGACTTTAAAGAGCCATTCTCGAGCCATATCCGAACACGGAACGAAAAAGAAACAAGAACTTGAGAGGAAAATTCAGGCAGGGGCAGAGGAGTCGAAGGCCACGGAACAGAGCGAGGGGCTGCACGAACCCCCTAATATGGACTGCTCCGGCTTATCAATCGACAGTTGCGAGGAGACATTGCATGAGGTAATCTGAACCCGATGATGGGTATGGGGCGCTTAAGTGACCTGCGTCGGCTGGAACCCGTGTCTGTGGGAATGCGGCAAATCAGGAATAAGGGTCCGAATGGAAGGGGCCAAGGACTCGGTGAGTATCATTGGCCGGAGGTGGTGAGGTTGGAAGGATCGGCCCGATCAGCGTGCTTTGACCCCCTCTTGTCGATCCTTGGCGTCGGGGGGAAGATCCCTTCGATTTGCTGATCCTTTTCTTCGCTCTGTTCGTCGAGGCTGGCACGCATGAAAGGGGTGGCCTGGCGCGGCACAAACTAGGCAGTCAACATCGAAACCGCTCCACGAAATGTACGTCTAATACAGAGAAAAACGAAGAAAACTGGTGACGGGGGGTGCAGTCGCGCCGATGGCGAGTGCGGGTGTGTGACGGACAACACACCTAATCGGTCGAAATGACACCGAGGTTGGGCTCCGGGCAAGTCGCGGATGCGGAAGAGGCTATCTTCCTTTTGGGGACCCCCGGAATAGGGCCTCGTTTCAAATCCGGAAAGATGCCAGAAGCATCCGGGACCAGGGGCATGTTGTCTATGGTGCGGAACAACGGGGTGGCGGCCAGGATCACGCTTCAGTTCGAGTTCTTTCGGTACATCAAGGCGCGAATGCGACGCTCCTCGAGACGAACGTGCGAGGGGCCAGCGGGTGAATAGTCGGGGGAACCGGGCCCGGGCTGGATGGAACTTTTGCGACATTGCATGTAACGTGGTGTCCGTCCGGACTGTCCTGTTCCGGGGTAGCTTGCGGGGCGTTCCCTGGAGTTTTGGCTTTCACGCTACTCTCGCGCTAATAGGCCAGGTCTGGGGTAGTTGCGGGGTCTCCAGGATCACCCCCGGGGGGAAGATGGGGTGGACAGGCTTGCCCGATCCAAGCGCTAGGTCAGACTGTGCCGGGGAATCCACGCAAAATGGGGTATTGGCTTGTGCGATTCAAGCGCTAATAGGCCGGACGCCACGGCCCGGGGAAGCTGTGAGCGTGCTTGGCGAGCCGGGGCTCTGATAGGCGCGTCTAAGACGATGATACGACGCCGAATGCCTGAATACTACTCTAATACAGCTTGTACTCGCACAAGCTGGACCCGAGCGCGATTCGAGAGTGAAAGATCCAGAGCTTTAAAAGGATCCGTATCGCGCTCGAGAACCCCACTGCGAGCCTTGCTCGGTAACCCGCCTTTTCTTGTCTTCTCACTCAGGCGCGAATTGTATTGCTCTCTGAGGCACGGCCACTAGTCAACATGGCTGACAACGTCGAGATGGGCTACGGCGGCGACGAGAAGGTCAAGAGGAACGACACCGAGGGCGACGACAGTTATGAGCTTAGCCAAAAGCAAAAGACGATGGCCGACTTCAGGGCCGAGGCCATCGATGCTGAGAACGTGGAGCTGAACATGACGGTGCTCGAGGCCGTCCGGGCGTACCCCATGGCCTCGCTGTGGGCCTTCGTCATGTCCTGCACTATTGTAAGCTGGCTGTCCGACACTTGTCTCAGCCTTTACAGCTCTGGATTCCCGCGAGCTAACCCTGCTCTTCTAGATAATGGAGTCTTATTGCGTCTTCCTGATGGGCAACTTCATCGCCCTGCCCGCGTTCGCTAGGGATTTCGGCATCTTGCATAACGACGAGTGGGTCATCGAGACCAAGTGGCAATTTGCCCTCCAGATGGGCGGGCCGCTCGGCGCCTTAATCGGTGTCCTCCTCGCCGGACCCATTACGAGCAAGATCGGATACCGCTGGGCGACCATCGGCGCCCTCATGACTCTCAACGCCTTCATCTTTGTCTTTTACTTCGGCAACTCGCTGCCCGTCATGCTGGTGTCGCAGCTTCTCGAGGGCCTGCCGTGGGGCATCTTCATCGCCAATTCCCCAGCGTACTGCAGCGAGATTGTGCCGATTAAGCTGAGGGCGCCTTGCACGCAGATGTTGCAGATGTTCTGGGCTATTGGCGCCATCATTGTCGGCGCCGTCACTTATGTCTACAACCAGCAGATGCATGAGTCCGCCTATAGGTACGTCCTTGTCCACACACGAAAAGCGAGTTTCCTCCACTGACGCAGAGGCAACCAGGATCCCCATTGCGCTCCAGTGGATGTTCCCAACCCCGCTCGCCATCCTCATGTACATCGCTCCCGAGTCGCCTTGGTGGCTTGTCCGGCAAGGGCGCCTCGAAGATGCGGAGAAGGCCGTCGAGCGCCTCGGGCGCACATCCGTGGTCAAGAACCTCAAGGAGTCTGTCGCCATGATGCGCCGGACCATTGATCTCGAGAAGACCGAGAAGGAGCCCAGTCTCATTGAGCTGTGGAAGGGCACTGATCGCTACCGCACCCTCATCGTGTGTGGTGTGTACGCGGCACAGAACCTTACCGGCAACCTGATTGCCAACCAGGCCGTCTACTTCTTCGAGCAGGCTGGTGTCGACACACACATGGCGTTCGCGCTGGGTCTCATCACCTCGGCCCTCCAGACCGTCATGGTCATGCTCTCGTGGATCCTCACTTCGTACATGGGCCGGCGTACCATCTACGTCTGGGGCACGTTAATCAACACCGTCTTCCTCATCGCTCTTGGCATTGCAGGCTCCGTCGGTACGTCTGACCCGGCGTCGCTGGCGCAGGCGTCCCTTGGCCTCATCGTCTCCGTCCTATTTACCCTGGGACCTGCGCCCGCTTCGTGGGTCATCATCGGAGAGACGTCGTCCATCCGCCTCAGGCCCCTGACGACTGGTGTCGGACGAGCTTGCTACTACATGGTCAACATTCCCTGTATCATGGCATCTAGCTTCATGCTTAACCCGACGGTAAGATCGAGTCTCCCCCTGCCTCCCGCCATGTGGGCCATTGCTGACAATGATGTAGCACGGAAACCTGGGCGGCAAGTGCGGCTACATCTGGGCCGCCACTGGTTTCATTTGCTTCGTCATGTCGTACTTCTATATCCCCGAGATGAAGGGCAGGTCGTACCGCGAGATCGACATCATGTTCAACCGCAAGATCCCGGCTCGCCAGTGGAAGAAGACGGTTATCGATGTGCAGGACGACGACTAGGTGCAGCAGCGGTGCGGAGGGCTCCTTGGTTCGAGATTTTTAGGCTGCGGCCTGAGAAGGGTTTCATATGTTTAGGGGTTGCATTCATATATTCCGTTGGACGAGCAGTCCTCCGTCGAACCTTACAATATACGACTCACAATTTTTTTGCAAGAGCATAGCCCGGCTCAGACATATTACTTGTGACACCTGAGGTAGGCAATACTTTTGATGATACTAGTCATTGATAGTCCTTGCAACAGGTAGACGGACTTGCCGTGTTGGGAGAAAGTGGCGATGCACGTAGTTTGCGACGTACCAGCTGCCCGAGAGACTTCCCTCGTGAAGTTGGGTGTGTTAACGGACAGGTTATGGTTCCGTGGTAAAACTTGATGTGTAGCCCCGGCGAGGATTCCATGAGCTGATGAGCGGCTGGGGAAAGACGTGGGAGCAGTGCCCAATACACCGGATACCCCATGTAGTTATCGCCAAATATATGTGGAAACAGATATTTAACGGTAAAATTCATCGGCATTCTATGATACGGAGTAATGCACCAGATAACTTCGGATTCTCAAACATTGTCTGTGTAGGTTGTTTCCCTCAACATTCTTTAGCAGGTTTCCTTAGACCCATGAATATTGACGGTGTCTTGCTAGCTCAAAAACGATGTGGGAAGGACATATTTCGAAAGTCAAGTATTACTAGGCAAAATCTGTTAATGTATTAGTAACAGGGATTACTACCCGCTGCTGTTTTAACAAATAGCAAGTGCTAGCTCCCTGTCAAGCTGGATACTACTACATATCTACTGTCTGGATGCCGATATCAGCGTGAGAACCATGTGGACTGGATGGAGTAGGCGATGATGTTGGCGGTGCCATAAGGGTGTAATTTACAGTTCGAAAAGTAACAACGTCGGGATAGCTCAGCTGGGAGAGCGTTCGACTGAAGCCAGACTTCAGCTTGATTTCGAAAGGTCGGGTGTTCGATCCACCCTCACGACATTATTTTTTTATCTTGGCGATCTTGAGCCAGATTATCCGCGTGTATCTTCTTTTCCTTTTGATTCCTATTGATAGCGCTAGGTGAAAAGAAAAGGGGGGAACAGAAAAGAAGAACGAGAAGAAAAGCCAGTTAGTTGGTTAGTATGTCCGCGTCCCGCACTCCCTATTGCGGCAGCCATCTTCCAGCTTTAATCAAACACACCCTCGGAATGGGCACGCCTCTAAGCGGCAGCAACTTACCATGATACTCGTGTTTGTTTACAATATGTATCGTTGTTGAACGTTAGAGGTTTATCTGCCTATATACTACCCCCGGCAAGCTATATTTCGCGAGCATCTTGTCGAGGACTGGGTACTTCTGCCTCGCGTCTGGCTAGATGCGTTGCATACAAACTACATAACTTCATCGCCGGATGTATGCAGGGGGTATAAACTAACGAAGCAGGTGATAATATTACAGTAATGTACATTGTATAGGTCAACAAGCGATCCACTCGGGTGACGTGTCTTTCCTCCTCGCCTCAGCGATATAACTGGAGACTCCGACGCTGTCATGGCCTTTAGTATAGTGCATGTGATCAAGGTTGACAGGCTGGAGGGAAGGAGGCGGCCCTTTGTACTAGAGGGATATCCACCTAGTGTATTCCTTCCCCGATGTTGCGGTGTACTTTATGATCGCCAGCCACCCCGAGCTAGTGCCGTCACTGCCTGCGAGAGAATCGACCCCGGCGTATTAGAGACTTAAGCATGGTGGGCCTCGAACACGGCTGTTTGGACCTGGAACACCTCATAGTGGCCGCCTCGGGCGCCTCCTTCCGTATTCCGCCGCCCCAGGGGCAGTTATCAAGAAGCGTCTTCCTCGCTGGCGCCGCCCGCCTAGCTATTGCGCTCAACATCTGTACCCGTGCAACTCTGGCCATATTGTCATAGCCGTAAGAGGAAACACCCCCCTTCCCCCCCCCAAAAAAAAAAAAAAAGCCCTAGCCCCGGCCTATCCCTGATGGTGCCGGGAAAGTGGCACAAGCATGGCATAATGAAATACTCAGTAGACGCCCAGGTGCGTCGTATATCCCGCTTTCCATGTTCCTATGAGACGAAATGAGTCTTTCAACGAAAGGTTAGCTAACCAATAGACCTTTGGGACAGGCTCTCCTTTTGCGTATCGACGTTCCTAAGGGGGCGTGCTGAGCTACCCTAACCCTGTGTAAGCCTTCGGGACAGCTCGGCTAACAGCAGGAGTAGCACTAGTGGGTTAGTGGTAAACTTAGTCGTTGCCACCATCGTAGTATCGACTAGCCCCCGGTTCGATTCCGGGCTGGTGCATCTTTTTGGCTTCCGAGGGTACCGATTAGGATGTATGTCCTTTTTTGGTCTCCATGGTGCCTTCGGAAGCATCTGGCGCAGATTCCAAAGCCGCGGAAGGATTAACTGGCGTTTTCGAGACGGAGGCGTTGTCATCTTCATAGTGCTCGTAGTTGCCTGGGGATGTCTTTTCTGAGTCAACAATCTCGACGGTATGTAGTCTCGTGCGGGAGGCAAAAGTGAAGTGAGAGTCGATTTGTTCTATCCAGGCCTACCAGACTGGAAGGCAGATCTAGCTCAAGGTGCGAGCAAAGGATCTCCATGGGGAACGGAGAATGGAAATATACAGTATTTCAATCAGTGTGGCTTTCTCCAAATTGTTGGGGTCTACAGTGGGGAGATCGGGCCTAGAAGGGTAAAGATGAGGATGGCTCCGTGTTAGAGGGCCGAAGACAGATCCTGTTCATAGGCTCGGTCAAGACGAAGTCTCGTTCCTCTGGCACCTATGCTGGACTCGGGTCGGTTGGTATGCTCTGCGTACGTAGGTCTACGCACCACGCATATGTGAGGCGGAACCACACCCTCCGTGCCGGCCACCCCGAAACTTCGTTCCCCCTTCCCCCGCAACCCAACTGGCAGGTTGTGGGGCGTGAATGTGGAGAAGCCCTATCTTGAGTTGCGCTAACATGTGGCTGCTCGATACGGGGCTTACGAACAAGTGTCCTTTCATGAATAGGTGTAAGGATCATCTACCTCGTATCACCAATAGTCCCACTGCGGTCACTCTATATTGTGATGTTGTGGCGAGCAAGGATCCATGCTGCGTCCGTTTAACCAAGAGTTGGACGGATGAGCCCTTTCCGTGTTGCTTATAGCTGGGAAAACAAGGCCTTGCGACTTCTTGCTCCGCATTACTGCCAAATGGCCATTCAGCCTTCGCATGCCCTCGTCGTAATTGATGCATCGGATGCATGAACCGCGATGCGATAGTGGTTGGTGCGCCAAAGTAACGACCGGAGAGCCCGAAAAAAAAAGGTCCACAGGCCAACCGCCCGAACTTGATCAAGTCACAGGTCTCATCTCGCTGTGATGTGGATAGGCTAGCCTAGTTGATGTGTGTGCAACACGAATAATTGTTGATCAGTCTCCCGCTATTGTGAATGGGAAGAGCGCATTTTTATATTATTCGACACTCATAAATAAGCCGGGCGTACGTTGGAACCCCTTAGTCTACATTCATTTGACGGTCTGGATACTTTTACACTCTCGCCTGTAGACGTTTTGCTGCCATCCAAAGGGCTAAAACTTTCTTTGAGGAAGAAGAATGCATGTCTTCCGCCGCCCACAAGACCCTTTTCCACTTTGCCAAAGTTTTCCCACACAGCCACGCATTGTGAACAGCACACCCGGAACGATGTCTTGTGCATGACGCAGATACCTGTCGCTCTATGAGGTGCAAAAGTCAGTTTTACAACCCACGTGGCGGCTTGCCTGTACCAGTCAAAAGGCGGTTTCACCGCAGCAATGAATTCAGGGGTTAAGACTGGCGTTATATCCCGATTACGGCTGGGTATGTTGGCAAACGTGACTGTCAGATTCGAACTCGAGTTTTATTTCCCTTGACCAGCCTGATGATATTGATCTAAAACGAGCCTCTGGCAGTCAACAAACCGATGGCGATTACGTCTCGACTCGACACGGCAGTTGAGACACTCTGTGTGAGAGTGTATGGTGAACGAGTTTTCACCATTTGATATCAGGAAATCTTATCCTGTACGATATATATCGCGCCGGTATGGTCGTGATCGCTTTAAAGATCTACTGCAAGCCATCGACTCTGATCCTGCTTGCCCCTTTTACAACCCCAAATGGTACATGGCACTTGCCACATTGCCATGGGCGATCCCCTCGCCCCGGTAAAATGGGATGCCAAGGTGCGTTTTCTCCTATCGCGGGCTGCTTCGATTAATTTGCGAACATACCCGGTTAACTAGCAGAGACCAACGCGCTCAATTATGCGAATCCTGGTTGGGCGTTGTGAAAGGGCAGGGAGAGCCACAGGTGTGTAGCGAGTGACTCAAGAGGGGAGTCTCGTGAACTATCGCTGACTACCCTCCTCCAAGCGCAGAGTTTCCACACCATCCAGCAGTTACTCCTGCCGGATGCAGTTGGTATTATAATATGAGTATCATGCCTGGACGTCTGTCATCATAGTTGAGAAAAAGGTAGCCTCCGTATGGCGTATCGGCCTCTCATGCAGGGCTTCAATTCTATCAAGGGCAGAAAAGGAACTCGCCAAAGCTCTACGAGGACTAAGGCTGCGGCTGGGGTCTATGGAGCGATTACATGGATGAAATTCCGACTTCCACGGACTGCTACACTTTCGAGAGACACCCGACTTGCATCTGGGCATACCAACACTCCCCATTGACTTGTCTAGACTCCTCTCCCGTCTTCGCTTCCCTTTCTTACACTAACATGTGATTTCTGTTACAAAATCCACAGCTTTGCCGGAAACCGGCAATCCGGAACGTCTCGCTCCGAACGAGTGGGTTCTTGGTAGCGCCGTCGATCCTCCTTGCGGAGCTAGAGGACCTTAACTCATAACGTTGGCGAAGCTCGGAGCGCCATTGCACCATTGGAGCCTGTGATGGGGAGAGGGTTGCAGGATACTGTGGGTACGGACAGGGGCGGGCCCCGTATAGCGTGTTTTTAGCCCATTGCGGCTCGGAGCAACAGCTTCCTTGTGCCGACGGCGGAATAACCCCTCGGGTCTGGTCGTAGCTTACTGGGACGCGCCTTATTTCAAAGTTTGGACTTTTCTTTGCTATCTGCCAACGATCCGATCACAAGGGCCATTAGCTGGGATTTTGCGTCACTGACACGTGCAAAAGACTGCCAATGGGACAATGGAATCGACTCAAGTACCTGACGTCAGCGTCGTGTGCCAGAAGTTGTTGCCGATGCCTTTGACAGTCTCTCCCTCCAATGTTACGATTAAGCCCAGCGCCATTACGAAGACCTGAATTTGAGACGTACGCTGGATGTATTTACCCTAACATTGATTCATACCTTTTTTATCATGATTTAGATGACCGCCCTTCGCCAGTCTTCTGCGAGCTTTGGGAGTCTCAGTCAAGAGTGATAGTGCTTCTAGGATTCAGGTTCAGTCACTCGCAATTTACGATGTATTTGAGACGGAATCGCCGTCTTTGGCGGCCATGCTATTACTCCTTGGCCACCTTTGCTGTTGTAATTATATCGAGAAATCATGTGAGGTTGAGGAACGGGGCTTTACATGGCATAGGGGCGGTTCATCTTTGCTGTGCATGGCCTGCAAGGCTACACTTAGACTTGTTCCCACAGCAGTCAATGAGGCGAGGGTATCAGGTACATGTCGGATACCGCTCACTGATCTTACGAAAAGGGGCACAGACGGCGAGCCGACGCGAACCATGGCTCTGGGGGTTGAGGTTACGCTTTGTGATAACAAAGAAAAAAACTGTCTTGTTTCCGTAGGGCGAAGAGTAGTGGCGTGCACGTTCCGTGAGTCATCTTTCATACTTATCTCTTTTTCATAGTAACCGTTGTCCTTCGCGCAATCATTTTATGGTCCCCGGCTTTGTGGCATCCTCACTTTCGGTACAGTGCCGTCTTGATGGTCGACGACAACCTGACAGTCACCCGCTACCTCGCGAAGAGGTCTGACGCTCCTCGTGGCGAGGTGAAACGGCCGCGACTCCGGGAGAGAGACGAGAACTGTACGGCTATGGTGAGCGGCTACTATACCAGCAGAGTAGTCCCGTTCTAGAGGGCCGAGGAGGGGAAGGTAGCACATGGCCAGGGACTCCGCGGCGTCGATGGCTGGACCCGGCGACTTTGCAACAGGATTCGGAGCCGCCACCGACTCTGGGTAATTTCGTGATATGCTTTGTTACTATCAACACGGGAATGAAATATCCGAGCAGCTGCCATATTGGCCGGTGTCAGGACTGATAGCTATAGGAAAATTCCATGCAATTTCAATGATATCCAAGCTTGTTCAACGCGTCGCAACCGTCGTTTCCTATCGTCGACGAGTATCGTGTATCGAACCCCAACCCTAGGTTTACACACGCTTCTATTGCTTACCCAGAAGACGTACAGCCCATACGCAGCACGGCTTAGACTGTAAAGCTTCTTTTCCGCGGCCAATATATAAAGGGCAGTCGAACTTCGTCCTCTTATACGGTGTCCTACCTACCCATGATATGAGACTGCTGTGAAGTCTTTCTTGAATTTTAGGTCGGAAACATGGGAAGGCAGTGCATCTGATATCCCTGTGGTCGATACATTGGGCACTTGTTACAGAAATATGCTATAACACGAACATCCCTGCATCTTATGATTAAAAGCGAGCCTTGCGTCTACAACCCAAGCCAACCAAACTTTAATTTTCGTCACCTATCCATATCTCCGAGACATATGACGCCGAGCACTCATCCTTGTACAGAGGTACCATACGTCACTACTGCCTCTGATCACCACCGTTCCGGATTCACGAACAATGTATCTTACATTTCGAGTTTTGATTTCATCTATGCCGGTGGACAAGCGTGACGCTCGACCGCCATCATAATGCTCTTATCCTCCATGCCCCCTAGAAAATATAACCCTAGAAAATACTTGGTCCTAACATCATGAACTCTCGCAAAAGTACCGCACCTTGTGTACTCGAAAAACTGTCATCCCTTGGACATGCTAGAACTAATAAAGAACCGGTCGACCGCGGCGGCGACACTTGTCCACTACGTTGTTTTTACTGTAATCCATCGTACTTCGATCGGCATATATACATATATATAATTAAACTTTCCAACATACCAAAACATGTCGGCCGGCTCGAACAAAGCTTCCGAGGGGGTTAGTTCCGACTGGGATGCTAGGCCGCACTACGCCGACGGAACCCCAATGGAAGCCGGCGACACCATCGTGCTGGTCGCGAGCCGGGACACTGCGGACCCCAACTCGGGCTTCGAGACGCTCGTTTGTATGAAGTCGGACGACGGCGACGAATTTGTCACGCTTGGCGCGGAGGAGCAGGAGCCCGCTCACCTCCAAGTGCAGAAGAAGCGGGAGAAGCTGAGGCTCGTCGACCAAGCGACGGGGATCCCGCTGTCGTTGAAAAGGGGCTCCGCCTGGGCAGATAAGGAGGATGCGGGGGACTCTGAGGACGCTAACGTTGGGTTCGATAGCGATGGTCGCATGTACTTCGGGGAGGGAAAGGAGCCGCTCATTTTCTTCGGCATGGATGAGCCGATGGGAACGGGAGACGGGACGGATGTGAAGTTTGAACCTGTCAAGATTTAGGGTGTGAATTGAGAGGATAACGGTTCCTAGAAGAGCCGAGTACAACTTGGAATTATAGAAAATGGATAGTAGGATGGGATAGTGGCCGTAATCGCCAAGAGAGACTGAACTGTCAATGCCCGGCAGCTCATGTTTTCTCCTATCGTATTCATATGCTTATATCGTACGCATCGGCAGGAGGTGTGTTTTACTGGTGATGAAAGGGAAACTTAGCTTGTGTAAAGAGGTATAGTAAGGCCAGCGTAGGTATAATCCAACCCCCTATCAGCAGCGCTTGAAGTTTAGTGACCAACTCATATCTCCTAGTTGGCTCAGGCTTTGTATACAGGGGCACTTAGTATCTTATATATCTCAGCTTACAGTCGGTTCCTCCGCAAGAGTCCCTTGGCCTCGTCACAGACGCCCGCAATGTCTATATCAGAGATAATGCCCATCCGCTCGCTGATCTCGTTCTCAATCTTCTTGAAGTCCCGCCCAACGCCGGAGGCCCGCCACTCGTAGCAGTCGCCGATCCTCCTGCTGCTCTGGACCAGCCACTGGCAGCGCTCCCTTCTGACCGCGTCAAACGCCGCGAAGACGGCCTCGAGGTCCGCGTGGCTTCTGACGGCGTCATCTTTTAGCAGCTCTGCGAGGATCGCGCTGTCCTCGATGCAAAATCCCGCTCCTGCTCCGTGATGAGGCGACGTTGCGTGCGCGGCGTCTCCAATTATGCAGACGCGACCTTTGTAGAAGGTGGGCACGGGATTGTCGCCCAGGTCGAAGATTGCCCACTATACGGGTCATGTTTCAGCTTCATATACACCAACCAACACCCACAGGAGATACGAGGTACATACCATAGAGGGCTCCTCCTCGGTGAGCTTCAGAATGTTAGTAACGCATTGGCTAAAGCCTGCAAAATCGCGAAGCGCATCTTCACGGGTAGAGGGCTTAGTGGTGCCTTCGCCATCCCACTCGTCCGGGGTGGTGCGGAATGCCACGACGTTCAGCTTGGCGCCGTGAGAGACTGGAAAGGTCAAGACGTGGCCGTCCTGACCCATCTAAAAGGGGGTTTAGCCTCTGCTCGACTAGCATTCCGTTTCATGTGGGCCTGACACTCACATGCATGCACGAGTTCCGCGCTCTCTCTTCGCCCAGCGCCTCGATCGCCTTCTCCATGGGCAGCATGCCGCGGTACGCATACTTGTGAGTGTACGATGGGTGCACCGACGGGTGAGAAGCGCCCACGACAATCTCTCTCACCCGGGACTTGATCCCGTCGCATCCGATCACCGCATCAGCAGACGCCGAGCTGCCGTCTGCGAAAGACAGGGCCATCTTTCCGTCGGGGGACTCGCTGACGCCGACGAGCTCCTTGCCGAAGAACGCCCTGTCGGCGGGGAAGAGCTTCACCAGCTCGTCGAGGAAATGCGCCCGGTGCACCCCGTTCTGACCTAGCTCCGTCACTATCGTGAAAGCCGCCTTCTCGACATCGTCGCTGGTGCCGTCGAGGTAGTCGAACCAGACCTTTTCCTTAGACGGCCACCCGTTGCGGGTGCAGACCTTTTCAAAGGCGGAGTGGATGCCCGGGTGGCAGTGCCTCATGGCTCGTATCGCGTTCGGGCTGAAGGAGACGCCGGCGCCGATCTCGCCGAAGCGAGGGGCGCGCTCGTAGACTTTGACGGGGACGCCGCGGTGGTGGAGGGCGATGGCTAGGGTTAGGCCGGCGATTCCGCCGCCGACGACGGCGATTTCGAAGGGCTTCGCGGGGGACTCCCCGAGTTGATCGTATCCACGGGCCATTGTTACACTCATACGCGACCAAGGATGTGGCGACTATTATGACTCGCGCAAGCGCTCACGGAGAGGAAGGGATGGTGATGCTTGGTACTCTAGGATGGGGCGCAACTCGCTACATTCGATCTTTATACAGGCTTACGATAACTTTGGGAACCAAGTGCCGAGTCTGGGTCCGCGAGCCCACGGGCGGGGACATCCCAGACGTCGACCAGTCTTGGAGGAGCGACAGTGGCATTCTAGCGTGCAATGCATCCCCGCAGCAGTTCCCCGGGCGTGATTTGCGGAGACGATGCCGCTGGGGAGTGACTAGCGCCGGAGTTCCTAGGCGGGGGCGGGTCCGACTTCTGGGAGCTGCTCGGAGCTCCGCGGCAGGTACGTACCTGGCTCGGGGAGCTACTCGGGAGTCGGAAAGAAAGATGGGGGAGGCGTTGGCGAAAATCTGCCGCCACATCTTCCCTCCTTCCTTCAAACCTAGCCAGGGGGCAGAATCGAGCTCATAAGCACACTAAGTGGACCTGCGCTGTCCGCCTATTAGCTTTGTGCTCAGGACGGAAAACCACGTCACTGCTTGGGGAGACAACTTCCACGATCGGACGACATTCCGAGGGCCAGCACCGCCAACAGACCAACTAAGGAATAGCACCGACACCGCCCTCCTTCCCTGAATACCTACCCTGTTGTGCATCTCCGCCAGCGCTTCGCTCATTAACAATGAGAATGGCTGGCAGAATATCGTGGCTACGGCTCATGCCATTCTCACACCGACATTCTTGAGTATCACTTGCGGGACCTGGTTGTAGGAGCTGGCTACGCCAACGGCGACTGGTACGATCGCTCTCGAAGCACCGTGTTCAGCCCAAGTATGTGGTATTAAAGAGCCTGGTTCCCAGTCTCGGTCGTCCCCCACCCCCTTGAACTTGTTGCTCGAGAGGCGGAGAGTGACGAGAGTCAGGTTCGCATCGTCCTTGGGTAAGAGCGCGAACGGATTCTGAGATACTGACGAGATGCACAGTGAATGCACCGCTCCAGCGAGAGGATCATCGCACGAGGAAACACATCGCTGACTGCGGAAGCCACCGGCTCTCCAGCCCTCATCGGCGCCACGATCACCATATTCTCCTCCGTGAGCAGTCGACATCGTCTAGTACTCCCCCTTTGACCGTGAGGTCTCGAGAACGCCTTGGGCCCAATCGGATCAGCGACATATGTGACCGCCGAGTACCGCCTAACTTGACGGCGAGCTTCTCGTAGGCTCGAACCGGCGACGGCCGAGTCACGGGCGGCATCATAAGCAGCTTAGCCGCCAAAGTGTCCGTTGCTTGCAAATTTCGGGGTTCGGCAGGTCTGACGAAGGCGTGAACTCTGCATACAAGGTGATCCATCATCCGCCAGTCCCAGCAAATTGATACCCGCCCGGCGCTACGATCGATTCGGACGGATTACCTGACGTCCAGCCATGTTTTGTCAGGGAAGCAAGCACCATGCAGCTGAACTGCTAGGCCGATAGAAGCCATGAAACGTTCTGCTCGTAGTAGCAGCTCTGCTGCTGCTCTGTGCTACGGGTATGCCCATATCCGTACGTATCCAGATTTTCACCCACGCTCATCCTCCCAATTAGTTGGACTGTGGGGAGGCGGGACCGGATAGCGTCATTTGCGGACTGCCCGAGTGTCAATGGTCGTTGCCTTATTAATGAATTGTAATCGCTGGAAAAAGTGGCGTATAACCGGCGTTGGAGATTGCATGCCCCGCTGCAAGGGTCTGGCTTGCACGGGAACCGGGGGCTATGCAAGGAAAGTACAATGTACGTGCGACGTAAAAAACCCTCGCAGACGTCATTCAGCAAAGGTACGGAGTGCGGGTATGTCAACACTTGTGTAGAGTTCCACCTTTTCCGTGGCTCTCGGCCGAAGGGGTTGTGTTGTACCCGTAAAAGCCCCGTTTTCTCTTCTTCTTCTATCCGTGGCGCCGCAACAAGAAATGCACCTCGTTTCTCATAGGGGGCCTACTATACAAGCTACTATACAAGCTACTATACAAGGCACCCTCTGGGACGCGCGACCATGAGCGCATCGAGCGCACAGACACCCAGCATTGTCCCAGAGTCGCCATCCACCCTCCAATCGCCGCGAGAGTTCGAGGTTGGCTTCGACCCCGTCCCCAGCTCGGACCAGGAGCGCGACCATGTCGAGCCGCGCCACAGGCGCCGCCGCCACCCCGTCTTGCCGGGCGAGGAGGACCTAGGCGAGAGCGGCAACTGCAACAGCAACGGCAACGGCGGCCCCGTGACCTGGATCAGCATCCCGCGCAAGGATCAGCTCTCCACCCTCTTCCTCTGCCGCGTCGTCGACTTCCTCCAGGTCGCCTCCCTGCAGGCCTACGTCTTCTACCAGCCCAAGTCGCTCGACGACTCGCTCTCGGACGCCGAAGTCTCTGCCCAGGCCGGCCTGCTGCAGGGCTGCTTCACCGGCTCGCAGGTCCAGACTACCGTGCTCTGGGGCAAGGCCGCCGACGCGTCGTGGTGTGGCCGCAAGATGGACATCATGGTCAGGCTGGGCGGCACTGCCGTCCGATGCCTCGGGTACGGCTTCGCGACCTCGTTCTTCTGGGCCGCTTTCTGGCGTGCCTTTGGGGGAGGGATCAACGGGACCGTCGGCAGCATGTGAGTCTGGTACCACGTGGTTTGCGGATCCTGTTTCCTTGGCTTTCTTTTTGGGCTAGTCGCGTACTGACAACGTCTTGGCTTGACTAGCCGAACCATGATCTCCGAAATCACAAAGGAGAAGAAGTATCAGTCGCGAGCTTGCTTGATTCTCCCTCTGAGCTTCAACATTGCAAACGTCTTCGGACCTAGTAAGCCCCGCTATAACCCCGCCGTGTCTTGCTGATGCTGCTCCATTGAGCGCATCCATCACTAACCAGCATTGCATCCAGTCATGGGAGGACTACTCGCAGACGCCTCCAGAGAGATTCCAGCCTACTTTGGCGAAGGCCGTATATTCGCCTTCCAATGGGTCCAAGATTACCCATACGCCCTGCCGAGCCTCCTCAACGCCTTTTTCCTCACGGTCGTGACGGCTCTGGTCTTTCTTTTTCTAGGAGGGGTATGTGATGTGCCAACTACCACAGATGATGGTGGTCGTGACTACGACGGCCGTCATGTGCCCGGTTGCGATCCCGGACGCTAACAAGACGTACCCGCTGAGAAAGACGTCCAGCGAACGAAAAGGCAAGTTCGATCCCGGCCTCTACCTGTCAGCGTGTCTCGGGCGGATGCTGAGCCGAAATACCAGGGCGATAGGCTACGATGCCCTCCAAACCGGGGAGACGCCCGACGTGGCCCTCGACAAGCTCGTAGCCGTCCCATCCGCCGCGGGCCCCAGCGGCTCTACCCCAGGGGCGCAGGAGCTCGAGCTGGGCAGCGACGTACCGGCCTCCGCCGCGAGTGCAAAGCCGCGTCCTGGACCCAAGCTGCCCTTTGGCCGCATCTGGACCCGCAACGTGGTCTTGATGATGGTGTCGTCGGCGTAGACTGTGCTTATGATGGTTGGCAGGAAGAGGGCGATGCTCTGGACTGTGATGTTGGCTAGGAGGAAGATGAACGACGTCGACAGGGTGATGGGATTTATGATGCCATGGACCAGCTTTGTCTTGTTCATCTAGCCGAGCTCGTTCGTCGTCCCTACCCTCTCGGCCTTGATCCGCGCAATCGCCATGTCCTTCTCCTCCTGCGTCAGCCACCGGGCAGTGGACGGCCTGTCGGTGAGGGTAAAGAAGGCAATGATGCCTATCCCGGCAGTCATGACCCCCTCGATGACGGAAATCATCCTCCAGCTCGTGATGCTCCCCACACTATCGAGTCTGAGGATAGCTGACGCCAGGACACCGCCAACCGCGCCAGCGGTGGGAGCCATGACCTGGTATATGGCAACTCTAAAGGCCAGCGCGGACCGCCAGTACCAACGGTTGAGGTCGTATGTCATGCCGTGCATGTCCCCGGCCTCGGACATGCCGAGGAGCAAGCGGACGCCGCAGGCCTGCGAAAAGTTGTGAACGAGGCCGCTGCAGTTGGAGCACATGCCTGACCGACCATCAATGAAACATGTTGGAGATTCCTAGGTTCTATGGGATCGTCGGAGAACTACTGGGAAAAGGACGGACCAATATTTTCTTGGTCAATGAAACAGAATAGGTATAGCATCGCGACAGTTGGAAGGACGGGAAAGTCCAACTTGAGCCTCAGCTTGGCTTCGGCCTTGGGATCGATCTCGACGAGAGAGTGGCCAAACCTAGCCATGCGTCAGCATCGGACCCTTGCAGTGAAACATCTCGCGAAGCTTGCTATTCTCGGAAAGATGCAGGGAGGTAAAATTCATACTGGTCGGTGGCTAATTGGCCCCGTGCAGAGGCCTTCTTGTAGCTCTCGACATGATAAACGCCGGACTGGATGCCGCCAGCGCCCTTTTCCATTGCAGTGGTCACTGAGTCAGTCTCGGTAGACATGGCTGCCGATGCTTTGTGTTGCTGTTGACGGGTCAAGGGGTCAAACATTCAACCGGTTAGATGGCTTGGCCTCGAAAGAGACGAAAGTTGCCTGGTCTCCTGTCCCAAGGATGTCACGGAAGCACAGATCCTCTAATCATTTTGAAATATCTGACTCAACACATATTCTCTTATATCTCATCCACGGAGTTGTCACGCCCGAGCCCGAGCGTGGCTTGACTAGGGAAAGCTGGGGAAGGCAAAGGTGGATTGGATTACCCGCCCCCGCAATCCTGGGGTCGCTGTTTTCTCCGCACTCATACACGAGCTACGCATCATAAGCTTGTATTGAATGGAACTAGGCCTGGCGGAGGATTCAACTAGCCTGTGATGTCGTGGATTTGCCGGGCACCGGTCAAGGGTGTGGGCCAAATCTCGACCGGCACTCGAACCTTGCTATGGGAAAATGAATTTGCGGAGATGCAGATATCGCCATGGCTCCCCACATATTTCGGGGTACAGGGAGGAGGTGGGTCCACTAAGTGGGCCGAGGATGGGTTTGTGGACCGGACGAGTGGATCTGGGGCAGTAGCCGATTGTCGGAGTGGCAACTGGCGGGGGCGTCGGCAAGACTTTCGGACGTCTTAACTGCAAGTTCCCCTGGTCTTTCGGGACAGAATGCTACGCCCCTTTCCGACTCCCTCTCCGACTCCCTTCCTAAAACTCCCTATCCCGACCCTCCGCTGCCCTTCCCGATCTCTCGACCGTCGCTTAGGACGCCCCGCCCTTGCCTGGGCCCGACTCCCGACCTCCCTTTCGCCCCCGCCTGACATCCCGGAGAGACGCATCCGATAGACGGCAATGGCTCGGGGCCGAGTTCCCCCCGAGCACCGGCGGCGCTCACAGCGGGCCTGTAGTTTCTGCCGCATGTCAAAGAAGAGATGTGACGGCTCATTACCGTGTCATAACTGCGCCAGACGAGGCCGCGAGGCGTCGTGCGTATATACCCGATATGGTAGCGAGCGTCGGGAGGGAACACCGCGGCCAGGGGTGCCACAGACGAGCAATGCCGACGTCGCTCTGTCGGGTCGCTCGACTGTAGGCAGGAGTGATGGCTCGTACCCGACGCCCGACGCTGGGACTGTGAGGTCGGATCCGTCCACCTGCTCGCAGTATATGCATCCAAGAATGCTACGCAACGGGACAGCAGGGGAGAAAGGTTCGCTTTAGCCCGTCCCGGTGTTTTGGGAATGTTAGCCCAGCCCACGATGCTGATATTGAGACGTACATAGTCTACATTGGCGGGGCGGCGGCCCTGTCGTTCCTCCAGTTCCTCCGGGCTACGCTAAGGCAATACGCCGGGCCATCGGCCTTCACCGAGAGCGTCACAAGCTATATGATGCTAGAGGCCAGTGTGGGCGGTACGGCCCCTGGCGAGGGTAATGAAGACCTCTGTCTCGATGGCAAGGCTGCCTTGGTCAAGTGTTTCATCCAAGCTGTAAGCACTCCCGTTGCTGGGTTACTTCTTCTAGGTGTCCATCTATGGCGGGTCATCTAGAAGGACATTGACGCTGATACTGTTGTATCTAGTCCAGCGGTTTTCTAGGAATTTTCACGGATAAGGATGTATTGGAGCTTCTTGGCACACCCGACAAAGAATTGGATCGACAACGGTCCATTCGCAACGGAGGGAGCGGGATATGGTGTCATGTCAACAAGCGGACGTCGCTACATCTCATGCTCGCAATCGGTGCTCTGTGCCGCGGCCAGGGGGACGTGGACAGGAGACACTCGGCGTCGTACTTTTCTCGGGCGAAGCAGGCCGTGTTCGAGGACTCGCTTCTTGAGCCTAGCTTGGACATGGCCGTGAGCTTCATACTGATGGCGTTTTACATGTTTTGCGCCTGCCGGAGGAACACAGCGGCGCTCTACCTTGGCATTGCGTCCAGGGCTGCTACTATCCTTGGTCTTCACTCGTCTGAACTGGACAAGACGTTGCCTCTTGACGCTAGAGGCTTTAGGTTCGTCGTCGATGGGTCTGCCTTCGGACCCTCACAAATCTTGCGTGTGGTCATGAGTCCTTTCGCTGACTGGTAAAAATATTCCAGGGCCCGGATATGGAGGAGTCTTCGCGTCTTGGATCTCCAATGCAACGCACTTCTCGGCCGGCCTAGTAGCACAGCCCACACATACGACCAGCCTCCCTCTAATAGCGTGGAGGAAGACCAAGCGGCTGATCACCAAATGCTGGCCCTTGACGCCAATTTTGTCCTCTGCTCGACAATCGAAGCCATCTCGCAGACGCTCACGAAGACAGACGCCGCTCTAGACGATTTAACAGCCGAGAACTATCTGAAGACACTGCAGGACTGGAGCCGTGGTCTGCCAGAAGAGTTGCGGAAGCCCATACGCAAGGATAGCCGCGAGGGCGTCTCGGACTCGAAGCACCGGGAGCAGACTATCGGGAACCTGCACGTTGCCTGCGGGTACTACTACACTGTCATGCTCGTGACTCGTCCGTTCCTCGTTGCCACGATCGTTCCTAGGCTCCAGAAGCTGCATAGACAGCCCTCTTCCTCTGCAGGCAGATTAGCATCGCCGCAGCCAGTAAGACCAAGCCCAACGCCTGATCCGCCTAGGGAGAGGGGGGACGAGAGGCGAAAGTCACAGCAGTTTGCGGAGACTTGTACTGGGGCGGCGACGCTTCTGATACAGATGTGCCATGAGGCTTCCACGCTGGGGATATTGTTTGACAACATGTGCATACTGCAGTAAGTCACTATCTCTATCTCCGGATAGTGTGTCAAGTCGATATTCCATGCTAACCTCTCTGCCCCCAGGGCCTGGATATTTGCGGCAGGTCTCGTACTCGGCTTTTCTTTGCTGTCTTTGTCTGATTCTATTGTGAATTCGGGCTCGGAGCTCAAGCAGTCATTCGCTCAGTCACGTCAACTTTTGGATAAATTATCCAGGCTGAGCCCGCAGGCCAGGCGGTTCCACGAGATTTTGTCTCACTTCTCCGACGCGGTGGAATGGTACGAGGGACAGCGCCGTCGACAGCACCAGCCGTCCGGACCCTCGTATCTAGAACAGATACTCAGGCCGGAGGCGGACGCCAATGGGTTTTCTTCTGTAAACAGCAGCAGGCAGTCTCCAGGTCCTTCCATTACGGTCATGCCGACCGGAGACGGACAGATGTCCGCACACAGTGGTACCCCTGGCGGACCTTCGGCTGAGCAACCATCCGCGGTGGAGGCTGTACCCGTCGATGAAACCTTCCTTTGGCCGAACCTGCCAACGGATGTCTTGTTCGCGCCTGAGATCAGTGATGAGTTGGGGCTACAGCTGCCGTGGGATGAGTACGCGACTCAGTTTTCGCAGGATGTGGCGTCGGCGGGAACGTGGTAGTCGCGTATTGTCGGATCCCCTACATTCCAATTCGGCTCAAGGATAGTTTACTAGGTTGATATTCCTTACTGGTATTACATATCTCCTCAATGTTAGCGAGGGTTGAGGCCCAGAAGAATACGATACCCATTCACACGAAAGTACGCCGCCCAACCTAGGCTGTAGATGTACTACGCTTCGGTCCTACTCGTATTCGAATAGATAAATGCGCCAGGTCTAGACAAGAGAAGTTCTCTTCGACACATATGCCTTGGAATGGTATTTCGGGTAACCCTTCAGACTCCACCTATACCGAGTACTCACATAGATATCCGATTGACCAATGTTCGATGTCTGTTGAGATACTATTCAAGGTCAAGGAATTTCCTTTAGTAGAATCGAACCCCGCAAACCCCGGGCCAAGGACGCCAGGGGATCCCTCGGAGGTGGGTACCAGCTAAGTCGAGACAGGCAAAGTGTGGACAAAAGCGGGTACTGGCATGCCGGACCAAGTGCCGTCTTGACGTAACGTCGGGACATAAAAGCAATAGAGCATTACGTATTCCCCTCTGCCTTTACTTGTGCTGACAGCCCGACGACGCAGACCACGGCCCCGATGCCCCGGCATGGTTGATGATTGCTCGCCGCTAAACAACGCCGTTCCTCGTTGACCAGTCACTCTCTCAACGGATCGTTCTACTATATCCTTTCCAGTCTCCTGGGCCATCCCGGCTAGTCGAATGGAGGACCAGCCTCTGGCGGCGTCGCTACCCAGTCCGTCTCCGACAAGCGAGCGGCGGACTAGGCGGGGCCATATTAGGCGGCGTAGAGTGCAGACCGCATGTAGAACTTGCCAGGACCGGAAGACGCGGTGCGATGGGCGTCGCCCGGCCTGTTCAGCGTGCCACAGGCGAGGCGTGGCGGCAGAATGTGCATATGACAGCTCCGCACCGTGGCCCAGGTAAATGACGATGCCCCACGGTTACTTCTTCGAATGTTTTGCGCTTTGGCTGAGACATCTGGAGTCACGAATTGACGCTGGAGGAGCGGCTTTCAAGGCTTGAGCAGGGCCGACAAAGCGTCCCCAGCCTAGGTAAGGCCTATCCAGTCCCTAGCCGCCGGTAAACTTCGGATTTCTATAGCCAGGGATCCTGATACAGCTGTCAGTCGATCTTCCTGGGGATCACTCACGGGAGACGCCCTCAGAAAGCGCTTATCATGGCCTCGCATCTCCTCGTCCGCGTGTTACTCCTGGAACAGATTCCCACCGCGGGATAAAGTCACCCTCCGGAGGCCTATATACGGACGATGTGGACGGGTTAGCCACCGTCCCCTCCACCGACGAGAGCAACGACTTGTACGGGGCGTCATCGACGATAGCCTTTGTTGAGTTCTACAATCGTGAAGCGCGTAGACAGAGTACGGCTCATCTAGACGACGAGGCTGGCGCTACTAGGACAAGAGCGGAGCGCCAGCATGGTCGGCAGGGAAAAGCATCTAGCTGGGCCCTTCCTGAACCCATACGCGACAAGGACCTATCGGCCTCCGTATTCCCCTCGCGCCAAGCAGCTGATGACCTTGTGCGGTGTTTCTGGGAGTATGTGCACCCCGTATTCCCAGTACTGCACAAGACGTCCTTCATGGACCGCTATGCGACCATATGGTCAGGATACGGGAGCAAAACACTCTGCGACTCAGAAGCTGAATTGGACGAGGCAATCTTTACTTCGACGCTGAACCTCGTTTTTGCGCTCGGCTCCAAGTACAGCGAATCTGTCCCTCCCGCCCAGAGGGCTCCTCTAGCCCAAAGCTTTTACCAGCGGTCGAGGGCAATCTACCGCTTCGAGATGCTGGACTCTGCGTCGGTCCCGATTGTCCAAATGCTGTTATTAACTGGCGTCTACCTCCAATCCGACCACCAGGCGAACCGATGCTGGAATGTCATTGGCCTCGCCATCCGCGTTGCGCAGTCTCTGGGCTTGCACGTCGAGTCACCCAGACACATCCGGTTGAGTCAAAAGGACCGGGAGATGAGGCGGAGGATATGGCATAACTGTCTAAACTTGGACAAGTAAGGTCCCCCATCGTATTTCGGCGTGGAGATGGTGGGTTTCTAACCCTCCCATGCAGGCTCTTAAGCATGACCTTTGGGAGACCAGCAATGATATCCACGACCTGGAAAGTTCCTTACCCGTCTTTGATCGACGACGAATACCTGTCTATTAGAGGGGAAGGGGAGCAACCCCACGGCATACCGTCCAGACTGGGATTATGCACATGGTCCTCCAAGTTATTCCTCGTGCTTGACGACATCCTCTTACGCCTTTACTCTCCGAATCAGAACAGCATCCATGTCATAACGGACAGTGAGTTCAACATACGGGAAATTGTCTCCGACGTCATCATCGTCAGTCGCCGCCTCGATGAATTCTTCGAGTCGATTCCGACATACCTGCGTATGCCTTCCAGCCCAGACTCATCCCCTCAGCAGCAGGGGAGTGTCATCATACAGCGGCAGGTTCTGTATTGCAGGTAATATTCCTGGATTCCTTCACACTTAGTCTGTTAGTAATAACCTTAATCTGTGAGGACAGGTACTTGTATGTCCGAGTGTTGTCATTGCGGCCCTTGCTACTTTTGACTACCAAGCATCCCTTGAAATTCGAGTCTCTCACATCTACCGAACACCTCGATTCCTTCGAAATGGACCTTGTTAAGCGGTCCTGTAACGCATGTGTCACAACGGCGCTCCGACTCATCGACAGCATACACCAGAACCTCGGGAATAGCTACACATGTTCAGCATGGCACTCCGTCTACTGTAGGACACCTCCGCGCTTCCTTTGTACGCCGGACACTGCTGGTACTAATGGGACAGTTACCTTCGCCTCGGCCCTCATCCTCCTCTCCGCTCCAATGTGCCCGGCAATAGACGTGGAATCCACCAGATCGTCACTTGACATGTCCTGGAGTCAGTGCCTGTTCATCCTGGGGCATTACAGGGACCAGGTTCAGGCGGCGAGGCGCGCCATCGTTGCTCTGCAAGAACTGAAGAGCCGAATGAGCCACTCACGAAGCCAAGGTATGAAGGATCTTGATATTTCATTCATATGCACCTTTCACTGACGATCAGTGCTAATCACTTGGACGCTTGTGCAGACATCGACACCACCCCTAGTATGCCATTGCCACCAACGCAGGAGCCGCATAATCCGGCGGACGTTGACTTGACTGGTATTGATCCGATGAGCATTGACTTGATACTTGGAACTTGGCTCAACCAGGACGTTGAATGGCTAGAGTTTTAGTGCGTCAGATTAGGTGTCTTTCCAGTAGTGTCATGAGTTCGGGTGCTTACAGAAAATGCTAGGGTCCTGCGCCACAAAGGACCAGAGGTATCAAAGGGACTCCTAGTTCAGAGTGGAAGAAGCAACTCGATTCCCACATAAGAAATTTTACGTAGGGATGCTAATCATGTCCAGCCATGCTCCACTGTATGATAAATCAGGAGGACATCGCTGCATTGTACACCACGCCACGTGTTGCGGGTTTTGACGCATTTTATAGCCAATGCCACAATCTCATAAAGACAAGATTCCATGTTAAAGCATCATATGTACCGCGGTACTCAAAGAAAAAAAAGACAAGACATGCATGATGAATACAAATACCCTGGTATCTCCATTACTGCGCCTTGGCCGGCGACAGCCTGACATCGTACGTCAACTCAAGTGCTGCCTGTGGGTTGCCCTTGAGGGGCTTAAAGTCCACGACCAGGTCGTCCTTGACCGCGAAGACCGAATCGTCGGCGAGGTACTGGCTCTCCCTGTCGAAAATCTGGGTCGTCAGGGCGCTGTAGGAGTCCTTGCCGACCTGTTTCTGTGCGTTAGCTTACTTCCTGAGTCTGACGCTTAAGGAAGGGGTAGACGTACGATGATGTGAATGTGAGCAGGCCGGTACGGGTGCCTGTCCAGCATGTGCAGGAGCTGACCCGCCGGGCCATCATCCGGCACCGGGTAGGCAGTCGGCCTCAGGCAGTACAGCCCGTAGTAGCCGTTCTCGTCAGTAGTAAAGTTGCCACGAAGGTTGAACTCAGGCTGGTCCGGGTCCTGCTGCTCGTAAAGCCCGTTGGTGGAGCACTGCCAAATGTCGACCTTTGCCCCCGCGATGGGCTTGTCCGTGGTGGCGTCGCGGACGATGCCGTGCATGTAGACCATCTCGCCGTCATCGGGCTTCTTGAGGACGATGTTGGCGTCGTTGGCGGTGGGGGGTGTGTCGTGGCGGAAGAAGGGGCCTAGGATGGCGGACTTTGTGACTTCGTAGGAGGAGCCAGCGACGGCCTTGTGAGTGATTTCGTCGACGAGACTGTGTTTTTGTGTGAGTAATCTGAAGTTCCAAGGCTCTAAAGCGGCAGTCGGTTCGGCGCCTACGATTCAAGACCGATGACGTCGCAGAGGAGCTGGCCCTCGTTGCGGCGGTCGTTGCTCATCTGGCCAGCCCAGTTGACCATGTTGACAGCCGCCATCCATTCGCTCACGGTGATGTGGTTCTCGCGAGCAAAGTCGTGGAGGTGCTGGATGAGGCTGGCCATGACGCTGCGCAGGCGCGGCGAGGCCTTGGGCCCCGTGGCGTCGATGACGCTCTTAGTGAAGTTGGGGTCGTACATGGGCTCGGCGGCCCCGTTCGCGCCGTTGGATGACATTTTGTGTGGTGTTATGTGTGTGTGTGTGTATGTGTGTGTGTGTGTGTGTGTGTTGTGTCGCGAGCTTGTCCTTGTTTGCTATGACAAGGGGGTCTTGAGGTTAAGTATGAGGAAGGTCTAGGACAAGCAACAAAGTTTACCCTTTTTGGCGGTGAATTTGAGCGGAGTGTTCAAGGGTTCGCCCCTGAGCTCCACACTGCCGCTTATATGGGGTTCCAACGGCCTATACCCCGCAGCCGCCGAGAACGGGAGTGTCAGACACCGCGCATCCCCAGACCGTGCTGAGAAATCCGCCCCACGTTATTCGCAAGACAGAGCCGAGCAACGCCTGGATAGGCGTCCCGGCTATGCTGCTTGACGGCTGACGTGGGCCGCTGCAACCCCTCCTCGTCCCCGAAGTCCCCGGCCGTGGTGTGGGTCGATGGCCCCTCGCTTCGCGCTAGGGGCTTGGCGGGTTGAGTCGGGAGTCGGGCCATAGCCGCCTTCCGACAAGGGATGGGGCAACTCCGACGGCTCCGGGTGTGTGCCTGATTCATTCCCGGCTTCTCCGCAAGTGGCGGATTCGGTGGGTGGCGTGCTGGATGTCCAGGATACGATTGCCGAGGGAAGGCCGGATGCATCGCGGTGGGTCTGGGCGCTACGTTTAAGTCCGTCCTTGCATCGGTGCCGGTTTGTACAGTACATCTTCACTATCGAACGTCTCTCACAAACACAACCTGTGACGGAAACCGGTCTATCGTGGACTCTCACTACGGAACAGAACTGGGAATACATTCTCAAGATGACTACCAGCGGCAACGGGGTGGTGGATTTCTCTTCCACCCAGGAAGCAGAGAGGATCCTCAATGTCCTCAGCACCCGATTCGCACAGGAAGAGACGTCACTGCCAAAGGCCGCCGTCGACAAGCTAAAAGATGTAGCTTTCAAGTCCACTCGCAACCTCCCATATTTCCCCATCCCCCTCAAGGAGACGGAGACCGCGGCGGCCCTCAAAGCCATAGAGGGTGCGGTCGCGAGTTGCCTCGTCGACCTTCGTGAAGGCTCGAAGAAGGACCGTGGTATCTTGATTGACCTCGAGAAGACGACTGCTTTCCTGTTCCAAACGTACCTCTCAACAGTGGGCGGCTATGGAAAACTACAGCCCGAGGCGAAGAAGTTCCTAAAGGGTAAAGAACATCTCGCGGTTCAATATATGCTGAATGTGAAGCTAACAATCACTAGATACGGACCTTCTCCAGGCTCAGTCTAACACATATCGGCGGATGTCGGCGAACATGTACGAGACGAAGACGCCCGGGGAGTACTACCACATCCACGGCTCGCTTGAGGCCACGACCACCCTCAACATGATTGGGCTGCCTCCGTACCGGGATGATCTCAAGACGCACGACGAAATTGTCTCGGTTATCGAAGGGGCGGTTAAGAAGTTTACGGTGGACGAGCTGGAGCAGATGAACGCTGCCAAGAGGCAGGCCGGTGTGCCCGTCCTTAAGCACGAGGACTTTGTCAAGACGCCGCACGTAAGTACGCATGATAGTTTGCATTTCCTCTGGTCCATGGAATAACAAAAGCTTTGCAGGGTAAGGAGAATGTCGGTGGGCTACCGTGGGAGGTCTCCCCCCTAGAGACTGAGACGCCACCATCGCCGCTCCCACAGTCAGATAACCGTCGGCTCCTCTCCGGCATCAAGGTCCTGGAGCTGTGCCGCGTCATTGCTGGCCCCGTCATGGGGAGGATTCTGGCGGAGTACGGAGCGGACGTACTAAAGATCACGAGCCCTAACCTATCCGACGTACCGTTCTTCCAGGTTGACGTCAACATGGGCAAGCACACGGCCGAGCTCGACCTCAAGAGCCCCGAAGGGCGCGCCAAGTTCGAGGTGCTCCTCCAGGAGGCCGACATTATCCTTGACGGGTATAGGCCTGGTGCCATTGAGAAGCTTGGCTACGGCGCCGACTCGCTCCGGGAGCTCTCCAAGAAGAGGGGAAAGGGCTACATCTACGTCAACGAGAACTGCTTCGGGTACCGGGGCGAGTGGGCTGGTCGGCCCGGCTGGCAGCAGATCGCGGACTGCGCCAGCGGTCTCGCGTGGGAGCAGGGCAAGTTTATGGGGCTGAACGAGCCCGTCGTTCCGCCGTTCCCCATCTCGGATTACGGAACGGGATGCATGGGTGCCATTGCTGCCATGGTCGGTCTGCACCACCGGGCTGTCAGCGGTGGTTCGTGGCACGGGAGAACGTCGCTGCTCCAGTACGACCTGCTGCTGTTCAAGGCGGGGGCGTACCCCGAGGACGTGAAGAAGATGCTCAGGAACGCGCTAGACGAGGATTTTCTCAAGCTGAACCACGCGCACAGCGTTGACCAGATCTCCGGGACGGCGCTGCGGGGCATGAGTAAGAACTTCCCCGAGTTGTTCCAGCACCCTGGTGTCTTCCAGAAGTGGTTCGCGTCCAAGTATAACGCCGAGGTCGTTGCTGTCAGGCCGGTTGTGGAGATTGAGGGGGCGGTGGTTGACTTCCAGAGGGCGTCGAGGCCTAACGGGTCGGATGAGGCGACATGGGACTTTGGGGGAGATGAGGACGAGCTCAGGTCTTAGGGTCATTTTACCGGTACTGTTCTCATGAAAGGAATGCGATACACGATCCTTACGCCGATAGACTCTACTAGATGAAGATGAACCTTGCTTTCCTGTAAACACGCTAGTGCCCGTTTCGTGCGATCTTATTCTCCGCGCGTCGTTCCTCCGTAAGTCCGATAATGATCCCTGCGCACGTCCGTGTGCTGGTCGTCGGGATTTAACAGCCTTATGTCACGATGCCGACCTTGGCTCGGGGTAGCACAAAACGACATGTCCTATATCGGGGATATCGGCTTCTATCGGCAAGTGCCGATGGCTTTACCCCTCTCGTGGCGCCCGAATCCCAGAGTTTTGCTACCATCATGAGCCCACAGCTGAGCGCGTGCGGGGCCAAGTGTTGAGCCGCTAAATGCGGGGTTATCGGATAGGGGTTGTCGGGTAGTGCATGTCGGATAATGCACCCTAGTCTTAGTCTCAGGAGCACCAAAGATCTTACGACTTCACGCGGTAGCTGCTCGCTTCCCCGCTCTGGTGTGGAGACTAGAGGCGGAGGTTCGGCATTGACCCTCGGTATGTTGTATTTGAATGACGCACAAGCTTGGTTGAGCTAGCGGGCACTCGCGCCCGCAGCTTGACAGAGCTGGCCATATCTGTATTTGGTAGCGACAGAGCTGGATGTCAGTCATTGGACGCAACACACGCATGAGACTATTCCCGAACCGCGAATATGCCCTTCTACAACATTAACGGCAAGGAGCTGTTCACCGCCTCTGTCCGTGGCAACACAGAGGCGGCGGCCGACAAGAGGGTCACCTTCCTTTGCATTCACGGGCTCGGCTCGACACATTCGTTTTACTCGACGTTAGTGCCTGAGGTTACTTCGTCCGGGTACGACATTGTGGCATACGATACCTATGGTCAGCTATAACCCCTTGACATTTCTGCGCCGTTGACTTACAGTCTCGCGAACAGGTAGCGGCCAGTCAAAGTTCAAGGGGGGTAAGCAGAATGTAAGGTCCATGGCCGAGGACGTCGAGGCCTTGATCCGAGAGCTGGGGCTGGAGAGTTCCCGGACTATCCTCGTCGGTCATTCCATGGGTGGCATGGTCGCCTGCGACATTGCCTCGAGGATGAAGCTCATGGGTATCGTGCTGCTGGGTCCGGTGCACCCCATTTCTTCCATGGTCGACGTTTTTACACAGCGGATTGAGAACGTTATCAAGAGTGAGTAGCAAACTATAGAGTGCGCAGTGTTGAAGCCAATGAACTAACAGTCGCATAGATGGCATGGAAGCCTTGGCCGATACGATACCCAACGCCGCCACCGGCTCAAGCGCCAGTCAGGTGCACAAGTCCTTTGTGCGGACTCTGGTCATGGCTCAGGATCCCCAGGGGTACGCGTCGCTATGCAAGGTCATTGCGGACGCCAAGGCGCCGGAGTACTCTTCGGTGACGTGCCCTGTATTGATCATTGCCGGGGCCGAGGACAAGACTGCGCCTCTGCAGTCATCGGAGCTGATCTTGAAGAGGTAAGAATTCTGAAACTCTGAAACCCCTGGAGTCAGGTAGCTAACTGTTGTTTTCACAGCTGTGGGACGGACGATACTCGGAAAGAGATCCAGATCCTGGATGGCGTGGGACACTGGCATTGTGTAGAGGCTGGTGACCAGATAGCGCCCCGCCTTGTCAAGTTTGCAAAGTCTGTTGCCGGTTATAGATGAACCGTGATATTGGCGGCAGGGAGGTATTTCAATGAAGATAATGAAATGCAATGCAAATCAGATACCGGAGCCATGTGTACCAGACAGAGTGATGTTGTAAGACGCGTGTGGCAATGAAGGTCGAGTGTGATATGTTACACCGCCTATCATTAGATGTAAGGATAATGATCTACGACACTCCTCCTACAACCAGATCTGGTAGAACTGAAGCTTCCAGGCTCCGCCCGCCTTGACGACCTGCGCCCTTCCCGCCCACTCCACGTCCTTCTTGTCACCAGTCTTGAGCTGGTAGTTGACCAGGCCGTAGATCATGAACTCAGTGGAGTCGTTGCCAAAGGGGAAGACCTTGAAGACGGTGTGCTTGCGCTGCTCGACGTGGTCCCACATGGCCAGCCTCTGCTTTGTGATTTCTAGCTTCGGTTAGTCCTGCGACATGTGGGAGAGGGCACTGAAGATGAAAGAACGCACCCTCGTGCCCGTGGTTCTTCTTTCCCGCGACAATGAAAGTAGCGTCGTCGGCGAACTGGGACACGTAGTTGTCGTGGTCGCCGGGGGTGTCGGAAATGCGGTAAAAGTCCTCGAAGAACTTGACGATGCCCTGGTCGAGCGAGAGCCCGGGGGTCTCGAATGAGTACGAGTGAGCCATTTCTAGAGTTCGTGAGCTGGTGGTAAGAATGAATGCTCAGTGAGTTGCTCGATAGGGGCTATAGGTAGGATGATGTGGTGCCGGAGATAGTCGAGGGAGCTGCTGTCGCCTCATGCAGCTCGGCTTGTCGGAAATAGCTGACTGATGGCTGGCGGGCCGCTGTCGGGTGATGGTGTGCTAGTGGCCAATTCGGAGTGTCCACAGATCCACAAAGGCGGACGTAGTGCACGTACCAAGCACTGTGGGGCTACCTCTATCGCCCTAGCATATAACTCTCAAGATCCCACGTTGTGAGAGAAGCGGGGACAAAAAAATAAAGAGGGAACATCCAATACCCTTTCTGCCCCACAGGTCATGAGCCAGGTGCTGTGCCCCCAAAGCTACAACTTCCGGGGCCTCTAGAGGACATTTCTGTGGCTGGAATCGGAGCACTTGACAATTTCAATCTAGGTAGGGCTGGACGACCGCAAGGTGCTGCAACATCTTGTACTCCGTGTGACCGGAATTTGTAAATGAAAAGGCCTCTAACCTCAATGGGCGCTGTCTATATCACGAAAGATGCCCTATACATCCGCAAAGCCACATTATCTCCGATGCTAGTTATATTCCGGTATCATTAGCATTGAAGTGTGTCGTTGATTATTGGTTTTTTCCCATTCTGAGAATACCAAAGGCCGTTTCGACTAGGAAACAGAAGTGATGAGCGGGGGTACCTCGTCGGCGCGGACTTAGAAAGGACATTAGTTCCCCGCACGGCTTGGACTAGTCTGCCAGGCGTGGTGCGGGGGCAAACGTGCTGTTTCGTGGTCGCAAAGATGGGGAAGACAGGGATGTCCCAAGGGGGCGAGGCGGATGCGACAGTGACAAGCACCCGCACTTCCGGTGGTAGTGTCTAATGCGGAAATACATAAGCACAGTCCCGCAGTGTCGGATATGCTCCCCTAAGACCATCCAGGTACCCCAGACTTTTCATCCCGCCTTCCCCACTTCAGCACTTCCGCACGGGCAACGTCGACTTCAGCAACGAGAGTCCGCAGGATGTCGTCGAGGGTACGCATGAGTCGTAGGAGGCATACCCAAGCATGTATCCCATGCCAGAGTTCCAAGAGGAGGTGCAGCAGCGGGCTTCCGTGCTTGCATTGCATCCGCCGGAACTGCGAGTCGGCGTGCGTGTATAACCGCGACCGCCGGAAGCGCCAGCCGGGCCCTATATCCGAAGGTGGATCTGGCCCGGCGTCGGGGTCAGAGACACTTCCGCTCCAAGAACACTTACAGACACCGCCTCAGCCACAGACGTGGCCCGGGCCCCAGCCATCCTTTCCGACGCCGTCAACACCTGACGAGGCCGTTGGCTCGGCCCAGCCCGTTCCGGGTAGCAATGCCCCCGGCGAGACACCCGAGGACCACGCTTTCCTCCAGCCACGCATACTGAAGGACTCTAGTGGCAATGACGGTATATCGACATATCGACCCTCGTCGCTTCGGCAGAGGATATGTTCAGACTCTGACTTGCCTCTTCTCTAGTATTCGTAGGAAACTCCGCAATAATTGCCTTCTTGCCTCTCGTGCGAGACATTATCCGAAGCCGGACGGGACCTTCGCCGTTTACTGAGTGCAACTACAGTAATAACATGCTCGAGACTCGGCTCCAGCCCACGTGTTCCACCACCCTGCATTATGATGAACCTAGCATCTCACGGAGGAGGGAGCTCGTCGACGTGTTCTTTGCTGCTGTGAGTCTGTATCACTATCGCTATTGGGTGCCTCGGCTGAATCCTCGTGCAGAGCAGCGGCGTGTTAGACCTCTTCGACCGCGCAGCCACTATCGAGGCTTTAGAGACAGTAGAGCAGGGTCGACAACTCGAAGAGAGCCAGAAACTTCAACTGGACCTCGTTCTAGCAATTGGGGCAACCTGTCATTCTGATCACCACACATTCGCCCAATACGAGCGTATCCATCTAGATCGGTCTCGGCGCCTTGTGGACTTGCAGCTATTGGACTCAATTACTCTAGATACCGTCCGGGTATTTTTGCTGAGCGCGTTCTACATGCTGTGCGCATGTAGAAGGAATACAGGGTACATGTACCTGGGAATAGCTGCCCGCGTGGGGCATATGCTGGGTTTGCATTGCGAAGAGCTTCACTTTCCCAGGGCAAAAGACCGGGACCAACGGTAAGATACGGCCAACTTCCGGAAATGCTTGCTTTCGATAGCTGACCTATCTGTAGCCGCAAGATATGGAAGAGCCTTTACGTCCTGGACTTTTTGGTTAGCTCACTAGTAGGGCGGCCTGCGGCAGTAACTTCTCCCGCCGGCGAACACGGCTCATCTGCGGTGGGTCACGCTTCTACCGACGAGCCCTCCGCCTTGGATGCGACTTATTCGCTGTTTTTGACTGTGAATAGCTTGCGTCGAAGTGCTCACAACGAGAGAGCCATTAGCGCCAAGTCTGCAAATCGAATCCTTCGGGGTCTCGAGGACTGGGGCGCCCAGATGGACCCTGGTCTACGAGCAGCACCGGACCCTGGGACCCAAAAAGTTATGAAACAAACATACGTCATCGGGAATGTGCACCTAGTCTGCTTCTACTACTACACCGTCCTGATTATAGCCCGGCCATACCTCATACACCATTTACTGTCCAGGGAAGCGGCCCAGGCTGGACCAGAAAATGAAAATGCCGCACCAGCGCCTCCGCGTATGAACTATAGCACGGAGGAGGAGATCACGGAACTGGCAAATACCTGTATGGATGCGTCAGTTTTTTTACTCGAGACCTGCCACGAAGCGCTGCAAAGGGACTTTTTGTTGGATAATATGTGTCTCTTGCAGTAAGTGGCCTAACAAAGAAATTCCCAAGTAGCCAGCTGACCCGATAACCGCAGAGCTGTGATACTCCCGGCTGCCCTCGTTGTAGGCCTCGCAATCTTCATAAAGGAGGACACGGACGTGAGCATGATGAGCGCATTCGATTACGCCACAAGTGTGTTAAAGAGGTTTTCCGACAGGAGCCCGCAGGCCAGCCACTACCATGACATCTTGGAGAAGCTGAGGCGGGACATCGACAAGCGCCGCAGCCAGTTGTTAGCCCGCAGGCGGAAATTATCAACTCGGCCCGTGAGGAAGATGTTCCACCTCGATATGCCCGACAACTATGCAGCCGTCGGTCAACCTGCGGAGGATGTATCGGAGGAGCAGTCGGTCCGGGTGGATCTTCCCGAGAGCGTCGAGTCTGGGCTGTTGTCTAGTTGTCCCATGGCGAGCTGGGATGATGCGACGGCAATACTTGATTTTGATGGATTCGACTTTTTGTCATGGGGTGGCTATGAATCGTTCTTGGAGGGGTAGACTACGGATGGCGGACGTATCACTACATTCCTAGGACGCGCAGTTCCACTTCTACAACTCGTTGATGTTCTTGATGAATCTAATGAATCGTGCAACCCACTATGCGTATAGCCTACAGTACTCTGGTGTTACCGGCAGATTATATTCTACAGAGTGTTATCTAATTACTTGATCACTCGTAAGTGACACATGCGTATATCAAAGGTTCACTGGCATACATGGCACACCATTGTGGTTGCCTATACACTGGGGCCGACCGTCCATGTTTCCTGTCGCTCTGCTCGTCCGCCCCATTATCACTTTTGTTAACTTCGGACAATGAGGGCGAAGGCCCGAAGATAAGCGTGAGGCCAAGTTCGACGGGTTTCGCGACCGACAGGTGATGGCAACATTTCCAATCACGTAGTCCACCCTGCCAATATCCTGCCCGTCCGAAAATCTTGTGTAGCATGGTTGGCTAGTATTGGCTGCGGATATGCGTGTGGGGCAGTCTCGCACACTTCCGCATTTCCGCAGATGGAGTGTCGGAGTCCACTGGTTGCATCGACCTTGGGGTAGAGACCTCGTCAACGCTATCAGGTTATCAAATTCTCGATACTAGTCCCGCAGGTCCCGTGCCAATGTGTGCGGGTCTCATGCATGCGGCAGTCGAGTTACGGGCCCGGTCTCACAAGACCTCGAACTATACGTATATAAAGATGGGAGAACTCACATTGCCCCCACCATCTCTCTTTCAAGCATAGTACCCCAACAGTACCACCTGTCTCTTAACATAGCTTTCTCATCTCTTTATCTAATAACCCTTCCTTCACGATGCTCGGAAAGATCGCACTCGAGGAAGCCTTCGCGCTCCCGCGCTTCAGCGAGAGGACGCGCTGGTGGGCGGGCATGTTCGCCGCCGACGCGGACAAGCACGCCGCCGAGATCAACGACATTGACGACATCCGTCTGAACTACGCGAATAAGCACGGCGTAGGATACCAGATCCTTTCTTACACGGCCCCTGGTGTGCAGGACATCTACGACCCCACGGAGGCGCAGAGCCTGGCCGTGGAGATCAACGACTACATTGCAGGTCGTATCAAGGGCCTGGAGGACCGCTACGGTGCTTTTGCGTAAGTATATCCAGTTCCGAGCTTGTGGAGCGCTTGTCTGATAGACGCCCTACCAGGACCCTATCTATGCACAACCCCGCCGAGGCGGCGGCGGAGCTCGAGCGCTGCGTAACCAAGTATGGCTTCAAGGGTGCCCTGGTCAACGACACCCAGCGAAGCGGCTCGGACGGCGAGGGCATGATTTTCTACGATCAGCCCGAGTGGGACGTCTTCTGGAGCAAGGTCGAGGAGCTCGATGTTCCGTTCTACCTCCACCCCCGCAACCCCACTGGCCAGATCCACGAGAAGCTATGGGCCGATAGGAAGTGGCTTATTGGCCCTCCCCTGAGTTTCGCCCAGGGCGTCGGTCTCCACACCCTCGGCATGATCACCAACGGCGTCTTCGACCGCCACCCCAAGCTCCAGGTCATTATCGGGCACCTCGGCGAGCACATCCCCTTCGACATGTGGCGCATCAACCACTGGTTCGAGGACATCAAGAAACCCCTCGGCCTGGCGGAGACGTGCAAGAAGACCATCTACCAGTACTTTAACGACAACCTCTGGATCACTACCTCGGGCCACTTTTCGACGCCGACGCTGCAGTTCTGTATGAGCCAGCTCAGCGCTGATCGTATACTCTTCTCTATCGACTATCCTTTCGAGAAGTTTAGCGATGCGTGTGTCTGGTTCGACAATGCCGAGATTTCCGTAACGGATAAGTACAAGATTGGAAGGGAAAACGCGAAGAAATTGTTCAAGCTGGATAAGTATGCGGATTCTTCGGCTTGATAGGTGAATGAGACTGGTACTTGGGGTATAAACATGTATTTTTCGCGGCATCTCACTAACTTATATGTCATGACCTCTTAACAATGGAAGTCGCAATATTATCACCAGAACGACGTGGTAGGGAATATGTCATAAGTATATGTTTTAACGTGCCCTACAAACTTACCGTCGAATGGAGAAAACCAAATCCCGACTTTTACTCCTGCTTCAAATCGCCGTCGATGTTGCCCTCAACAATTGCACTCGCGCTTTTCGTGAATCCCGGCCAGTCCTTGCCGAGGGCGGCCAATATCTCCTCTGCTATCTTCTGCAGAATCCGGTTGCGGAACTCGGAGCATGCGCCGCGATGGCAAGGTGTTTCGAGACATGGGACAAAAGTCTAGATACCCGTCCGTATGGTGCTTCGCCATAAGCCCGTCATATACCTTGCAGTATCCCATGAGTGTGGCTGGAGAGACCTCCCATAGTCCTTCAAGCTCTTCGCCATTTCTCCATTGAAGCGTTGTGACCGTACATGGCAGGGTCCCAGTCTAGTGCAAGCCAGCTGGGGTAGTTCTCGTTTCCGATCGATCGAGACACAGCGGCAACGCCATCCCAGTCAATGGTACCGGTGTTACGCTGCTGTGCCGCGATTCATTCTTCTCGGACAAGTCGGACCTTCGTCACCATCGTATCTCAGAACACTGCACCATCAAAAGTCATGGCACTTCATCAGTCCCCGCAAACACGTAAGTCATTGAAATTAAAAAAGGTAACATAATCGAAAGGTCCGGAAATATCGCTACCAAGAGTACAATGCGCACAAGGCAAGGTTCTTGTAAACGGGGCTTCTAAGGGCTTGCACGCCTGTTGAGGAAAAGACTTGTACCACCCGGCATATGACGGGATGCACGACCATAGCCACGGCATTAATACTGTATGACGTGAAAGTATGATACCGTGGAAAATGCGCTGGATGGGGGACAGGTGAGTGTGTGAAGTATATACATAGAATCTCGCCACGTTTTCTCAGATTCTACCGCTCCTGGCCAATGTCCCAATCGTGCTATTAACAGACCGGAACAATTTTGGAGGAGCAGTTTTGAAGCCACCCATCTTTTAAAAAATAGTGTAAATCAATGAGTGTCTTGCCATGAATCCCTGGTTACCGAGTTGCCTTCCTTGCCTTTCAACGCAGGTAGTGGCGAAGTCCGGTAAGAGAAGGCAGGTGGATAAGCCTAATTAGCATAGTGCTGATAACTTTGGAGCTGCTTACTACTGCGTAGGGTAAGTATCGACGGACTCAACTTGCTCCAAGCGGGCCTCCTCCTTCTTGTCATAGATGACAACTTCCTGCCTGCGCTCCTGGATGATTTCGGCAGTGCTCCGTCTCTGGATCACGGACCGCCACACTGTCCTGGACGTGCTCAGGGAGAAAAGAGCGTCCATGTCCTCGAGAGAAAGACCTGTGCAAAGTCAGTATTGAGCTGGCCACTTGAATGGGACGGGGATTCAGGTCATACCCTTGGTCTCGGGGACAAAGAAGAATGCCCAAAAGCCCATTAGAATCATGAGGGCACCAAAGAACATGTAGGTTCCGTAGCCCAGTGAGGTTATCATGTAGGGTGTCGTCCGGGAAATGAGGAAGCTCCAAAGCCATTGGTCTGCCGTTGTAATTGCCGTGCATAGCATTCTAATATCTATCCAGCTGTGTTAGTTCAGTAGCTTAAAGGGGGACATGGTTTTGACATACCGATAGGGAAGATCTCGGAGCAGTACACCCACGTAATACCCTGCCATGTGGCACAATAAATGAGACCATAAACGTACACACAGACTGCAAGACTGTCAGTGTAGTTCCACAAATCCGTCCAAGTTTCAACTTACCCATGGCTAGGTAGCCCCACCCATCCCGCTGCAACTCGCCTGCCGCCGCTGCAGCCTCAGGATCCGCCCTCATCACATAGCCGCCAATGTACCACATCGGGATAGAGCCCACGAAGGCGCCCCAGATGAGACCCTTGCGCCGGCCCACGCGTTCGACGAGCCATAGGGAGAAGATGACCATGCCCAAGGTTTTGGCGATGCCGTAAAAGCCGGTGGCAAAGAGCTTCGTGCTGGTTCCGGTAATCCCCAGGGTCTCAAAAATGCGGGGAGCGTCTGTGATGCCGTTAGACTGTTGAGTTCGTACAGGACGGCTAGTGCACATACAGTAGGTGATGATGTTAACGCCAGTCATGTTTTGGCAGGCCATAAGCAGGAGACCGGTAAGTATGCGGTTCCGCACGCCTTTTTGGATAAGACGCTTGAACATCTTCTTGTAGGACATCTTGTTGGCGGTGTGCTGCTCGACCTGCTGGCGGATATCCGACAGTTCGTCGTGGATGTAAGGGTGGCCCGAAGGCAGGTGGCGGAGATTCAGGAGCACTTTCTCAGCTTCCTCCCAGCGGTCCTTTCGAGCGAGCCAGCGAGGAGACTCTGGGCAAAAAAGCATACCAGCACACAATAGCACGCCGGGGAGAAGCTGGAGCCCAAGTGGCACGACCCACTGGGCCTGGAGGCTGGGCGAGATGGTCTGGTCGCAGGCGTAGTTGATCTGGGAGTTGTTAACCGCTGCTATGAAGATAATAGAGGGTGGCCAAGACTTACCCAGAAGCCTAATAAGCCACCTCCTTGCGACGCAATCTATTGTATCTTTAGTTTTGAGGTCTTCCCATATCAGCGACCCGACTGGAGCCGGACGGACCTCAAAGATGCCAATCAGGCGTCCACGGATTGAAGGCGGCGAGGTCTCGGCAATGTACACGGGGACAATCAGGGAGGATGCGCCGATGCCCAGACCCGCAATGGCGCGACCCCCAATGAGCATGGCCAGGTTGCCGTGGCTGGCCGTCATGAGAGTGCCTCCCAGCAGGAAGACTGCGGCGGCGACGAGGATGGCCTTCTTGCGACCGATCTTCTCGGCAATAGGAAAGGTTAAGAGGGACCCAAAAAAGCAGCCGACTTGGAATGTGGAGACGATGTTGCCGTGGAGGGTATCGCGGTCCGTCCCCGAGGTGGTGATGAGGCCAAAATCCCGAACAAAGGAGTCAAGGGCCATTGTTCCGCCAATGACGGAGGTGTCGTAACCCACTGTGGCGAAGTGTTAGACAAAGGATTCATGCATGGCCATGGAAACTTTGCTTTCCACGCGACAGCTTACTAGCGAGAGCGGACATGGAGGCAACGAGGGCCACCATGTGGATGCGCCAGTTTCTGACGTCTTTGGGGTCATTTGTCCCCTCGGCGTGGAGGTCGAACCCCATATTGCGAGATGGTTTGAGTCAAGAGTCGAGGAGTTGCTGATCCTGTGGAGAGAGCAGGACTCTTAGAAAGCCCGACGACCTGGGCAGTGCTGATCTTCTCGTCCCATGATGCACATCATAAAGCACGGACGCGAGATGTTTTATACCCACACGCGAAGAGGTCCGCTAAGATCTCCGTTCCTAAGAGATTAACAATCCATCCTACTGCAGCAATTAGACTCAGATTGCGTTAGTCTCTAGTGTGGGACACGGGGACGCGGGGGAGGCGGGGAAAGCGGGGTATAGAGTTGCACTGTCGCTTATGCTTGGCCCTTGTAGTCCGAACCGGGCGATCCCGGTGTGGAGCTGTTCTCGTGGCCGACCAGAGGAATGCCCCAACCCTAATGTCTTCCTGCAGACACAGCCACGTTCTGTCTCGGTCTCAAGGACGAATGTCGGAGTCTTGACGTCGCATTCTGTGGGAAAAGCTGCATGGGAGCGGAGATATCTACAAGAAACGATGGGGGTGTCATGGCCCATGCGTCCGAAACGGGAGATCCCCGACCGTCGGGAGTTAGGAGTTAACTAGCATCTGAAGCTTTGGGGGTGGGGCCCGTCATACGAAATAGGAAAGCGCCGAGTCGTGAGAGCATGGTTAGGCCTTGGCGCTGGAAAATTCTGGCAGCAGGAGTCATGAAAACATGGGTTGGTCGGCTCGTACTCGGCTTCAGCTAAAGGCCAGGAGATGGTGGACGTGAAAGCAATTCAACCAGCCGGGTTTTTTATAGACGATGTTCTACGGAAAACTGGCCATTATCATCGCATATGTTCGTAGAAGCTTATAAGGTCCAGGCGGTATGAAGAACCAGGCTATGCCAAGACATCGGCCCTTGGCTGGCTATTCGCTGCCCATGTCTGTGTGCCGTGGTCTTGGCCAATGTCCGGGCCCAAAACGGACTTCAAGACAACACACCTAACTCGACATCCATCATCGCGACGTTCGAGTTCGAGCATCACCCGCCACCCAAGTGGCCACACGGAAACAAGGAACGCATAGAATCATTTGGGATCCGTTGCACAGCCCCATGCTACCTTGAAAGGACGCTAGATCTGCCGACCCCGCTTCGGGTATCGCGAGTCCTTGCGACGGACTCGTGACGCGCCCAAAGGTGTTCCGTGGCCGAATCGCAATAATGACAGTGCTCGATGCAGGTGGTTTGATGAGCGCTGAACAGAAGATACTGGTTTACACAGCCCCTTACTGCTACTGGAAGGAGAAGTGGATCTGGAGTCCGTATGTCGGAGTCTTAGATCAACGCGATGGGTCGCGCGAGGGGCAGAATCGGTGACTCGATCATCATCATCATCACATATCCCGAAGACGTCCGAGACGCATTTAATGAGGTTGTATTCACAGCCTCGGTTCTTTTACAGGAAGAAAAAGGTGCGCCATAGCTCAGAACCGCTCCGATGTCGTGTCTGAGGAGAACCCGACGTCTAGCCACGATTCAAGACGCGAACATCACACCGTGAAAGCGATGGGTAAGGCATAATCACATATGCATATACAGCCTTTTGGTCCTGGCTACCAAGGCTGTGAGAGGATCATCGTATTCAATGCCTTGGCAGAATTCCGATACGATTGTGTACCCGGAGAAAGATAGCTACGTGATAGTCACTCAGATCCAAGTTAGCCGAGGAAAGATGGAGTGGCAAAAAAGTCTGCATACACAGCCTACTGCTGCTATAGGAAGGTATGAAGGACTTTGCGGTTGAATATCGCAGTCTAGAACGGCCTATATTGTCAGTATCACTGCCCGACAGGCGCCATTACAAACTACCACATCGGGGGTGGAGGAGATAGCCAAGGACATCTTAACTTTGAGTACACAGCCTCACGAGCTTCATAAAGAGGGGGTAATAGTTTAGATAGTGCAGGATCGCAGTTCAGACCGATGTGGGGTGTAAGTGAGTTCAGGCGAAGTGGCCGGCGACATCGCCCTCACTTATTTACATTCGTGGACTGAAAGACAAGCCTTTGCAAGATTTCACGTACTAAGTCTAATAGCTATTACTTAAAGGTGATAATATGCTACTGCAGCTTCAATGACACTTCCTGCTATGATCCAAGTGCAATCGGGAGGCACGGGCGCCGAGGTGATATAAGAAACCTCAATCTGTGAAGACCAAGACGGACAGGAATACTCTATAAAAAAGCATCTCTAGATACAAATGGAACGTTATTATGCCTTTACTAAAGGCAGCAATATCACGTTGAGCATTATAGAGGGCCGAGAAGATTCCTGTAGCAAGGGCGGCGTCTTATCGCCGCTAACACATCCTTCTCATTCGAAACGGAAGGCGCTCGGGACTTCCCCATACACAGCCCCCTTATCCCACTTAATGATGTTGATGATTTATTCAAGCTCGCGGTGTAATTGAAAGCCACCATTCTCTACGGCTTAACCAACTGGTTCGTGCAGGGGAGCGAACTGTTCTCTAGCACCATGTAAACGAAGTCACTTCAAGAATGTAGCTCGAAATTCTCCACTTTCGGGCGTTTGAGAGAGCATAGCCACTTTCGACTTCATCTTTGCAAGCTCTGAGCTCGGAACCTAACATAGCCTCCACCCGGGCCAAGGGGACTTATAGTCGAGTACCTGCTACATTGGGCTATACCACGACCTCCTCATTGCCGTGTAAGACTCTCGAGTATCAAGACGTGACACAAGGTCGAATGTTCGTGACGTTGGTTTCCGGTGGGTCCAAAGGTTACCCTGTACGTCGGGTGTCTGCGGGGGTGCTTAAAAAATGGGGTCACGGAGTTGAGACTAAAGGTGGCTGTGCTGTTGCATGACAGGGTTTTCCCCCTCACCGCTGGAGGTAGATTTTTTCGAATCTGGACGATATCCGCTAGGATCTACTGGGCCTGTCGTATGTGGGAAACTTGACCACCTGGCTGTAACACAGGGTGGATGTGCCGGTTCGCGTCATATTCTACCAACGGCGGATCGCCGGGCAAGGCAGACCTGCCCCTCTCCAATCGGGCGTCTAACTTGCCATGATTGGGAACCACGCTGGTAGAACTAAGCATCGAAAGTGGGCATTTACCGGTGGACATCGACGAGTAAGACGGGCGGGGGCGGGAACGACAGAAGGTCTAAGCCTAGTTGCATCTCCGATGCTCCGATCGAAAAAACCGTCTTCCCCACCTGGCACCCGACCATAGCCTCCCTGGAGATCGTGACCCATCATACTTCCTATAATACATCTAGGTCTCCATCACCTCCATGAGCTTTGACTGCAACGAGCATCAAGCCATCGAGCCACCAAGCTCTCACACCAACGCATCTTCCCTTTCCTGATACCCAGCTGTCCTCGCCCATTTTCTCACAATGGCGGCAGGCAGCACCCTTACTCCCACGCTTCAGGTGGACACGCGGCAGCGTGCCATGAGCAACACGGATACCATCCACTCCACCGTGTCTAACCCCTTTCGCACGCCTGCCACCACTAGCTATGCTGCTTCGACCTTCCTCGAGGACACCGAGGCGGCGCTGCGACCGGATCCGGGAACGGAGGGGGATTTCCATGTCGACGATAACCCCTTTGCATTTTCTCCCGGTCAGCTTGGCAAACTCTTCAACCCAAAGTCACTCGCCGCTTTTAGAGCCCTAGGTGGACTCCAAGGCATCGTCCGCGGCCTTCAGACAGACGCCACCACCGGCCTGAGCGTTGACGAGACCTCCGTGCCCAGGAAGGTCTCCTTCGATGAGGCAGTCAACTCCCTTTCGGAGAGAAAGTCGGGCCAGTTACGGTCCTCCTCCAGCTCCGAAGGATTCTCAGACCGCGCCCGCGTGTACAAGCGCAATGTTCTCCCCCCGAAGAAGGCAACGCCCCTGTGGAAACTTATGTGGATGGCCTACAATGACAAGGTCCTCATCCTCCTCACCGTCGCCGCCGTCATCTCGCTTGCTCTGGGACTATACGAGACTCTAGGCGTAGACCATCTGCCTGGCTCACCTCCTCCGATCGACTGGGTCGAGGGCGTTGCCATCTGCGTCGCCATCATCATCGTCACTGCCGTCGGGTCCCTCAATGACTGGCAAAAGGAACGGGCTTTCGTCAGGCTTAACGCCAAGAAGGAGGACCGCGAGATCAAGGTCATCCGCTCCGGCAATTCCTTTATGATCAACGTACAAGACATCATGGTCGGCGATGTCCTTCATCTTGAACCTGGTGACCTCGTTCCTGTCGATGGCATCTTCATCGAGGGCCACGATCTTAAGTGCGACGAGTCCTCGGCTACTGGAGAGTCCGATGCGCTGAAGAAGACCGGTGGCGACCAGGTCATGAGAGCGTTGGAGTCTGGTCAGCCCAATGCGGCAGATCTCGACCCTTTCATCATCTCGGGTGCAAAAGTCCTTGACGGTAAGAGATCACGGTTTCCATCCCCGGAATTACCACACTGCTAACACTCTTAGGTATGGGAACGTTTGTCTGCACCTCCGTCGGCGTCAACAGCAGTTTCGGAAAGATAATGATGTCCGTCCGCACCGAGACCGAGGCGACTCCGCTTCAGAAGAAGCTCGAAGGTCTTGCTCTCGCCATTGCCAAGCTTGGAGGCGGCGCGGCTGCACTACTCTTCTTCGTCCTGCTCTTTCGATTTGCTGCTAGCCTGCCCGGGGACAATCGTCTTCCGGCCGAAAAGGCGTCCTCGTTTATGGATATCCTCATCGTCGCTATTACCATCATTGTAGTGGCTGTCCCCGAAGGACTGCCGCTTGCCGTGACTCTGGCACTCGCATTCGCTACCGCCAGGCTTCTCAAGGAGAACAACCTCGTCCGAGTTCTCCGTGCGTGTGAGACCATGGGCAACGCAACAACCATCTGCTCCGACAAGACGGGCACTTTGGTAAGTCCAAGCCCTTCGCGAAGCTTAATGATAGCAAGGCTGACCGAGTTGTTATAGACCACTAATAAGATGACGGTTGTCGCCGGTACCTTCGGTACCTCGAGCTTTGCCGCGTCTGAGAGTGGGAAGTCTTCCATGTCCCAGTGGGCCGGAAGTCTTTCGGACACTGCCAAGAACGCCATCGTGCAGTCCGTGGCCATCAACTCGACCGCCTTCCAGGGCACTGAGGACGGTCAGATTACGTTTATCGGGTCGAAGACGGAAACTGCCTTGCTGCAACTGGCCAGCGACCACCTCGGCTTGCAGTCACTTTCCGAAAGCCGCTCCAATGAGCAGGTGGTCCAGATGATGCCGTTCGACTCCGGAAAAAAGTGCATGGGATCCGTCATCAAGCTCCGCTCCGGCGCCGGATACCGTCTTCTCGTCAAAGGTGCCTCGGAGATTCTCCTTGCGTACTGCTCCAAGAAGGCCGAGCTTCAGAATCTGACCGACGAGCCCCTGACGTCCGCGGACCGTGACGCGCTGCGGGCTACGATCAATGAATACGCTAGCAAGTCCCTTCGGACGATCGGCCTCATATACAAGGATTACGAGCAGTGGCCGCCCGCGCACGCGGAGATTTCCGATGGCAACGTCGAGTTCTCATCTCTTCTCCATGACCTCGTCTTTTTGGGTGTCGTCGGAATCCAGGACCCGGTCCGCCCCGGTGTTCCCGAGGCTGTCCGGAAGGCCCAGCACGCCGGCGTCACCGTCCGTATGGTTACGGGAGACAACATCATCACGGCCCAGGCAATTGCGACTGAGTGTGGCATCTACACCGAAGGTGGAATTGTCATGCAAGGACCCGTCTTCCGGACACTTTCCGAGCAGGCCATGAACGAGACTCTCCCCAAGCTACAGGTTCTTGCTCGCTCGTCGCCAGAGGACAAGAGGATCCTGGTGACGAAGCTTAAAGCCCTTGGTGAGACTGTTGCCGTGACTGGTGATGGCACCAACGATGCGCCCGCTCTCAAAGCTGCTGATGTCGGTTTTTCCATGGGTATCTCCGGTACCGAGGTCGCCAAGGAGGCTTCTTCCATCGTGCTTATGGACGACAACTTCGCGTCTATTGTGACTGCACTTAAGTGGGGACGAGCTGTCAACGACGCGGTCCAGAAATTCCTTCAGGTAAGTCTCAGTACCCCCAGTGTCACCTTGAGTTCGCGCTAATAATCCCAGTTCCAAATCACCGTCAACATTACCGCTGTTCTGCTAGCCTTCGTCACTGCCGTTTACCACGAGAACATGAAGCCGGTCCTCACTGCCGTGCAGCTCCTCTGGGTCAACCTCATCATGGATACATTTGCCGCGCTGGCTCTGGCTACGGACCCGCCGACCGAAAAGATCCTTGACCGACCGCCCCAGGGAAAGAAGTCGCCTCTCATCACTACAAACGTGAGTTCTGCACCAGTCTCCGGGATCCATATCTCTTACTAACAGGCTGCACGCAGATGTGGAAAATGATTACCGGCCAGGCCATTTATCAGCTCGTCGTCACCTTTGTCCTCTATTTCGCCGGCCCCGAGATTCTCAACTACGACAGGCAGGACGTGACCAAGATGGTCGAGCTCGACACCATCGTCTTCAACACCTTTGTCTGGATGCAGATTTTCAACGAGTTCAACAACCGTCGCCTAGACAACAAGTTCAACATCTTCGAAGGGGTCCACCGCAACCAGTTCTTCATCTTTATCAACTGCCTCATGGTAGGCCTCCAGGTGGCAATTGTCTTTGTCGGCTCCCGTGCGTTTGAGATTAAGCCTGGCGGTCTGGATGGGACTCAATGGGCCATTTCGCTCCTATGTGCAGTGATGTGCCTCCCCTGGGCGATTGCCATTCGCCTCTTCCCCGACGCGTGGTTCGCTGCCATTGTTGGTGTCGTTGGAGGGCCCTTCGTAGTGGTCCACAAGTTCCTCGGCCGTTGCTGGTCGAAGGTTACTGGAATTTTCAAGAAGGCCCCACGGCAGGACGAAGAATCCAACAGCGGCGCACCGGCAGTGGTGGTTTCCGAGGTGGTCAGGGACGACGTTGCTGATATGGAGAAGGGAAGGCTGCAATAGAGCTACGGGCCAGTTACTATCAAGATGCAAGTGAGTATCGCGGGAATGAAGAAATCTGATAGATTGCCTAGAACGTTTCCTATGTTAGATATACGGAGGTGTCACTTATAGCAGCAATACACTTTTACACCGTCATTGGCTTCTCCAGCAAACGGGATTATTTGAGGCCCGGGTTCCACATGACAAGGTCTCCTGCGGTCATTGATTTGACGTACTCTTAGAGGTCTGGCCCAGAAAGACGGGGGCTAGAAACGGGCGACCCGTACCTGGGAATATTATTTACGGGTCACTGATCATAGTAACAGTTACAGTAACACAATGCTATTAAGTTTCGGAACCACGCAGAGCAAACAATGCTGATGAACTCTCTGTACCACGGTATACGGCATACCTAGTGCAGACAGACACGTCAGCCAAGACTATTCGCTGGGGTCCACATTGGTCCTGGTGTACCCATCCATCAGGCTCGTTGGGGGCATGCGCAAGGATTCTGTTTGCGCGCATCTTTCATTTGCTTATCAGATCGTTGTTAGATGATAAGCGACTTCAAGACGGAATAACTGCATCGAGACGTAGGTGTGCTCGCGAAGCTCGTCGGATCATGACCCTGGCCCTATGAAAATCGGCCCACCACTCCTCATATTTCCCTTCACAGAGCTTGGATGATTATGCTCAGAACCAAGATGAGTATGCGTATATGGCTTCTTCACGCTGCAGTGTGCCCGAATAGTTAGATGTTGTCCACTCTCTTGATTCATCCTATTGCGACATGAACGGACTCTATCCCGACTGGTACAGACGTTAGACAAGCGTCAAAAATGAGGTAGAAATCTATTTTTTGGACCAATCGGCTTTTCCAATCCTTGCACTCGCTTCGCGGATCCCTCTCATAACATGGGCCGCCTTCTCCACACGAGTTACATTGACTCTTCTCCTTCAGTCCAGCAGCGTCTATCCGTAGCAAGGCCCCCTCGACAGCGGGATATGTTGCTATCATTTCTGTTACAAAATTCTGACTGTGACTGTGTATTCTCGAGACCTCCAATGCTAAAGCCGTCCCTCCACCGGCCACTCAATATCCGACGGCGCCTCCTACGAAGGTTCTTGACGGCGCGAGCCGTTGAAACGCGGCGACCCCGACAACACGGAGCAAGATACAAATCATTCTAACCACGACTATAATGGCAGTAAAAGGTGTCACCCGCGCTTGCCGTTCTAGTAGGCCTTGGCGGCGCGTCAACCACGGCTGGATTCTGGGGCGCTGAGGCGGACCAAATTGGAAGACGGCAGGCGGAGCTCGGGAACCCCCACGCTATGAGCACCTTTACACCTGCCAGGGTTCAATATCTCGAAACCATGGTCCAGCGCCGAGTAGTTGAATTGGACGATCACGATTGCCGTCAAGGCCGAAATTCCACTTCCCCGCTTTGACGGTGACGGGGACGCCCTGGTGGTGACCGGTGGCATGGTCTGGATAGAGCCGCCCAAGGGGATAGTCACGGGGGACAACTATACCGCCAACGTAGAGTGAAGCCCGTCCGCCGTCTACTACACGTCTGCAGGCCTTATCGCGTCTCAGCCGGACGAGCCCCTTACGCCCTTCTTCCACCGAAACCCCGACCATGGCCCCGCCGATGGCTCATGCGAGGGGATCTTGACGGACGAGTGTATCGAGTTTATCGAGAACGCGGCCAAAACGGAATACGTCAACATCAGGAGCAACTCTCGAATGATTGAAGATGAGGAAAAAAGCCCAGGGATCAGCGGCGCGTCGAAACTTAACCACGGTAGCCCGCTTAGTTTCAGGAAGCGGGACCGGAATTGCGCTGCTATGGAGTACGAGGTTGGGTGACTTGTCTCATTCAGCCCCGGAGAACACAAAAGGAGCAATGAGACAGACTATCCAGCTCACAGATCGCAGTACGTTCCGATCATGTTCCAGTGGACGAGGACGGACGTGGAGGGGCTTGACGTATGCGAGAAGCCGGATGGCAAGGTTTCGCTGCTCATATGCGTAACTGTTAATGAGGTGGCGGATGGAAAGGAGCTTCCTCATGACGGGCAGGGCCACTAGGAGGCGGTAAAGGTTAAGGAAGATGGTAAGTTATCTGCGTTTGGCCATGCGTAAGGAGCTAATGACTTCGGGACTAACAGAATATGTCTAGGTTCCGGGCAATTGCAACTATCTCCAGGTTTGGATTTAGTCATTGTCGAAAATGGAATGGCCCTTCTGGTCCCTTAGGTTTATGGCGAGTTTCTGGATCGTTTTTACCGAGCAGAGGACTCGCAGGCCTTCATCACTTCCGAAGCAAAGTGGCAATTGGAAGGCAAAGCATGATATCCTCTACTAAGTTTGTTTTTGGTCTTGCATGGCGAGTTGGGCGTGCATGCTTCCAATGGCCCTTCAATCTTCTCGAAAAAGATACTGAGAAAGGAATGTACGTTTGCGGGTCCCCAAGATCACGCCGGCTTCCGGCCCCATACAACCTTTTGGAAGAAGTAAGGGTAGTTCCTTCCAGATAGCAACTCTCGCCGAAGGTGAGCAACATAGACTTGGATCTCCTCCCTCGTCCAGCCGAGAGCGTCTGCTAGGAATAGAATGTAGCCCTCAATATCCGCCCCCAGAGCTGCCATGGTCACATTGCCAATTTCCTTCAAAACAGGATCCTTTGCCCAGCCTCCCACAGGGTTCTACCGAGACAGTCAGTGGGTTAGATCGTGACAGTATGGTAAGAGTCGCCGCATACCTTGTATGTGTACTCCTGTATATCAACAAACCCTGCAGCCTCCATTGACTTTCTCGCCACGTCGTCATCGACGACGTTGAATCCACGCCCGACCGTCTTTCCGCCCTCGTGGAAAATCATGCCCCACTGGCCCAGTGCGGATTGATCACTAATCTTGACGTGGTCGCTCCGGAAAATGGAAGATGTCTCGTGGCTTTCTACCCAGCCTCCAGGCTTCGTCACCTCAAAAGCTTGTTGGAAAATGGCGTCCCAGTTAGCGATACTTCCTGTAAGCCATCGGAGATGCACGTAGTCAAAGGAGTCCGGGTTAAACGTCCAGTCCCGAGTGCAGTCCTCAATCTCGCTGCCAGGGATTGTAAGCTCCTTTTATGAACGACCCCCTGCAGCTGGGGATGAACTCACAACTTCAAGTTCGGCGGGACCCAGCCCGGTTGGATAGGGGAGATATCGGTACCGATCACCTCTGCCTCCGGGAATTCGTCCGCAAAGTCGCTGGTGCAGCGGTTAGTCTCGTCGCTAACATTCAGAGATGGATCATAGCACACATGGCCCAAATACCAGTTCCTGTCCCAACGTCGAGGACACGCTACACAGAATTATTGTTAGAGCTGGCGGGAGTCATTGACTTCACGGGAAGGGACACTTTACCTGGACTTTGTCCCTATCTAGAGGTGCGAGGAAGAGTTTGTCCCCAAGACCAAGCGTTAAGGCGTAGTGGCTGGTACAAAGGTCAACGAAACCTGGGTATGTCGGGTTAGGGTCGAGGCCGCACATACTTTATATCCATTGACTCATTCTGCGCGTCGTCGTTTGAACCCCTTCGTTAGGCACAAGATCAGTCACATTCGCCGTAGGAGCTCCGGATAACAGTACCAGTATGCGGCGTTGCCGACCTCACTATGATACTGCCGCCCATGCAGAGTGCGGTAGTTTAGAATGCTCGACGAGAGTGAGGCAGTAGATGTGTTAAAGGACTCATAAAGCGAGTCATTGTCATTGTTATCTACGAGTGGTTGCTAAATCTGGAGAGTCAGAGAAACGCCGTGTTGGCCTAGTCGTAGGTCCCTAGACTTGCCTGCGCCCAATGCTCAGCAGGCAGGATGCCAGTGGCACCCGGAGCTGGGGGGTCAGGAGCACTCGGGGCTTGGGGATCAGGAGAACTCGGGGCTTGGGGGTCAGGAGAACTCGGGACTGGAGGCTCGACGGCCGCGGGAGGGCTCGACGGGTTTGACGCTGGGGGGCTCGTGGACTTGCGCGTCGGCGAAGACGGTTCCGATCCCGGTGGCGACTTGTCAACCTTGTCATCCGCCATTCTACAATAGCTGCAAATTGGATTTCAGGATAGCTCGAAAGAGGAGAGGGGTAAAGAGTTGCTGGCGGAAGGCTCTTGAGACACGGAGGGGCCGCGTGGCTTTTGCTACGTAGGTAGCTGACAGCTGGACCAATGTGGCGCGCGCCAGCAGCGATATTGAACTCTTCATGGTCTCCCTAATACGACGCTGGCCCCTCAATGGTGGTGTCATTCGCTGCGCTGCGGGCAGGGATGTGCGTGTACGAATGACATGGAAGTAAATATCGGATGGCTCCACCTGCATGGCTTTTCAGCTTCCCTGTCTAATTCTTCGTATCTGATGTGTAGAAAACTGTCATTTGACCTGGAGACGAAAATCCTTCCTGTTTAGGCCGCCTATCGGCGGGTGGACAAAAGCGGCAATAGGAGGTTAGAAAAGTAGCTTGGCGCGTCAATAGCGGGCGGCCGAAATGGCGGTTACTTCACTCTTCCCCACGTTTCGTGTCAGCCCGCACTTGGTTCGAACGCCCGATGAAAGCCAGAGAACTCTAATCAAGCCTTCATCATGCCCTTCAGGTCCAAATCCACATTCGAGGCTTTCGAGATAGTGATATGTAGAACAGTCCAGCAAGCGCATGCACACCCTCGACTTGACCTTCGTAACAATTGCCGCAGGGCTGAACACAGTTTTCCCGTATTCAGGCCGAATTGGAATTCGGAGCGAGGGGGATGGAATCATGCATATACCGATGATGCACGGTCATGATTAGCAGGATAGAAAAGCAGCTTGGCGCCCCAATAGCGTGTGGCTGAATTGGCATTAACTTCATTTTATCCCACGGTCCATAACATCCTGCACTTGATTCGAATGCCCGAGAGGCTCCTTATACCCTCGGGTAACAAGTCCCATGCGGGGCGCATCGTGCTCCTGCAGATCACCTACGCGCCGGTCGTTGGCGTCATCATGCTCTACGAAACCATTCGCGGGAGTGTGCGTTGGACGAGCGAGAATAGCTTTACCTTCTCTTGTACATCTTCTTCATACGCGATAGTTTCAAGCGGCAGGAGGCGGCGTCTCATTTTGGACTCGTTTGCCTTGCTGTCCCAGATTGAGAAGTTCTTTGACAAGTCTAGCATAGCACATCCGTGATGTAGTCATGATATTCAAACACACTACTATACCATCAGGATCCTACGTCGGTAAAAGCTCTACTCCTCCCCACCACCAGCAAACCTCTTCAAGAAAGAAAATATAGACGTCTGAATTATGCTATCGCGTAATGTCGTCGTCGGGCTTTAGGCAGGAAGCGTTGAATAAGATACAGCTTACGCTAATGTCGTAGTGCTTGTACGGTTCGTCAACGTCGTAGACGCCGCAGGTTTCGAGGTCGGTGTCGTGAAGGTCATAGAGCTCATATCAAGAGACAGAGACCCGTCGGCCGCGCTCGTTAGCTTAGAGTACTAGAGCCCGTATCGCTTCTCTATTACCATAGTATCCTACTATAATAACAAGTCAATATCATGGTCCCCGGCCACTAGACACCATAACTATATCATGCTTACTGCTTACCACCTAGACCCGTGAGGTATCAAACACGCGCGCCGTCCCCCTCTTCTTCTCCTTTCCTTATTGATCAGCTCCCCATCGTCGCCTATAAGGCCTGCTGCCGCGAAGACAATAGTATAATAATTGGAACAAGTGTCTCCTACCTTGGGAACCAACCCTTGACTGCTAAGTGTCTTTGCAGCTTCATCGGCAAAGATGTCCAGGTCTTTAGTTGGGTAGTTCACAAAGTCGGCAACCCCTAGGTTAGAACCCGGGCATGCAATGAGCGGCGTGTCAGGCATGTTCTGGGCTTGGTGGAGGATGAAGTCGTTGACACTGTTGATTGTGCCTATCTTGGGGATTGTCACGGCCGAGTGCAGATTGGCCGCGGCCAGATTAGGAGTGACTACAGCAGCCATGGCACAGGGAGGTAAGGATGAACGAGAAGCTGAGAGCAGCGGGGGAAGTAGTGACTGATCTTGAGGGAAAAGGCACAGGGGGAGATTCGGGAAATATCGACAATCAAAGCGTCTTGGCAACTTGACATGCATATGTTTACAATGCTCTACACAATCCGTCCATCTCTCCTTACATGCTGCAAAATTAAAATCCAACATGATGTAAGCCATTCCGGAATCCCGGTCGTCTCCGGATCCGTGTTACATGAAAGAGGCGCATCGGAAAAGAGTCGGAAAAGGAACAGGGTTTTCCGATCCCGCCCACACGCTGACGACATGGATCCTGGTCGGCACCTCGTCGATCCAGAATCCGTTCCAATCAGGAAGTCAAGGCCAAGCTATCATTCAGAGCTCGTATAGTGGATGCGAGCACAGTATCGGGATCTATGAGTTCGTGATAATGAGCAGATCGGATAAGGTGCTTCACTGCCAGGAATCATAGGAAGTAATTCACAGAGTTTCATCGAAGTAGAGAAAATCTTGCATATCATGTCGGAGGTATCCTTTCGTTATCTAGTTACTCCCTCATGGCTAAGTTCCACCCTTCGATGTTACTGTCACGAAGGAAAGCCTCCATGCCCCCCATACCTCCCGTTACCTGCGAAGAGACAGTCAGTAACTAGACTGCCTTTGGGACTTACGCTGATCATACCAGGGAGTCGAATTCTCCCCAGCCCGCTATCTGCACAGTGGAGCTTCCTAGACTGTAACCTATAAAGCCCGAGCTTCCGTCACTAGCGGCACCAAAGTGTCTAGGAACGTCCTCTCCGGTCGGACCAAGGTAAATGTCTTGAGAGCCTAGACCCAGGTAATCATGATTTGGAAATAAGCCCAGAGCAGCTTCATCGCCTTTCAGAATTGCTGCGCCATTGACTCCGCTACCGCCATGTATAGTTAGTCCCAGCAAGTGAGAGTTGTGTCGCAATACTTCAAGCCGTAGCTCCTGGAGCACAACAACATATCTTTGGGCCAAGGAGCCGGGTATAGCCATGGAGCTGATTTGCGCCTGGCATTTCACGCCCGCGCGGAAGGTGGAAAGATATGTCTTTGGCGGTGCGTGGCGTTGTTGGATAGCGTAGACGTAAAGTATAACGACAGCAGAGAAGGCAAAGTAGTGAGAGAAATGAATTAAGTTTGTTATCGCAATCCTTGTGAAGTGTATTTCAGAACATACCTAGAATGCGTTATACAGCTGTCCCCCAGAGGAGAGCTGATCGATCTTTTCAACAATCTTCTTCGCCGCGTCGAGGCATCTTTGAACATGTTCGCTTATAAGGTCTGTGTTTTGACGATTCCTTATCTGCCTCGTCATCCCGAGGTTGGTGATATTGGCAAAGTTGTTGAGTGAGAACGGGCGGTGAACGAGGATATGGGCATGCCAGCAAGCCAGGTTGAACACATTCTTCCGTCGAAGGAAGACGGGCCGAAATAGGGATGGGTCGACTCCTTTTGCGTCAAAGAGATACAAAACGCTGCTCCTCCATACCTCAATTTTCTCGCTGTACTTGCCTGCAAGTTTACACTGGGCATCTGTGGACTGTAAACGGATGCCATACAGATCACGAAGGATCCTAGCTAGGATTTGGGATAACCTTGGCGTATAAGTCGTTTGTAATAGTATTGTTGAGTGCACGGGGAGTCTTACTTGATATGAGCACAACATCCAGACATGATGGAGAGTGAAGCACTATGGGGTAAAGACGTCACCTGCCCACAAGAAATCCAGTCGTCATCCACGCAACTCGGCATATCCTGGTCAATGTCCTTGTCGTGGAATGTCCGCAGCCGTCCAAGGGCGGCACTAAGATAAGCATCCAAGTTATATACACACAAATATGTGCGCTTGCGACACTCAAAGTTGACGTAATCCGGACTACTGGCGTCAATACGGGACTTTCTGTGTATCTCTAGCGCGAGTATCAAAGGAGCGGTAGTCACAAAGAGACTCCAGCAATGGTTTATCCGAGAATTTGAGAGGTAGAAGCATTGTGCCAGACGTGCTTGGACACTTATGAGTCGAATAGCGCCCTTCTCAGACGAGAGCTGGTTTTCAGCAGCGGACAAGAACCGGGAACTACAGGCGTTAGGGCTACCCCAACTGCCCCATTGAGGCTCACTCACCTCGACGCTGGATCAACTTTGCCAGCCCCGGACTTTGGATAGTTCTCAGCATGAGCAAACACCATGAACAGCAAAGCTGTTCTGCTCCTGGCGTCTGCCTGGTCACGCATACTGCCCTGCGCATCGTACAGCTCCTGAAGTCATGTCTACCGTACCACGGTGCAAGAACCGATGTGTAGCAGCGGCAAACTCAGTAACGCGCAACGAGGCCTTCTGCTTCAGAACGGGGTGGGAGGCTAAGAAACCGAGTGTTCTCAAATTCTGGGAGTGGCAAGTCTTTAAATATGAAAACGGAAGTCTCCAAAGAAGACGCCGCGCGTTGCTGCTGCAACTGCCTCTGGGGTCTCAATAGAAAGGACGCCCCGGAAGCAGGCCCAACTTAATGACCCTGCCTGTCGATAGGCGCAGGCTCAGGTGTGTTGTGAACAGACTGCACCGGGGGTCGGCCGCTAGTAGGTTTATAGGGCTCAAACGCTCTCGCCTCAATCGATACGAGACTAGGGATATGGTCTTCATCTTCGTCCCGTGCGGGGGCGGATCCTTTCAACTGTTCCTCGGTGGCCCGGGCCGCCTGCTCACCAACATCGTCCATTTCAATCTCTATGGACGGCACACGACCGCGACGGTACGATGCCCTGTACATACAGTCGAGCCTGAGGATCGAGCAGTGGGCACAAAGAAAGTTTCCAGATCAGCGAGTTTTGCGCCTAAGAAGAGGTATTAGTCAGAGGATAGAGCGCAATTCTGCTCCAGCCAGACGATGTTCGCTACTATGGGTCCCTAGCCTTGGAACGCCGATGCAGGAAAGGGAGGAAGGTGGGCCATTTACGCTTTGCATCTATCGCAGGCCCGACTGGCTCTGCTCCCCACGTGTGATGCTTTACGCTGTTGTTGCCTCTGAGCCTCCTCGTCGCGGTGATTGTCACTGCCCATCATGTCCGGCGCGCTGGAGCGGCGTGCATCCATTGTGTCATAATAGTTCTGCAGGAGGAGTTCTAGTTGTTCCTGCTTGGGCGGGCGGTTGGGATAGCTAGGTCGCGCGGGGAAATGAGGTGGGATGTGCGGGGATGGGCCTATGACATAGGTTTTGTGTTCAAGTTCTCCAGACTTTAGTGGACCGCGTCAAAACGGCGAAAGCCTAGCGCTCCCTAGTCAGGGCCAAGACCACATTAAGGACTGGCGAATATATATTACTCCATTGTTGCCTGGATGAAGGTTTTCTGCCCCCCTGATCTTCACCACTCTCTCCATTCTCCTCTAGGTCCTACAAACCCAGGAGTTACCCATGGCTTAGCATCCTTGCTTAACTCCCGAATCTTATCTTTGTCAACTTCAATTCCCAATCCGGGTCTAGTCATAAGGTCAATATAGCCCTTCTCGACGTTCTAAATCCCGGGGTTCTTGATATATGAGAGCAAGTCATATCCGCCCGTATTATAGTGGATACCCAGACTCATCTCTTGCATCGCAAAGTTAGACGTCGTCTCATCCACCTGTAAGTTTGCTGCTAGTGTAATTGACCCAAGTGGGCAGTGAGGTGCAATTGCGACGTCGTACGCTTCAGCCATGGTTGCGATGCGGCGCAACTCTGAAAAGCCGCCAACGTGGGAGATGTCAGGTTGAAGAATGTCCACACATGCGGCTTCAAGGAAGGGCTTGACGTCTCAGCGGCTATGTAGGCGCTCAACTAGTGCAATAGGAGATGCGACCGTTTGAGAAAAAGCCTTGATTCCCTCAATGTGCTCGAAAAGAAGAGGATCCTCGATGAACATCGGGCGATGAGGTGCTAGTAGTACTGCAAGCTGTCTTGCCATGGGCTTGTGTATGCGACCATGGAAGTCAACAGCAGCGTCTATGCCTAGAGCTCTGCCCGTTTTGACTCTTTCATCGCATGCATCCAGAGCTGATGGTTAGTCCAGCCAGCCAAGGTCTTCTGTGCCGTTCATTTGGATGGCAGTGAAACCTTGAGCACGGCGAGACAGCCTACATTAGGGGTCAGCAGAATTTCGACACGCAAGTAGCCGATGTACACTCGCTTGAACTTCTACATCATCTGGACGATCGCGTCCAATCTAGGCGTAGACCTTGATCTTGTCTCTAACGTTTCCACCCAGGAGTTCATAGATTGGAAGGTTGAGCTTCCTAGCTGCAAGAAGGTTAGAAGCTAGCCCTCCGAAAACTTTTGTATGCCTTACCTTTGAGGTCCTAGAGAGCAATATCAATACCAGCAAGGGCACTCATGAAGACTGGGCTAACGCGGTAGAAGCCCATGCGCTAGGTTCTTTGCCAGATATGTTTAATCTCGCTGCATCAGTCAGCTACAGCCCTAAGAGAAACAGTAGCTGTGATTAACTTACTCTTCTTCCATACTAGTGTACTGTGTAATCCACGCATCTAAACACCCTTCGACAGCCTGAGTATGGCCCTCTAGCAACGCCTCTCCCTACCCGACATTACCTGCATTGTCGATGATCTTGATAAATAGCCAACGAGGAGGGACGCGGAAATACTCGATGGTCGCATCACTGAGGCATGTCGTCATGCAGAGCCAGCCAACCGTAAACTGGTGAGCCACTCCCGACCATGTCGAGAAGGACGCGGGTATCTGGATATTGGCTGTCTGGGTGGGCATAGGCAATCGGGTTTCCCATGACCTTGTCGTATCCTTCGAGAATGTTCTTGGTTCCCGTGTAGCTATGCGTGACGCTATATGCGTGGACGTGTGGGCGACGATTCCCCGTGTGTCGAACTCGTTGCTTTGAGCAAGTAGCGGACGAGTGATTCGGACTTACCTGGCTCGTTGGTGATATCGGTGGGAATCAGAATTCTCGTCTTGCTGCGACAAAAACCTAGTCTGGTATCATCGACCATAGTGACGACAGATACAGCGCAAGATGTAGGCGTGCAATTGTTGTCCCGGGGATTGCAGACGAAATGGCGCAGTTGATTGAAGATAACATGGAACAATGGGCTCGACTAAATGATGGTGTTCGCGATCCCGTTAGTTCGGACATTGCGTGGGCCAAACGATGGTAATTTGAGTGAGAGGAAGGGCGCATTTTACCATATGGATGACCGCCGCCGTGCTGTTTGAAGTCGCCTGCCCCGGCATAGGCATCTCTCGTTAGAACTTGCCCCTCTCTTGCGTTACGTTCGCATCGGGGCGGGGCCGAATAAAGTCACGGTAGGCTCCTCTATCACTGATTTATAACCAGCTAGGCGACACGACCAATATTAGTAAGGGATAACAGCTAGTCACAGTTTACTCGGTCTATCAGCTCCCGAGCCTGTTTTCCACATGGTTGGCTATTAAGGCATACCCCTCTCAACTGTATCACACCCGCGTTCAAGCGATGTCAAAATCTATTAATACGCGTATTCGGGCTATGCGGGGATGAAGCCGCGCGATCAATGCGAATGGCGCGTCTATGACCTATAATAGCTTTCTCGGGTCTATGACCAGGTATTCCATTTATTCAAGCTCAAGTATATGTTGTTTTGGTTGTTTATGTTTGCAGCTCGCCGTGAGTATGAGGGGCAATCGAGTGTCCGCTAGTATAACATGGATGCGGCAAGGTAGGATTCCCTGTGCATTCAAATTCACCGGAGCAGGCCGACCCGGATACTTCGGTATCACCTCGCTGCCATATGACGGACTCCTTGCGTAGCGGGTTTCCGATATTGCGCGACAAACTACTATTGTGTACGTAGATAATCTTGTACACTTTGATTAGTCCATCGTTAATATAACGTGACTACTATGGCTAAGACGGTCATCTCTAAGGACTAGTAGACGCCGATGTCCTTGTGCAGGGACAGGACGAATTGTTTATCACGCCAATGTATCTAGCATACTACATTTAGGGTAAGGCTGCCATTTGCGCGATGACCCATACATTTTATTACTTATTTCTATCTCGCAGGAGTTTGGTAATCTAAGAAAGATCAAGTCAAAGAAGCCGATGTAATTATTACAGATGTCTCTTTTCTTTATGACAGGACATCTTGATCTATATAACAATACATAAGTTATGATCAATTCCCGGTAGCAACCCTATTCCTCAGCGCCAATGTGCCATTCGTCATGCCTGACATAGCACTATCCCTGCTACCCTTCGGCTTAAACGCCGGTGCTTAGGTGTGAAGATCTTGGTCTTCCGGGTGCCTGTTGGACAGTAAGTAGGTCAAAGATGAACAGTAATCCGGTTAAGTTGTC